>SZWC01000020.1:340255-351437 GCA_023375785.1 Penium margaritaceum | reverse complement strand
CCCCCCTCCCCCCACTCCCTGACGGGACATGAAGTTGACTTTCAACTGTGGAACATACAAGAACCCCTTTCAGCCATATGGCCAAAATGCACTTCCTGGTTCCAAAAGAGCGACAGTCCTCATACCCTCAATTGAGAGCACCTCTCCAGACCTGGTTTTCACACTCTCAACATCATGCGTAGCATGAAAAAATACAAACGACTGATGATGCAGTGACATGATGAGAGCTGCAGTATCAAACAGGCACTCATGCATGGGCTATGCGTGCATGATGGTGATGTGCGAGTGGCCCAGCCTGTGACCTGAAGGCTGTGGCATGGAAATCGACTCAGGTGGGTGAAGCTCCATAGGTGTGCACCACCGTGGGCCAGGGTGGTGCAGAAGTGGGCTGCTGCGTCTTGACCGTCTTGGTGTACACTTCTTTTGCCCATGCCGGAACTGCGTTGGGAGCACTAGTGCATGGAGACATGTACCAGGGGCCCTGATACAGCGGTGAAGATGGTGCTGATGCCTGTGGATACATTGGTGGCTGTTGTGGTGGTTGGCCAAATATGGCCACCATTAAAGGAAACTGGTGCACATGGCCCAACTGAATGCGCAGTCATCCATTCTGGTTAGTGCAAATGCTGACCAAAATGAGGGAGAGTCCTCGGGGATTGGGCCACTTCTAGGTGAGGCTACTGCGCAGTTAAATGCCATGATGTGTCAATGTCACGATGTTTCAGAGAACAGGCCAGGTTCTCCAGTAGTAGCCTGGCTCGCCACAGTGGTTCCAGGTATGATTCCCTGTGCCACAACCAGAGCCTTTCCCTCTACCACCTTGGGCATCCTTTGCCTCCTCCACTTTTCCTGCATATCTACCCAGGTGGGAAAAAGAAGGAACCTACTCACTAGTTCACGTATGCAATTGCTGCTGTACCTTCCTTTTCTTGTGCCTCCCATCAAAAAATTTCTTCGCAGTTCCACAAGTCCTTGAACACCTCAGCCACATTAGTTCTCTCTACTTCAGTGACTTTGAAGCACGCCATGCCAAAACTTCTTGTATGGCTCTCTCTTGTGGAGACGTACCAGATCCAACCTGTCAAGGATGGTGGAGGAAGCACCAAGGTCCAAGAAAACTACGACAAAGGCCCATGGTGGAATCCCATTACTTGGCAATTACTGCCCCCAGATTTCAAGCTTATCACAAAAGGTAATGACAAGTGCCATTCCTTACTCCTCCTTGGAGGTGGTCAGGTGGTGCAACACGTCGCAGGATGAAAAATCACTGCTCAGGGGGTTGTTTTCCTCCAAAGAAATGCTAACTGGTATAACATTGGTCCTCCAGAGGTACACAAAGCAAGGCACTCAATGACCTCAAGAGCACCCACGCGTCCAACCCCTGGGGAATCCATGCAAGATAATACTCTTCAAGAAAATTCTCAGCCGTCCAAGAGAGGAAGGCATCCTTCCATGACAAAAATTCATGTGATCCCAAGAGTGTTGGCATCAGGTTCTCATAGGACAAGACCTTGTTCAGATCATCCCAAGAAACTGCGGTGGAGGTGGTGCCAGCCCCCACGCCGGTTCCAACACTAGTACTATCATTGGCATTGGCGGCAGGCCCTCCCGGACTTGATGCTGCTCCAATCATGAATACTCGTAGGCCACGTGGGTCCTAAGAGGACTGCACGGGACCTAAATTCCCATCTTTGCTACCAAACAAGGTGTTAGCAGCAATTTTCTGGGCCAACTTTGTGCCCAGATTTCTGCCAAGAGCCGGAGGCTTGATGGAAACACTGCCCTTTAAATCTCAGGACCTCTGTCAGGCTACCTGGGATGTGTGCAAAAAAGTTTGAGCCTGAAAGGCCCAGCTATCACCACTGGAGGGGTGAACATGGAGCTTGGGGTTTCTCTCTCCTCACTCCTTTCACCTCAGTAGGCTTTTCCGATTATTTTTCCACCTCTGCGTTCGGCCTACAGGGGTGCTTTCAATGCATCTAGAAGACTTGCATGATGTCATGGCAGCCACTATGATCTATGAATGCACGTGGCTCAGCCAACCCCACTGTTGCCAAGAGCCAGCTCTATATGCAGTGGTCATGGCTCAGATGCTATGAGGACATCGCTTTGAGACAATGTCAGCTTACTGAATCAAAATGGATGCAATCTGGATCACGCTAGCTCAGCTCCTTGCTTGTGGGGCACAAAATTGAAACGTAAGTGCTTGATGAACAAGGTACAGCCATGTTATGGGTAGGGCTTGCTAGTCGACCCTCACCTGTTGGCTGGAAAGTGAAGCTCTCTGGCACACAAAGTATAGCTGGGCAAACTCGCCCCCAATAACAAAAGTTGCAAAAGTAGATACATGCTTTCCAGAGGATGAAAAAACTAGGCTGCCTATAAAGTGACCTATATTATGTCTATCCAAACACAGACCAGGGAGCAAAAATTAGGACCCACAAGAAAAAATGCAGAGTATTTAAGATGTATCAGAGAGGCTAAAGTAGGCCTTTCAGAAAAACCAGAATGAGTCGGTGCCGTTGAGCTATGGAAACAAAAGAGGCGGGCCATGCGAACAGGAGGAAGATGACCACCCATGAGGGGCATAGCTTGAAAACATATCACCTGCTTCCACAGTGCATCATCTCCGTTTTCTGAGTCAGCAAGCCCTCCAGACTCACAGCCACCACAAAGAGGATAATATGCACAACAACGAATGAACAAGATGCACCAGCATCCATGGAGGGCGTGCGCCAGCTGGTGTAGTCTCTAACTAACCTGCTGCACCTTTGAAATGTGACTGTATTTCACAGAGGTCCTGTGTGTCAATCTGAGACTGTTCTTTGTGGAGGGGTTCCTGGGGCTGTGCAAGGGATCTTGCCTAATGGCATCCAGTGGATTGAGCGTTGGTAGGCTGTTGTTCTCTCCCATTTTCTCTGTGTGCACATTCAGTCCACCACACATTTCCATGCTGCTGGAATTGTTGCCACATGTAGTGCTTTTTTCTTCTATTTCTGTGTTGGGTGGCTTTTGGATCCTTGATTTTGGAGCCAGCCATCACATAACGTCTGTCCGTGCTGCCATCATCACCCTTGCTCCTGTCAGTTCTGTTCGCTTTGTGAAAAGTTGGTCCCACCCAATGCTTCCTGGTCAGGGTGTTGACATACACTTTCTTCTTGCCCCAGAGGTGATTTTTTCTAACCAGATATCTTTTTTTTTCAGATTTCTTAGATTTCAGCTTGGTTTCATGAACATCCCTGGAAGAGCATGGTATAAATGTCACTACCAGTTGTGGCATTGACCGTGTTTCACTTTGCCCCTCAAGTTGAGGTTTCTTGCACGATGTTCTCTGTGAGAAGCTTTTACCTGCCTCCCCGCCCGCTGGCTTCGCTCTTGTTCATGTCTCTCATTTTATCTCACCTGAGCATGTTTGCATGCTGCATCACCACCTTAGTTTTGTACCCACTGGTGCCGTGTTCATCATGTTCTGCCTATAGAAAGCTATTGGCCTTGATCCTTCCATTCTCTCCAGCTGTGCACCTCTGACTGATGTTACTGTGTATAAGGTATGATACACTGCACCCAGTTCTTGAGCTCTGAATCTTATTCCTCTAACCCCCTTTGCCTTGTGCATCCAGATGTCATGGGGCATCTACCGCATGACTTCCTTAGTGGCCAAGGCTGTTACCTGTTATGTCTGAATGTTGACTTATCTTGCTATCGCTAGATGGCATTCTTCCTCCGGAGGGTGAATTTTTTCCAAACCTTAATGCCTGGCTTTTTCAAGACAAGCGTGGATGTCTTTGTCCCATTATTGGTTTCTCTGCCTAGTCCAAGGCTCGGCGCTTCTTGGACCCAGAGAAACAGCTTGCCGTCAAGTGACAAGACATTCTATCCTTTGATTTGGAATTCCTCCACAATCTTGACCGCCATGCATTGCATTCCTCCCTCAGGTGTGGGGGAGCATCATTGGCCCCTCTCAACCTTGGAGCTTGGTCGGTTGTCCAAAATCGGCCTATACCTTCACCAGTCCCTTTTGCGTCAATGTATCTATCCGTGGTCCAACTTTTCATTGGTATCCCTGTCCCCTTCCGACTCACCGACATCGTCGTCCTCTCAAAATTCACTTTTGTTCTCCTCTTTAGTGTCCTTAACCCATATTTCATCTCCACTTGTGTTGTTCCCAGTTGACATTGCTTCGATCACCTCAACAAAATCTCTGGTCATACAAGTTCCCTTGGAGTGAACATCCCAGTTTTTCTGTGGCGAGCATCTTCGTTTACTCCCATCTCGCTCAACGATCCGTGGCTTAGGAGGGAGGTGGGAGTTATCAGACCCTCCAACCGATATCTGCCTCTCTTTGTGTCTCAAGAACCACACCTAACGAGGAACATGATTTGTAGTAGTCGGAGAAGCCATGAGTGAGGAGCTGAATTCTCTTGATGAGCAGTCAGCTCATGAACTGGTCAACATGCCACCTGAATACAAAGCGGTGTCAGCCCGCTGGGTGTACCGAAAGAAACTGAAGCATGACCACTGAGTAAACCAGAACAAGGCACTCATGATGGTGAAGGGGCCTCCCGACTCTACAACATTGACTTTGACGTGACCTTTGCTTAGGTGGGCCATTGCACCTCCGCGCATGTGGTCCCGAGCCTTGTCACTCACCATAACTAGGATCTTGAGCTTATGGATGTGAACAGCGTAATTTTTCATGGTCATTTGGATGAAGAGATTTACATGGTATAGCCTCCGGGGTTCTCCAACAATACCAAGAGGGTCTGGCAACTTAAGAGGGGCCTTTATGGCCTGAAGCATTTGCCACGTTGCTGTCACCAGGAGATCACCCCTATGCTGTAAAATTGGAGGGAGGTTATCGTTACAGAACCAGTCATCCAGATTCCTCCATGAGCCCACTGTCAGCCCCATTTTTTGTAATACTTGTACTTGTCGACAAATTTTTGGCCTGTCACCTAGTCTCACAGCGGTGCAGGAATTGAAGGAAACATTGCATTCAGCGTACAAAATAAAAAGGCTTGGACCTCACTCATGCCTTTCTAGAGATAGAGCTTGAGCAGGTTCTTTAGTGCCGCACTCCTACATCCCTAGACCATGCATGTGTGTAGCCTAAGATAGATGGTTCCATCCTTTCTTCAGTGTGTGCCTACTACATTGACGCCAATGACTCCAGCTGGCCAGCAGCTTCTTATGTAACCTCATGTGTCTAAACTGGATACCATTTGGATTTTGTAGAATACTTCAGCAACATCGACTCCCTTTCATGCTTGGCCAGCAATGACAACCGCGGACATGGCTTTTGCTGTAAACGTTCTCACACAGTTCTCATAGTTTCCATGTGCACAAAACCCGGAGGACCTGGAGGTTGCACTTCGTATTGTGTGTTGTGATCCCTCTACGGCACATGTTGGATTGTGCAGAAACATGCAACCATCTGTCGTTTACGGTGGATACACAGAAAGCAAATGGGCTGATGAAAGGGGTGCTCATGATTGTGCCAGATAAATCTTATTTTCTTGCAAGAGAGTTGCCTCATAGAAGAGTGATATGCAGGAATGTGTGGTATGTTACAGCAGCAAAGCTAAGTATGTTGCACTCAGTGCAGGTGCATGTGAGAGTTTCCACTTGTGTCCTTTGTTGCAGCAGCCGTACGTGACTACCCGTTGTATCACCCTGTGCTGCAACAAAAAAAGAACCAAGCTCGTCTCAAAGCACAATGGAATGCATCACACTCCTACAAAGCATATCAATACTAAGCATCATGTGGGACGTGAGCGTGCCATGAAAGTTGATTTCCAAATTCTCTGGCTTGACATCCACATTTATGGGTAATCACCCTACTTTTATACACAGTCATAACAGTGAACAGTCACACATGGCCACAGACGAACCTTCCTGGAAAGAACAAATATTCACTGTGTGGACCACAAGGCTTCACATGAAACTTCCCTCAAACAACACAGAGTTTACACAACTTCCACGAAATCTCCCAATGGCTACTACACTCCAAGCATACAGCAAGAACACAGTGAACAAATACCGACACCCACAAAGGAAGCATCCCACACATTCGGGACACATGCATAGCTCCTTCCAGGGAACAGGGTACACCAACTTCATAAACTGCCAAGTTACACAAGAAACAACCACGAAAGAGCCTAAAATACACACACATTCCAAGCTATTTCCGTACCATGACATGTCCAAACCAGTTCAAAACCAAGACAGTGAACATGCAACGATCAACAGATACGAACCTTCCATCACATTTCATTGAGACAAATGACACCTTCTGCGAAAGTACCCAATTGCTCTATCAGTTACTGAGGACATGCAAGAAACTTCCTTGGAACAAACTATACGCAGGAATGGGTACAGGCAACTAACATCACGACAAGACGCTTATATACCGACAAAAAGTGAACAGCAATGGCCTCAGATGACACTTGAACACATTTCAATTTATCCCCCCCCCCCCCCCTCTCACCCTCACACACCAAGAGACAGAGAACATGCACTACAACAGCTCATACACTAGTGAAAAAAATTCCCCCCCCACCCCATACACTGCCCAATTCAATGTACCAGTACACTGGTGCCCCCCCCCCCCCCCTCTCACCCTCACACACCAAGAGACAGAGAACATGCACTACAACAGCTCATACACTAGTGAAAAAAATTCCCCCCCCACCCCATACACTGCCCAATTCAATGTACCAGTACACTGGTGCCCCCCCCCCCCCCCTCTCACCCTCACACACCAAGAGACAGAGAACATGCACTACAACAGCTCATACACTAGTGAAAAAAATTCCCCCCCCACCCCATACACTGCCCAATTCAATGTACCAGTACACTGGTGCCCCCCCCCCCCCCCTCTCACCCTCACACACCAAGAGACAGAGAACATGCACTACAACAGCTCATACACTAGTGAAAAAAATTCCCCCCCCACCCCATACACTGCCCAATTCAATGTACCAGTACACTGGTGCCCCCCCCCCCCCCCTCTCACCCTCACACACCAAGAGACAGAGAACATGCACTACAACAGCTCATACACTAGTGAAAAAAATTCCCCCCCCACCCCATACACTGCCCAATTCAATGTACCAGTACACTGGTGCCCCCCCCCCCCCCCTCTCACCCTCACACACCAAGAGACAGAGAACATGCACTACAACAGCTCATACACTAGTGAAAAAAATTCCCCCCCCACCCCATACACTGCCCAATTCAATGTACCAGTACACTGGTGCCCCCCCCCCCCCCCTCTCACCCTCACACACCAAGAGACAGAGAACATGCACTACAACAGCTCATACACTAGTGAAAAAAATTCCCCCCCCACCCCATACACTGCCCAATTCAATGTACCAGTACACTGGTGCCCCCCCCCCCCCCCTCTCACCCTCACACACCAAGAGACAGAGAACATGCACTACAACAGCTCATACACTAGTGAAAAAAATTCCCCCCCCACCCCATACACTGCCCAATTCAATGTACCAGTACACTGGTGCCCCCCCCCCCCCCCTCTCACCCTCACACACCAAGAGACAGAGAACATGCACTACAACAGCTCATACACTAGTGAAAAAAATTCCCCCCCCACCCCATACACTGCCCAATTCAATGTACCAGTACACTGGTGCCCCCCCCCCCCCCCTCTCACCCTCACACACCAAGAGACAGAGAACATGCACTACAACAGCTCATACACTAGTGAAAAAAATTCCCCCCCCACCCCATACACTGCCCAATTCAATGTACCAGTACACTGGTGCCCCCCCCCCCCCCCTCTCACCCTCACACACCAAGAGACAGAGAACATGCACTACAACAGCTCATACACTAGTGAAAAAAATTCCCCCCCCACCCCATACACTGCCCAATTCAATGTACCAGTACACTGGTGCCCCCCCCCCCCCCCTCTCACCCTCACACACCAAGAGACAGAGAACATGCACTACAACAGCTCATACACTAGTGAAAAAAATTCCCCCCCCACCCCATACACTGCCCAATTCAATGTACCAGTACACTGGTGCCCCCCCCCCCCCCCTCTCACCCTCACACACCAAGAGACAGAGAACATGCACTACAACAGCTCATACACTAGTGAAAAAAATTCCCCCCCCACCCCATACACTGCCCAATTCAATGTACCAGTACACTGGTGCCCCCCCCCCCCCCCTCTCACCCTCACACACCAAGAGACAGAGAACATGCACTACAACAGCTCATACACTAGTGAAAAAAATTCCCCCCCCACCCCATACACTGCCCAATTCAATGTACCAGTACACTGGTGCCCCCCCCCCCCCCCTCTCACCCTCACACACCAAGAGACAGAGAACATGCACTACAACAGCTCATACACTAGTGAAAAAAATTCCCCCCCCACCCCATACACTGCCCAATTCAATGTACCAGTACACTGGTGCCCCCCCCCCCCCCCTCTCACCCTCACACACCAAGAGACAGAGAACATGCACTACAACAGCTCATACACTAGTGAAAAAAATTCCCCCCCCACCCCATACACTGCCCAATTCAATGTACCAGTACACTGGTGCCCCCCCCCCCCCCCTCTCACCCTCACACACCAAGAGACAGAGAACATGCACTACAACAGCTCATACACTAGTGAAAAAAATTCCCCCCCCACCCCATACACTGCCCAATTCAATGTACCAGTACACTGGTGCCCCCCCCCCCCCCCTCTCACCCTCACACACCAAGAGACAGAGAACATGCACTACAACAGCTCATACACTAGTGAAAAAAATTCCCCCCCCACCCCATACACTGCCCAATTCAATGTACCAGTACACTGGTGCCCCCCCCCCCCCCCTCTCACCCTCACACACCAAGAGACAGAGAACATGCACTACAACAGCTCATACACTAGTGAAAAAAATTCCCCCCCCACCCCATACACTGCCCAATTCAATGTACCAGTACACTGGTGCCCCCCCCCCCCCCCTCTCACCCTCACACACCAAGAGACAGAGAACATGCACTACAACAGCTCATACACTAGTGAAAAAAATTCCCCCCCCACCCCATACACTGCCCAATTCAATGTACCAGTACACTGGTGCCCCCCCCCCCCCCCTCTCACCCTCACACACCAAGAGACAGAGAACATGCACTACAACAGCTCATACACTAGTGAAAAAAATTCCCCCCCCACCCCATACACTGCCCAATTCAATGTACCAGTACACTGGTGCCCCCCCCCCCCCCCCCCCCCCCCACCCCAATGCACTACTACCAGCTTGTGCGTGCAACAGGAAGCTTTGTACAATTATACAATGGTGTACAGTGCCAATAGTGTATCTTGACCGGTCTGTCATCATATGCCTATGTACATTTCTATTGCAATGTACACGCAAAGAGACCCCGACCAAAGAAATAGTACACAGACCCATCAGTGTTCAATTTCAGTCTTACACACGGAACACATTCTATACACAATCAACTCAGTGCATGTGAGAATGTATTAGTACCTGAGGTATGTAATCCAGTATATCTGCCGTATACACAGATACTTCAGTGTATAAAAGACATGCGATTGCCTATACAAAAGCGAGCTGACTTTCTCAGGATGGCACTTAGCAAGAATGTCTTCACGACTGTCATGCATTCTCTTAGCCCATTGTGTGCTCTAGATGTGCCTGGATGACGTAATTGTTGTTCGTGTCCCTTCCACTTAGCTATACAGTTGAGCATTGTTGCTTCTTGCATATCTGGCTGGCCGTGTCTTCCGTACATGTGTGTCACCTGTGGATCATGGGGGAGTGTTGTCATATGAGTTACAGACACACGATGAATTTTGGGCTTGCGGAAGGTACATCACCCATGCAAGTAAATGACGCCTTGACGAGATGGATGAAAGACCTTTTCACAACATTGGTGTTCCTACCTGAGGGGAGGAACAAGATAACTGTGCGTTTTAGGGTTGTTGTTTCTGGTGGCACACAAAAAAAAGAATTTTGATGCTTGTGCTAGATTGTTGACCCGTGCACTGAGTGCCAGCACAGACATACTATTTGACATATCTTTTTCACAATGTTGGATGAAACAAATGCTGTGCTCCATGTCTTTATTCCTTATGATGGTATGCCCCGTCCATAATAGTGGCACTCGGACAACAGTTAAAGTCGCTA
The DNA here is from genome assembly GCA_023375785.1 of Penium margaritaceum. NCBI lineage: Eukaryota > Viridiplantae > Streptophyta > Zygnematophyceae > Desmidiales > Peniaceae > Penium > Penium margaritaceum. The sequence goes on along the minus strand of SZWC01000020.1, from coordinate 341,262 downwards.
TCTGTCACCGTCCCTCACGGGGTCATCGCTCCCTTGCAAGTGTTGCAATGGAAGGATGACCCATTTCTTCCTCCTTTTCATTTTTCCATGAGCAAACCCCCTGTCGGAATTTACGGTTTTCTTTGTGTTGTGTGGGATTTTCTTGACAAAAGAAAAAGCCGACGTTGCTTGATAATTTTTCGATCCCAATGGAATGAAAACACCCTTTTCAATCACTTGTTTTCCGGCACGCATACCCCCAAGTTTTGTACACAAACCACATTCAAACACTAACCCGAATTACATGCGGGGTTCAGGGTTTTCTTTTTGTGTGAGAACCTATGAAGTTACTCTTGAGGGCACAAGCTAAGGGAACCCTCAGTGGGGAGGATTGTAGGGAGACCCAGACAATGAGATGGCCATGGAAAATGCTCGCGGCACTTAGGTAAATAACTTGCAGTTACAAGGGAAAACTGAGCCTAGGAGAGCGAGGGATAAGGATTCCAGTAAGCACCTTGCTCATGCATCATGCACGACAAGGCCACGCTGCCAACCAGGAGTCAATCCTGACCAATTGGCACATGGAAGGGAATTCTACTCACCAATTCACATATTAATACCAGCATGGTGGGCCCCTAAGGATCAGCACCCGGATTCATGGTGCAACTCCCCCAGAACCCACATGCAAATTTAGAGAAAGACCAAGGTATTTTAAGAAACACATGGCCATAATTCCTCCATGAGAAAAACCATTCATTCAAGATAAACTCATTGGAATATCCCGTGCCAGAAGCCACATCTTGGGAGGGTGCTTCTGCTTCCTAGAGACACTGGTTTCATCGTGAGTGAATCTAATCTTTTGAGGCAGGCCTCCAGGGACATCTATGGCACTGAATCCCCTGTTCATGTGTGTGTGTGTGTGTGTGTGTGTGTGTGTGGGTGTGTGTGTATGTGTGCGTGTGTGTGTGTGTGTATGTGTGTGTATGTGTGTGTGTATGTGTGTGTGTGTGTGTGTGTGTGTGTGTGTG
>SZWC01000020.1:318299-329466 GCA_023375785.1 Penium margaritaceum | reverse complement strand
CTTTGACCCAAGGAGGCAGCAGATTGTGTGGAGTCGCGACGTCACGTTCGACGAGAAAAGCCGTTGGACAGACAAGGAGGCAGGTCTCTCCAAGAGGGGGGAGTGGATGCCACTCCTTGAGGGGGAGACGCCGGAGGACGTGAATGAGGGTGACATCCTCGCATCACCACCAACCGGAGAGCATCGCCTGAGGGATGGGCGAGCGGCAGACTTTATTCCGGCCAGTTCGGAAGAGGAATCCGAAGCTCCGGAGATGGACGAGGAGGCGGGGAGTCGACCGATGTCTCCAAGGTCTCCAAGAGAGGGGGAGCACACGCTTGGAGAGGATGGCGCCGAAAGGGGACAGCAACAACAACAACCGCCTCAAGAGCCTCGCACGAGCAACCGTGTGCGAAGAAGGACAAAAAGATACGATGCCGACAAGGGCATCTGGACTGGGTTCGCACAAGTCTTCTTCACGCAAGAGGAGCGCGAAGGTGGCACTGCACAAGAAGGATGGGGCTGATTGGGAGGGAGCAACAAAATGTAAGCTCACCTCGCATGAGGAGAAAGGCTCCTGAGTTGCAAATTAAGCAAGGACAACAGCCATGGGTGATGCGCAAGGGGGAGATTGTTGGAGTAATGCTCATCACCATGGCAGGAGTGACTCCAAAAAGGAACACCAAAAAGACAAGCCTTAGTGGCTTAGTGGTTAATGGTGTCCACCTCTAGAGGCAGGGGCCCGGGTTCAAGTCCCACAAGATGAAATTCTGTCCTGCCTCAAGGGAGGTGGAAAATGGATGCCAGGAAGCTAGCTCAACCTCTAGAGTTCCTCTTTAAGTTTCTAGAAGGCCAGGTGAGGGTCCAGGAAGGTGGCTCACCTTCTAGAAGGGGTGACTTGTCGTACAAGGCATCTAGAGGTGTCTTGGTCTTCTGGACACCTTCCCTCCTACTAGAAGCAAGCTGAGGAATCTAGGAAGGGGCAGAAGCTTCTAGAGGAGGGAAGGGATGCCTTCCTAGGTGGGAAAAGGACATCCTACCAAAGTCCACTCTAGAAGCCATAGAATCTGCTAGGAAGCTTCAAATCTGGCATGCTTTGGTGTTCTGGAAAGCTTAGATCAGTGACTATAAAATGCCACTGCTTGTGAGCCTTGATCAACTGCACATTCCAGTCAATTGAGGCGAAAACAGTTGGCACACTCTCTGACTAGTTTTCTGCCATCCTTGGAACCAGTTGCCTCCACAGTTTGAGTCTCTCCAAAAACAGTTGGTGGTGTGAAACAGCCACTGCTAGGGACCCTCCAGGGTGCACACTCACCCTCAGGCCAACAAGTTCCTAGGCAATCACTTGCTAGCAACCGTGTCCACTTAACACTTGGTCACTTTCGCGCGAGGTGCTAGTCAGAGACTAACTCCTGGGGCTTAGACCAACCAGTGTCTTCTTTATACTGTTCCTTAGTTGGGCGGCTCTGTGAGGAGCATCTACGGCCAGATTGTGTCATTAGAATGAGGAATGAGCCTGGTACATATAGTCCTAGGCCTGGCTTCTAAGGTGTGTGGGTAGTGGCACTTTTGGGGTGGTCACTCCACACCACCTCACCAGTCTGCCAATTGGCGCATCCACTGACCGCCAAGTGGCGCACTCTCCTCATGCATGGAGAAATGTCTAAGAAACTTCCCCCTCTACAGGAAGATAAAAAAACCTCCTGCGCACACCAAGGCTCGAACGCAGGAACTGTTGTCCTGAAGTCCAACGTGATATCCACTGCGCTACACTGCTAGTGTCACACTTGGACTTGCACCACGAACCAGGTATGAGGGACTTACTCCGAGGGAGCAGTGCATGCCCAACCTGTCCGCCAAGCTATAGCAGTGGCCAAAGGGGCATAAAAAACAATCTCGGCAAAGTGGGCACTTCTCCTTCAGGGCTACAATCTCCGAATACAATATTACCCCGCATTGGCCAACCAGCATGCGGATTCCCTCAGTCGGCTTCCGCACGAAGGATGGTCTGCTGTCACACTCACTTCTACGGATGAGGTTCCTCCGGCCCCAGCCAACTCAATCGATGGGATAGAGTGCACCTGGGAAGGAGTTGCTCGCGACTTCACACCCAACGAGGAGCAGCTGGCTGCACGACTCCTCCATCTCGCCTTTGAAGACCAGTTTCCTGCAGCATCCATGACTCGGGGCACGGACATCCGCGGATGCCCCACTACATCCATGTCCCTACACATAGAACCCAGCGGTACTTATCACATGCGCCGCTGCGCTCGCTATGGCTTCAAATCTCTCACGGCCCGAGACGTGTGGGAATGTCTCTAGTCTGATCCTGAGGCAGCTGCTAGATAGGAGGCCACAGTACCAGTCCGCCCTCGTCCTCGCCGTCCTCCCCCGACTCCGTCTCACGCTACTTCCTTAACCCTGTCCGCTGCCGGCCCCTGCATTTCTGCCCTCTTCCGAGATCCCCTTCTCCCAGTTCCCCTCATCGACTACCTCACCCTCCATCCCCGCACCGTGGACACAGTGGCCGAAGTTTCCACAACTGCAAATGCTGACCTGGCATGCGTGGGCATTCGCCTCACATGCAGTCCCACCGCCCCCCTCCCCAGGGGTCCGCCATCTGCACCTCTGCGTCTGCAATCGGCATGCAGATGCTGCTACGGCTATTCTTCCTTCCGGCCTCTGCTGGGAGCCTCGGCCGCTGCGGACACCACCTAAATCGACCGGGACACCATCAGTTACATGGTGCCATGCATGGATCTGCGGCTACAAGTTCACGGCCATTGTTGACACCGGAGCCACGCATACCACCGTCGTCATGCACCTTGTCCGTACTCTTGTCCTGTTCCACCTCATCCGGCCGAGTCCGCTGCGTTTCTCCCTCGCATCTGGCGGACAAATTTACGTGCTACCCATCCAGTTCGCCAACGTCCACGCCGCCTGCACGGTCCAGGTCAGCGGGGTGCCGACATACGACATCCTCCTGGACGTCATTGGCTTGAGCCACGCCAAGCCAGTACATTACTCGGGATGGCTGACCTCAGCCTCATTTCCGCTGCACATGTGTAATATTTCATGCGATTGTTCACTTGCCACCCACACACACTTCCGTCACCAGTCACGACGTCACAACCTCGAGAGTCAATCATGATAGGACAATAGCACACGCGATGGGCTGTCCCCGCAGCCCATGCTGCCGGCTGCGGCCGAGGCTGCAAACGCGCGAAGACCACGCTCATTGGGAGGGGGGTTGCGCACAGCATCCTGCCTCTAGCAGGGTCAACCAATGCTGGTGCCGGGGCTACGGTTCCACACCGATCGCAGACACTTTCCGCAGGACCCGCGGAGGTTGCTGGGCTCGCCAGCCCCACTGTTCTGCGTGCTAGAGCTGTTGCAATACACACCCGCCAAGCATAGCGGGAGGGGCAGGAAATGCAGTCTGGAAAGGAGGGAGTAAGTACAATGAACCTGCTTGGCGACCTGCCACCAGGTGATGAGAGCTCCGGAGAAAGTGCAGGGGTAGGGAAGGAAGGAGAAGAGCAGCGGCAGTGGATAGCACGAGCTATCCTACGGACACATGCGGAACTACTCAAGCAACCCCTCCTACAATTCGATCTGTACACGGATGGGTGGCCCCTGTACCTCCGACAGATAGCCACTGAGATACAGTCATTCTCCGCGGAAGCAAGACGACTGCAGATGCTTGAGACCGCGGGGGTGCTTGTGCTGATGCAAGAAATACACTCTATCCCACACACCATGGCGGGACAACCGCTCCTTGAGGTATGCGACAGGGTGATGACCGTGTTGGATGAAACCGTGAGCAAACGTGAGCTAGAAGGGGCACGAATGTGGTGGCGAGAAATACGTAGAGACTTCAATGAGCAATCAAACCACCGATACCGCCATCTACTCATGGAATTGGTCCGCGTCCATCTCCTGCATCTGCATACCCATAACAGCGGGACCAAAGCCGTGCCTACCACCCAGCGTAAGGACCCGCCCCAGTGGCAATGGGGTTACCATCTGTACGCCGTTATGGAAACGTAGAGGCGGAAGGATCCGCAGCGGAGCACCCAGGTGTGCAGCTACCTCTTCAAGGGATATTGGGAACCATGGAGAAATATGGTGGACAAGTGTTTCACCACCTACGCGGAGAACCCACCCTAAGCCGAGGAACGGGCAAGCTTGGTCGCGGAGCTGGCAGATGACACCGGAGAGGATGCGGCAGGGGTAGAAGAATGGTTCGCATTACTTCTCTAGCATGCGGCCAAGGAGAACCGACACATGCGCACCATGGAAAGAGAAGCCCAAAGTGTCGCCGCGGAACCGGAGGATCAGGTCCCAGAGGTGGTAAAGAAACTGAAGCAAGCAGAAGCGGAATACCGGGACAGGAGGAGAGAGGCAAGAAGACAGGCCCAAGTGGCATGCACGATTAGGGGAGAGGAAGAGGAGGCGGAGGCAGCAGGAAGGAAGGCGCCCCCTACGCCCTCAACCCCCCAAGGGGCACGAGGAGGAACTGAGGTTGGTGCCGCGAAGGGATCCAAAAAGACCAAGGTGAGTCACGGGAGGACGAAGGAGCAGGCAAAGAAGCGCCTGTAGGAGGTCACACCTGCAGCAGCGGCAAGAGGAGCAACTGGGAGGGAGACGTAGGATGTCGAGCTCGTGGGACACGTGGAGATTCCGCAGGCTGCGGGATTGACAGGTCGGCAGGAACCCCCCCGCGGAAACTGTTGTGAAAGCAGGAACAGTCAAGGTGACAATAGAGGTGCAGCAGAAGCAACAAACGGGGGAGGGAGAGACGGATGCTCGGGAGGGGATGAGTGCCTCCGCGGCCATGGTAGCACCTCTGCAGGGTGGACTGCAACAGACTCCTCTTGGCACGGTGATGCCAACCCCTGGGACATGCGGAGCAGCACTGGCCGCGATACCTATAGGGCTTCCCGCAGGAGGGGCGTCCCCATCCGGTTCGCGAGACCCTGAGGCGGAGGAGAAGCGGCAGGAGGAGGCATGGAGTAGGAAATCAGAAGTAGAGGCCCGCATGCTGCTACAGGGCGACATGCGATGGATGAATGAAGTGGAACAAAAGGAATCTCAGGAAGCAATGGGTGCCGAAGCAGAACAGGAGGGCCAGCGTACTACCACAATCACGCCACAGAAAAGAAGAGAGAGTGTGGAGGGAGAGGAGCGGCTGAAGAAGCAACAGAAAAAAGCCAAGGGGGAGGCATAGAGATTGTCTGCATCCATGGCACAACAAGGACTAAGTGCTGAAGAGTTGGAGCGGATGATGGACAGTAAGTGGGAGGCAATGATGAAGAGGATGGAGGCCATCATAGGAGGGCTCCCTGTGCTTGCGGAAGGCGCAATGGGAGGAATCCCACGTGTGGTAAAACCTTCAGGAAAGAACCCAGCCCCTGGGCCACCGCTGTCGCGCGGGGTTGTGGAGGTGAGAGAGGAAAAAACCGAGGCACCCTTGATCAAAGCCCCCGTGGAAAGAGAACTGAAGGTGAAGGGCAGCCGCAGAAAGTCACACAAACTGGTGAGCTCTGACCTCTCGGAGCTGAATAAGGAGGAGATGGATACCGAGGGGAAAGAGGAGATCGCACTGGGATAACGGCTGGCACGACCACTTACGGCAAAGCAACAACCGGCACCTCTACCACAGCGGCAGAGCCTCGATGAGTGGAGTCCCCCCGAGCGAGAACTGAATGACCTGGGGCTCTTGCGGATCTTCCTGGGACCAAAAGACTGGGAGCATCCCCCTCAGATCGTGTATGAAAAAAAGGAGATGAAGGTCCTCAAGGTAGTACAAGAACAGGAGCGGAAGGAGGAGGAGAAAAGGCAAAAAACGCAGCTGAAGCGGCGACGGCGGCTGCCTTGGCGGGAGTGGCACCGGCCAAGAAGAAGAAGGGGCAAAAGAAGGACCCAGAGTATGTCCCGGGCATGGATGAGCAAGGAAAAAAGAAGGAGAGGGTGGATCCAGCTTTTACAGAAACCAAAGGAGGACCGAGGGACGACGCACGACTGGCGGGTCTGGACCGTTGCACAAATGCTCCACGGACGAGATGCACCACCAACACACCACCAAGAACTCCTGTCACATGTGAGGAAGCTATACCGTGGACTGCACCAGCAATTTGGCATCGCCCATGACTGCCACAAACCCGCTACACTGGCGCATGCTGCCATGAAGCACATCTTGGAGGATGGTCGCCTCTGGAAGCTGGCCAAAGTGGAACAGGGAAATCGCGATGTCTGGGTCCCTCCACCAGAGATTCAGAAGCTGGTGGTGCAGACCTGCCACAACCACAACCACATGGGAGCCAATAAGCTGACCCGCCGGCTCCGCACGCAAGTGCACATCTACAACCTCAAGGGTATGGTGGAGCGAGTGACAGAGGCGTGGTTCACCTGCTACAGATTGAAGAAGCCAGGTCTGCGGGACCACCATCCCTACATGTTGGCCAGCTACGAAGACCCCATAGAGAGATTTTACATCGGCTATCATGGGTCGCGGAAGCCCTGGAACAAGAATAGGTATTGTTGACATGGTGTGCCCCTTGCCATGAGTGCCGTTGAGTGTACTCCCTGGTTTGACCACTGAGGAGTGGTCGAACACCTGATCTGACTTTTGATTTGGATTCCTTGGATTGTTCCATGCAGGATCAAGCTTTGAATCGCTCGATTTGTGTGAGTATTCAGAAAGTAAACGTAGCCCGAAAATCGGGTGTTTGGGGGGTGGAATCTGGTACCCGCCATGGGTGGCGGGATAATCCACCACCAGTGATCCGAGTTCGTCCCCAACGAGCTCCAAATGCACCAGGGCCATAAAGGAAGCAACCAGAGAGTTCTCCTTGACCAGGGTGAACTTCTCCTTGACTTCTGGGTGAGGAAAGGCGCTTCGACGATGACCTGTCGAAGCGCCTTTCCTCACCCAGCGCCTCCCGTTGCCTAGCGTGCAAGGCAAGGTGGGCGGCTCCACCAAGGGTTACTTCAACGGCCGTAGCAGGGGCTCTACTGCTCCGTTTTGGGCATGCTTGGATGCGTTGGAAAGCTTAGATCACAGGCTATAAGGACCTGATGTAATCTCACTATGATAACTAACAAAATTGTGTTTCGATTCAGTTCTACTGAATGCGACGTGTTCTGCCCACTCACATCCGTGATCCTTGTGCTCCACACTCTTCACCAAAGGTGTCCATTGGCTGCCCCAAACCTTGGTAGCGTGAACCAGTGAGAGCTAGGCATCCTTGAGGGTGCCTCCACACCCACTAGAGCCAACAAAGGGTTATGGGCCCACGTGCCTAAAAGGACCCTAGCTCTACAACGTTCACGCTACCACCGCACGCCATGGCACCGACCGAGCAAGAGAGCATCGGCGTCTCCAAGTTCGACGGGCTTGGCTTCCACCTTTGGAGGTGGGAGTTTGAGGTCTTCCTCGATGACAAGGGCCTGCTTGAGCTGGTCAAGGGTGAAGAAACTGCCCCTCCGGATACTGCGACGCCGGAGGAAGTGGAAGCGTACAAGAAGCGCAACAAGAAGGCGCTTCCTTTGTTGGTGTATGCGCTTGCTCCGACGCAGCGCTCCCTCATTCAAGGATGCACGGAGGCTGCGGAGGCCTGGAAGAAACTCTGCACCATCTACCAGTCCACCAACCTTGCTAACCAGCTCTTCATCTTCAAGAGGCTCGTCACCCTCCGAGCCCACGAAGGCGACGACATCATGGAGATCCTGCAGCAGATTGAGTCCCTCACTGCCGAGTCCGTAGCCACCGGATGGAAGGTCGACCCTCAGCTGTAAGCCATGATCCTCCTCCTGGCCTTGCCGGACAGTTGGAGTCCCATGATCACCGTCGTAGGCGGCTGGTCTGCCGATGAGCTGAAGTACCCGAAGGTGGCTGAGTACGGCCGCAACGAATGGATGCGGCGTGGTGGGAGAGAGAGTGGGGTGACATCAAGTTCCGCCTATCTCGTCCGCCCTCAAGGTGGAGGGGGAGGCAAGAAAGGGAAGGGTGCCAACCAGGGCACCAAGAGAGGTGACAACAAGGGGGAGTGCTACAATTGTGGCAAACAGGGCCACTACGCACGTGATTGCCCCAACAAGAAGTCGGACCAGCCCAGGAAGGGCGGGAAGAAGGACACCCAAGCCATGATGGCCAGGGAGTCTACCGACTTGACAGATCCGGAAGTCACTGTGATCGACTCCGGATCAGGCCGCCACACACAATGCAACCGGGCGGCGTTTGTCACCTACGGCGCCACCGAGCGGCGCATGACAGTGGCCAACGGCAAAACGGAGTTGGCCGCGGGCGAAGGCAATGTACGCATCGAGTCGGTGGTGAACGGGAAAGTCATTCCCTGCACCATCTACGACGTACTCCACATGCCCAACTTTGGGGCAAACCTGCTGTCAGTGAGCTGCCTTACCGACAAGGGGCTCGAGGTACTCTTCAACAAGAGGGAGGCTATCATCCGGAAGGAGGGGGACGGCGAGGTGATTGCACGTGGCAAGAGGGAGGAGGACCTGTACCTTCTCCGTACCAAGGTCCTTGCCGATGTGGTGAGGACCGACGCTGCCAACCTCGCGACGAAGGATGAAGGGGACCTGGACCTGTGGCATCACTGGTTGTGCCACATCGCTCCCTCAACGGTGAGGGACATGGCAAAGAAGGAAGTGGTGCGGGGTCTTGAGGTCAAGAGCCTCAACGCAGCCAAGGATGCCGTGTGCGAGCCGTGCGTGGTCGGCAAAGCGACACGGCAGCCGTTTGCAGGAAAGGGGACGCGTGCATCGGCAAAGTTGGAGGTAGTGCACACCGATGTATGTGGACCGTTCGAGCCCTCCATTGGTGGGGCGCGCTACTTCGTCACCTTCATCGATGACCACAGCCGCAAGCTCTACCTCTACATCATCAAGATGAAGAGCGATGTCTGGTCGTGTATGCAGGAGTTTGTGGCGGATGTGGAGCGCCAAACGGAGTTGAAGGTGAAGGCGTTCCGGAGCGACAACGGCGGCAAGTACGAGGGTTGCTCGGCATGGATGAAGACCAAGGGGATCGTGTGGCAGAAAACTACGCCACACTCTCCGCAGTAGAACGGCGTCGCCGAGAGGGCAAACCGCACCATCCTCAACATGGTCCGGTCCATGTTGACTGATGCCGGCCTCGCGCAGCGGTACTGGGACGAGGCGGCACGGACAGCAGCGTACATCATGAACCTGATACCGACGAAGCCGCTAAAAGACGCGGAGTCCAAGGTGTGGAAGACGCCACAAGAAGTGTGGAGCGGGAGGAAGCCAACTGTGGCACACCTCCGCACGTTTGGTTGTGTTGCACATGCTGTTGTGCAGGCACGGGAGGGGCGGGGCAAGCTGGACCCGCGGACTCGCTGGTGCATCTTCGTTGGGTACGAGAGCGGGAGCAAGGCGTACCGGCTCTTCGACCCGCGGAGGCAGCAGATCGTGAAGATTCACGACGTCACGTTCGACGAGGCCAGCTGTTGGACGGACAAGGACGCGGGTCTTTCCAAGCGTGGGGAGTGGCTGCCACACCTTGAACGGGAGACACCGGAGGACGCAAAAGAGGGTGACGTCCCATCGGCTCCAGCCGGCAAGAACCTTCCGGGCAATGTGGGAGCGGCTGATTTGCATTCAGCCGAGTCGGACAATGAGTCTGAAGTGCCGGAAGCAGTGGAGCTAAGCGAAGATGTGGGGAGTGAGCCCACATCTCCACGGTCCCCGAGAGAGGGGGAGCAGGCCAGCGGTGCGAGTGGCACCGCGAGGGGGCAGCAGCAGGAGCAGCAGCAACGGCAGCAGCAGCAGCAGCCTCAACAGCAGCACCCCCGTGGAAGCGGACGCGCAAGGAGGACGGCAAAGAGGTACGATGCCGCAGAGGGCATCTGGACTGGGCTCGCTCAAGCATTCTTTGCGCAAGAGGAGCCCAAGACCGTCAAGGAGGCGTTGCAGCGGAAGGATGGGGCTGAGTGGGAGGGAGCTATAAAATCCGAGCTTGCCTCCCATGAAGAGAATGGCACTTGGCAACTGATTGACAGGCCGGAGGGCACAAAAATCATCGGCTCCAAGTGGATCTTCAAGAAGAAGCTCACCAAGGAGGGGAAGGTGGAGCGGTACAAGGCGCGGCTGGTCTCGAAGGGGTACGCCCAGCGAAAGGGTTAACACTACGATGAAACCTACGCGCCGGTGACAAAGTTCGCCTCCATTCGCTCCATCCTCTCGGTGGCGGCGGTGCGCGACTACGAAGTCCACCAAATGGACGTGAAAACTGCGTTCCTCAACGGCGACCTGGACAAGGAGGTCTACATGGAAGTGCTGGAGGGGGTGGACGCGCCGCCGGGGAAGGTGTGCCGGCTTCGCAAGGCGCTCTACGGGCTGAAGCAAGCGCCACTCATGTGGTATCTGAAAATGGACGGCTTCATGGCCGAGCTTGGCTTCAAGCGCTGCGAGGCGGATCAAAGCGTGTACGTGCGGAAGCAGCCGGGGTTGCACCAGGTTGTGGCACTCTACGTGGATGATCTCATCCTCGTGTCGTTGGACATGGAGGAGTTGGTGAACTTGGAGCGACAGCTGGGCGGTCGGTTCAAAATGACCGACATGGGCGAGCTCGAGTACTACCTTGGCGTCGCCATCAAGAGGAACCGCAAGGCACGCACGCTCGAGATGGGGCAGGCAAAGTACGTGCAAGAGGTGCTCCGCCACTACAACATGGAGGAGTGCGACCCCATCGGCACGCCCATGACCACCACGTGTGAGCTAAGCTCGAGCATGGGCCCGAGCACGGACGAGGAGAAGGAGGAGATGGCAGGTGTACCATACCAGTCCGCAGTGGGGAGCATCATGTACGCCATGGTGGTGACGCGGCCCGACCTGGCCTTCGTGGAGGGCCAAGTGAGCCGCTATGTTGCAGACCCCGGGCCGCTGCATTGGCAAGCGGTGAAGCGGATCCTCCGCTATCTCAAGGCGACAAAACAGTCGCGGCTCGTGTTTGAAGGGGGAGCGTGTGACGACTCCCTCGAGTTGGTCAGCTACTCGGATGCCGACTGGGCTGGTGATGTGGATGACAGAAAATCAACGTCCGGGTACGTGTTTGTGCTTGGTGGTGCAGCGGTTTCATGGGCAAGCAGGAAGCAGGATTGCGTGGCGTTGTCAATCACCGAAGCGGAGTACATCGCAC
>SZWC01000020.1:298601-318027 GCA_023375785.1 Penium margaritaceum | reverse complement strand
CTCGAGTTGGTCGGCTACTCGGATGCCGACTGGGCTGGTGATGTGGATGACAGAAAATCAACGTCCGGGTACGTGTTTGTGCTTGGTGGTGCAGCGGTTTCATGGGCAAGCAGGAAGCAGGATTGCGTGGCGTTGTCAATCACCGAAGCGGAGTACATCGCACTCGCGGAAGCCGCAAAGGAGGCAGTGTGGCTGAGGCGGCTGCTAAAGGAGATCGGCGTGCCGTAAAGGAAGCCGACGGTACTCAACGTTGACAACATGAGTGCCATCAGCCTGACCCAGAACCCAGTGCTGCACAGGAGGACCAAGCACATCGAGATACGTCATCACTATGCGCGGGACTTGGTGGCGAAGGGAGATGCAGCTATTGTGCATTGTGGCACTAAGCGCATGCTCGCCGATGCCATGACCAAGGCACAGCCCAAGGACAGGCACGACATGAGCTGCATGGAGCTTGGTCTGCCCTGTGAAGTTCAAAATGCTACAGGTTCCAAGGACAGGGCATCAAGGCTGCGGTGCAAGGGGGAGATTGTTGACATGGTGTGCCCCTTACCATGAGTGCCATTGAGTGTACTCCCTGGTTTGACCACTGAGGAGTGGTCCGATACCTGATCTGACTTTAGATTTGGATTCCTTGGATTGTTCCATGCAGGATCGAGCTTTGAATCGCTCAATTTGAGTGAGTATTCAGAAAGTTAGCCTAGCCCGATAATCGGGTTTTTGGGGGGTGGAATCTGGTACCCGCCATGGGTGGCGGGATAATCCACCACCAGTGATCCGAGTTCGTCCCCAACGAGCTCCAAATGCACCAGGGCCATAAAGGAAGCAACCAGAGAGTTCTCCTTGACCAGGGTGAACTTCTCCTTGAATTCTGGGCGAGGAAAGGTGCTTCGACGGGTCATCGTCGAAGCGCCTCTCGTTGCCTAGCGTGCAAGGCAAGGTGGGCGGCTACACCAAGGGTTACTTCGACGGCCGTAGCAGGGGCTCTAATGCTCCGTTTTGGGCGTGCTTGGATGCATGGGAAAGCTTAGATTGCAGGCTGTAAGGACCTGATGTAATCTCACTATGCTAAGTAAAAAAATCGTGTTTTGATTTAGTTCTACTGAATGCAACGTGTTCTGCCCACTCACATCCGTGATCCTTGTGCTCCACACTCTTCACCAAAGGTGTCCATTGGCTGCCCCAAACCTTGGTAGCGTGAACCAGTGAGAGCTAGGCGTCCTTGAGGGTGCCTCCACACCCATTAGAGCCAACAGGTATTAGGTGGCAGCGGTGGACCACTTCACCAAGTACCTCTTTGTCCGTGCTTTGACGGACAAGACTGCAGCACGAGCCGTCCAGTTCATCCACGAAGAGATCTTCTACAAGTTTGGCGGGGGTAACATCATCCACTACAACAATGATATAGAGTTCCAGGGAACCTTCCGCACAGAGCTGGCACACTGGGGCGTGTGACAGGTGCACTCCGCCAGATGTCGTCTAGAGTCATAGGGATTGGTGGAGTGGATGCAAAAAATTCTGGAGCGGGCGGTGGAGGCTGCAGAGGATAACAGCTGGGTGGAAGTGCTGAAGAAGACGATGTACTACCCTAATACCACCCCTGTATCAGGGGTGGTGAAGGCTCTCAGTGAGAGCGAAGGCGCTCTCACTGCTTGTGACTTTGGCGGTTGCGTGCGTGAAACTTCTCTAACCAGAGGAGTGGGCCCATAACCCTTTGTTAGCTACTGAGCTAACCACCATCGGCAGAGAAGCCGCAAAACCGAAAAACTCACAAAGGTTTTTACACCTTCTTCCTTTGCAGGTATGTGTCGTACACCCCAAACTTAATCAGGCATACACTTCACCTTCAAGAGTACTAACGCCTTAGCATTACATCTCAAGAAGAGCTCAAGTCATCAATACGCAAGAGAGAATCAAGCAAGGGTTAATTGATCAGCATGCAAGACAAGTCCTTTTATAGCTGTCTGTCCAGTCCTAGAACTCAAAAGGACATTCCTGAGAAGTGGCTTGACCCCGCCACATCACCAAGAGACTTGCGTTGTGGGCTTGAAACATAAGCATCCTTGTGCCAAGGTGACTGATCAGTCGTGTTGCTTCCCAGAAGCAACGGACTTTCTTCCTTGGAAGCTTCCAAAACAACCAAGATGTGCATGGGGCTAGGATCAAACTCATGACCTCTCACTTGGCCAAATCAACAAAATGGCCAAGTCAACCACTCACCTACATGGTGTACTCACAGGTCATATCTCACATGAGACAGAGCATAGTTGAGTCACCCTACAACAAATCCAGGGGTCATACCTCCACAAGGGGAAGAGCATTCCTGATCCGTCGTACAAGACTGAACAAGGGGCAAACATATTCAACAGTCACTGTAACTATTCTATGGAGCTGACAACATTCTGAGTTCTGGATGACATGTGCACACTGAACAAATGGGGAGGTTGCCATGTGCCGGTGAAGGAGAGGCCAAGTCACACCTTTGATGACATAGTAAATTAGGGCTTTTGACCTAGCCATACCTTTTTGTGCAGAAGAAGGAGCATTTTCCATGTTGTGCTGGCATGAATCAATTGAAACACCAGGACTGAGGGGGGAAGAATTATGAGCATATTACATTTTCAGCTGACGGGATTCACTACAAATTTGATGCACTGTAAGTCTGGCTCACAAATAATCAAAAGAACATTCCTCCTAACTTTCGTCGGCTGGGAAGAGTAAAATGCGAGGGAGAGGGAGGGAGAGAGGTAGAGCGTGCCTTCAAGAAAGCAGGAATCATGGACGGGACTGAATGCAGCTTAGGAGTAGCAGAAACGTACCACTGGGAGTGTATGAGTCACAGAGCGGGAGAGTGAAGGTAGTGAGAGCTCCTCAACGGTCAGGTGAGCTGCGAGCACACCTGCGATCGTGGGCTTCCTCCTTGAGCCCAAAACTCGAGTTGGATTGTTCTCACATGTAAGGAGTATGCAGTCTCAGGAGTTGAACCCAGGCTAGCTAGCAAGTGTTGAAGATTTGCCCTTCTGCATGCCCAAGTGTGGCGCCGGGAGGCGCCGACGAGCCGCCAGAGAGAGGAAATTCCTCGTCGTTGGATGTGGAGATTCGAAGATTGCTTGGATCCTAGAATGGAGGATTGGCCCTGAAAGTTGACGATTTGCTGAATCCGGTGGAAGGTTTTTCACCTGATTCGGACGAGTAACGAGGGAGATATGAGCTTCCAATGTTGGGGTGTGCGCGACGGCTCTGGGAGTCGGCCGCGGTTCGACTGGAGGTGGATAATCCACCTGACCGAGTAACAAAAGTCCATCTGGAGATTTTGCTCCGGAAGGGCTGCCGAGGAGTCCGGTGAATGATCCACCGGATGCCAGTAGTGCAGTTTGTTACTGAGGGACTTAGCCAAATCTCTGGCTCGGCGTCCGAAACTCAGTAGTACGTTTTGTTACTCGGGGACTTTGTCAAAATTCTGACTGCAGGTCCGCGAACAGGTTTCGACCCACATCAATGCCCATCACCAAAGTCGATGATTAACTCATCAAAACAGACCCCAAAGGTGCAAGGGACACCGCCAATAGGTGTAGGGACATCTGCGCCTCCGGAATGACGTTTTGATGGGTCCTTGATGTGTGAGGGCGCTTCGGCGGGCGACGTGGTGCGCGCCGCCAACTGAGCGGCTGGTTTGGGGTGCTGCGCTTTGACTAACATAGCGGGAGCTACGGGTATCCGAATCGCGTACGGTTTGGTGCGTTGGAGAGCTCATGACTAGCCCTACAAATGTTTAGATTATTTCCATGTCCAAAAAAAATGCAAAATTGCGTTCATCCCTTCGCAAAAGTGACTGTCTCACATTTTTCTTCAACTGCCAGAAACATAGCGTGAGGCGACCAGAAAGCTCATGCTTAGACTCAGAACCACCCGTACAAAACATAGCCATGACCACGGAAGACCCGTCGGGCCACGTTGGAACCGCAACCCAGTTTTTGACAAAGGGTTATGGGCCCACGGCCCTGACCGGTCTACAAATCGTTCACGACTTTCGTGGCGGACGGGATTGTCGTCGGGGACGCCATCGCCGTCAAACTCTGACATTAGATTGAGTCCAATGGGTCTGGCAGAAGGGTTATCCGTAGTGGATGATGCACAGTAGCGCATGTAGCATTGAGAGGATTGAAAGGACTGAGAGGATTGAGAAGCAGGATACTGAGGGATAGAGCAAAGTCTCCCTCTACGTGTGTATGGCTCAGGGTGGACAAGATGGATCTGGGACGCAGTATGTGGCTCTGAGACATTTTCTGAAGCTCAGGTCTGCGGCGTAGGCATTGGAGATAAACTAGGAGTGGAATTTGAAGGGGACTCTGTTGAGACACTGGTAGGAGACTGTGCAAGGACACCGGCAAGAGACTGTGCCAAGGAACTGGTCGGCACAGATGCCGACTCAGAGGACGCAAAGGACGAAGGGACTGGTAATAAATCTTGGGAAGAGGCGGTCTGCGAGTCGAATGATGGAGATGATAGGCTAGGAGAATCACTGTCAGTGGAAGGGACAGGTAAAGACTGAGAGGAAGGAGAAGGACCAACAGGGGGAGTCGTTTCAGTGAAGGGAGGGGATCCCGTGAGACTGGAGGTTGAGACATAGCCATACTCTCCAAGCTAAAGTAGAGAGGAGAGAGAGGAGGATTGAGCAACACCGGAAAAGTCAGAAGGAAACATGTCCTCAAAGTAGAGAGAGTCAAGGGATTTGATGACGCGTGACCAACCTGTGTCCCAAAAGCGCCAATCCTTAGACATGGCAGAAACACCAAGAAAGATGCAAAGGCATGCACGGGGACTAAGCTTGCTGTCCCAAAGGTCCTTGGGGAGCCAGATAGTAACGACTCAATCCTAGAATTGAGCAAGATGCAGGTCTAACTGGCGAAAAACCCAGCACTCAAAGGGGGTGACATGATGGGGAAGAGGGCCGTGAGTAACACGGTTCTAGACCCAGGTCATGTATGACATGACGTCAAAAGAGAACAATGGGAGTAAGACAAAAGCACTCATAAGGATGCAAACATTGTCAGCGAGCGTCCGCTTCTAGCATTTGGAGATTTCATTTGGTTGGGGTGTGCAGGGAGCTGATGACACGATACACATCCCACGAGAAGTAAGGAATCGTGCATAGGGGCGCATGAACTCCTCCCCATGGTCACAGTGAAAGACCCGCAGGTGGTGGCCAAAGGCAAGTTTCGCCTCCGGGAGCCATGACTCAAGTATGGAACACACATCAATTTTCTGTTTGAGGGCAAAGATTCAACGCATGTGGGAAAAGTCATGAGTCACGAGGATCGATGTATTTTACCCTCAACATAGTCAAGACAGTCAGTATGGCAAGAAGCACGGAATGTAGAGGTGTCAAGACCATCAGCAGGCAATACACAAAGCATTTTTTCAATTGTAGCAATGTGGATGTGATAAAGATGGCAATGAAGCAGCTACATGTGCACTGGGGAAAGAGAGCCTGCAACATGAACAAGGATAGGCGTGGCAGTGCAGGCAAAAAAGATTGAACACGATCAAAGGCGATCACAGCAGGTGCCCTACAACAAGATGTGGCCACTTGTGCGGTGCGATACAATGCCGTGGCCAGAGGAGAGGCTCATGTCCAGTTCATCAAGTGTTGTGTCAAGAGAGGGGATGTACAACACATCTGGCAGGGACAGTTCCTTAACAGGTCCAACAAACCTGACCACCCCAACACAATAAACTAGGAGGCGTTGGCCAGAGCCAATTTGAACAAAGTGAACAGAGCCAACATGACTGAGCGAGATAAACAAGGAGTGTCAGGAGTTCATGTGATAATTCATCCCTCAATGAAGGACCGAAAAGCCACCAGAAATACAAAGAAAAGTAGGGATACGGTTGAAAGATGCAATTGAGGAGTGCGGTGGGAGCTGTTGACCACAGGCGGCGAGACAACAAGGCAAACGAAAAGACCATCATTCCTTAATCTATGGAACATTGAATTGCGGACAATCATGGACATAAGCTGACAAAACAACTGCACAAATCCCCATTCACTGATCACACAAGTGACCCCGACCCTGAAAACATACTCTCACCTCCCTGATCACAGAGATGATGCTGGCGAACGGCATGGGAGAGAGCGGCGTCCAACTGACAGTCATCCCCAGGTGGATTAGGGATGATGACGATGCTGGAAAAAAATGACGCCGCTGAGAGTAGGTAGGTGAGGCCCAGGCAGGGGGATAGTAAAGACCTAACGGAGGGCCATAGAAGAGAGGCCCTCCAAACCCTGGGGGCCATCTCCAAGAGCAGGGCAGTGAAGGTGGCATCGCAGTGAAGCTGTAAGTAGCGGCATTGGCAAAAGAAGCCGTTGAACCCCTTCCTTTTTTTTTCCCTCCCTGTCCACCTGTACCAGACCCACCGGTGGACGAGCCACCTTTGGCCAACCTCGGTCCTCCCCTGGCTGAGGAGTGAACGAGAGGGCATGGAGGATGTAGGAGCAGTGGAGGTGGAGGTGGAGGCAGATGAGAAGAGGAGGGCAGTGGCAACGGCTGCGACTGTTACATGATGAATGCGTTTGTTTTCTGGCAGTCGATGAGACGCTGAGAGGTGAACTCCCAGAGAGTACTGATGCCTGGGAGAGCATTGTTGGGGACGAGCTCGGAGACAGGAGGCTCAAGCTCGGAGGCCTTCAATTCCTTGAAGATGTCGGGCAGCTTGAGAATGAGGCCATTTACAATGGAGAGGACTGTAAGAAGCTACCCAGGTTCTCCTTTGTCCAGGTCACGCGATAGGCAGAGGCTGCGATTCCAAGAGGCATCGATGGTCTCATCAGCACACATAGAAAGCATGTTGAATTGGGCACTAAGGACACTCTGTGACGCATGCCCTGTGACTGTGCTGAGGCGCTTGATGAGTGCGCATACGCCAAATTGGTTAGCAAGCGTCCGTTGTGCAGTGTCAGCATTGTAAGATCCGATCTAATCAGTGAGATGATTGGGTCGAGCACAAATACGAGCACTAACAGCACAGGCTGAATGAAAGTGGATGGGGACAAAAGGAGAAATAGCTGAGGAATGGGATTCATGGTATTATTCCCAAAGCTGCTTGCCTTGTGCCCACGCACTGAAGCAAACCTCCCACAAGGAGAAGGCAAGGTTCCTGTTTGAACTGGGGTGACAAAGATTCAAAGTCAGGCTTGCATTGTGTGGAAAACAAAAGCACTTTGGTGGCTACTACGTTGGTAGTAGCGATGATTGCAAGAGTGTCAGAAGAGAGAGAGAGCCAGAGGTGGTTGATGCAGAAGTGGGTGTGGTGGAGAATGCAGCAGCAATGCCAGCAGTAGTGGAAGCACGGGGAGTGGCACACAATGTGGGTTGGTGACGGTTAAGGACCGAGTCGGCTATGTGATCAGCAAATGTCTCCTGATCAGCTTGCTTGTTACACAAATTTTCCCCCGCATTACACTGGCAGTGAGTGTAACTTGGAGAGCACTGCGCTCTTGCTATAGCTTTGTTTACAGTGCAGCGTACTAGTCATAGTAAACCGGCATGGTGACGACAATGTAACTCTTCCAAGAAAATGTTGACAGAGTTTCCCTTGCCCCAGTGGGCGTGGGAAGCCATAGTGATTGTGTCGCTCAAGGTTATGCTGCAATGTAATAAACAGGCAATTCAGAAGGTAGCTGATCCCGTGGTGGCCCCATGCCTGGCGCGTTCTGCACCGTTGGTGAGGTGTCAAAAGCTGACTGGCAGTAGGCAGCGTACGCAGCGGCATCCGCCCACTCGTAGTCGGCTACAGGATCGTAGTCCTCGCCAGGGCAATACCTTGGACTGTGGCGACGGAGGTGCAACCACACCTCATGCTCCGCTCTCTCCTCGTAGTATGTATCTTCTCCTCAATGAGGTGGTGCTCACGTGTGGCTGTAGCTGAGGTGGGGATAGGTTTTTCCACTGGAGGTGATGCTAGGGTGTCTAGAGTGTAGCTACCTGAGCGTGCAGCTGCCCGAAGTGGCAAACTTGCAAAATAGAGTGCAGGGGCTATTGCTGTATGCTGCAACAGTGGCTGCAATAGTTACTGCCTGTGATGCACCTGGCAGCTTTTGTCACTCTGGCTGCGACCGCGTTGCTGCTGCTGCTGCTGCTGCTGCTAATGCTGCTGCTGCTGCTGCTGCTGCTGCTGCTACTACTTTTGTAGCTACTACTGTTGTTGTGCAAGAGGCGGCCGGAGCAGGGGACCAGATATACATTGTGCGTATGGTGCAGTTGTAGATTCTTTTACCAGCACTACAACGGCTTCGCTGTTGTTGCTGCTGTAGCTAATGCTACTGCTGTGCTCACAGGTTGAAGCATGGAGCAAATACATGGAGTGCCGTTGGTGCTGTTGCAGCTGTAGCTACAATCGTAGTTGCTACCTTGCTACCAGTGCTGCTGTAGCAGTGGTCCTAGCAATCGCGGCAGCAGCAGATCCGGGAGAATCAATGGAACAGATGGAGGGATGCAGGTGCACGGGAGTGCTGTTGTGATGGTCGGAGCTGTTGCAATTGATGCGATCTTCGCACGTGGACCTGGGTGCAAATGCTTCAAGGAGTTTGGCAGGGAGATGGAGCAGTACGAGCTTGATGCTGAAACGTGTGGCAGAGAGGCAAGAGCTTGAAGCTGGGATGTGTGGCAGGGAGGTGTAGAGGCACGAGTCAGAACTTTCACGGTCAATGCGACGGTTGAACCTGGTGCGTGGGTGCAGATGCACCACAGTGTGAGATGGGAAGGTGCCAAGAAGTGAGAGACGGCAAAATGCCAAAACTGATATTGAGCCCACTGGCCACAGATATTTGAGGCCAGTATGCCCACTGGTTCAGTCAAGCGTGAGCTCTGTGCTGTGAGCGTGCTCGCTGCTGCCAATACAACATCTGCTGCTACTGGGATGGGTAGCAAGGTTGGCCTGGATCAATAATGGGAGGAGGAAGATACCTCTCCCAGTGGCTAGAAACATACATCTCCTTGCTCTCGTATCAGTAGGTAGCAAAGGCTTGCTAGCACAGAACACTTAGCAAGCTAGGAAGTAAGTGGTGCACACACGACGCCATGGATGAGGCGAGCTCAAATGCTTACAGGCTTGAGAGACGCGCACGGAGCTATATAAGGGAGTCAGTTGTTGGCACTAGTGGGTGTGGATTCACCCTCAAGGATGCCTATCTCTTGCTAATGCACGCTACCAGTGTTTGGGGCAGCCAATGGACACTAATGGTGAAGAGTGTGGAGCACAAGGATCACGGATGTGAGTGGGCAGAACACGTCGCGTTCAATAGAACTGAATCGAAACACAATTTTGTTAGTTAGGATAGTGAGATTACATCAGATCCTTATCGGTGGTGGAGCGGTATCATGGACAAGCAAGCGACAGAACCTGATCACACTCAGCTCTGTAGAAGCTGAGTATGTGGCAGCTATATCATCTGCACAGGAGGTCACGTATCTACGCAACCTCCTCGAGGACATCGGCTTTCCACAAGAGGAGCCGACAAAGGGTTTTTTGACAACAAATCTGCAATGGACCTTGCAAATTCGACCAAGCTTAAGGGTCAAACCAAGCACATCAACATACGTGGGCATTGAATCCGCTAAAAAGTACAAGATGGCACGATTCAGCTCGAGCACATGCCGGGGACGAGGCAAGCTGTAGACGTCCTGACGAAGAATCTCCCAGAAAAAACTTTCTACAGGTTCTCACAGGAGTGTGGACTTACCACAATTGCGTTCTCACAGTTCGTCCTGAAGAATGGTGATGAAAATGGCACGTGGAAGTCAGATATCGGATGATTTGCCATCGGTACCTCATTGAGCGTACCGAGCACTATCACCTATTTTGTGGTGTAAGTGGGTGAGGAAATCACCACTGCAGTAGAGAGGGAGAGCACTGAGAAGTTATAAGAACCAAAGGAGTAATTTTCTGGAGATTCCAAGCAGCAGCCTTTATTTCAGCAGTCGTTGGTCTGGAATAGGTTCGGTAAGAAGGCAGACCTAAGCGTCCGGCTTTCTTCAAGAGCACAGAGAGTACCTGCAAGTCTGTGCGGGGAATTTTTGCAAAAAGGTATATGGGGAGTGGCTCGATGACGCAGCTGCTTGCTGGCAAGCTTGCACGCTCGTAAGAAAGCAAAAGAAGACCAGACAGCTGCTGTCGTGGAACACAGTTATAGCAAAGCAAGGGCCAGCAAGCGCAACAGCTGGCACGACAAAGGATGGTGCTGCGCAAGTAGCGAGCGTAATAGGCTTGCTTGCAGCTGCGGCAACCTGCGCAGAGCGAAAGAGGGAACTTGCCAGCAATGGCGAGGTCCTGGTTGATCTCGTCCCATCGCACGCCATGGCCGGCAGTCGTAACCGGCTCCTAAAACCCTCGCCTGGCAAAAAACAAAAATTCAGAGCACTGGATTGAGTGACGCAAGAAACGGACGGAGGAGATGTTTCGGCGTCCAGTTCCACCTGCGCAAAGTGCCTCCTCGCATGCACGGTAGCAAATATCAACACTCAGATTTGTGTCAACCACATGGTACCTGACCGTGGACGCGAGCAGAGGTATAAAGCCTCACCAGGGAGAAAGTCACGACCGACTGCATCGACAACTACCGCGTTTCCGGATGATTTGAGCAAGAACCAGCTCACCGAGACACAAACGTGCAGACTGGAAGGACAAATGCAGGTCAAGCTGGTGACAGCTAACAAAGCAGTGGATGTTAATCCTACAAATCGACTGAGCCTGACTGAAAACAGCGCATTGAGCCTCCCAAGCCCTCAGGTCGCTGTTTATGCAACTCCAGCGGCCTAAGAAACGGTGGTGGGGCCAGAAAATATTTTTCTGAACTCCAAGGAGGTGTCCACAAGCCTCCAGGAGCAGAGTTGGGAGAGGAGAGTTTAGGAAGGGAATTCTCGACATGCAAGCCGTAAGCTAAGCAAGCCACCAGAGAGCTTGCTTGTAGAGGAAGCATCTTCGAGTTTTCTGGAGTGGCCTGAGCTAGACCCAACTGTTTCCAGTTTTCTGGATTTACTAGAGTCAAGTGGGACAGAACCAGAAACAGGCCCTTCACAATCTCGAAACGCCGGAGGACTCGATATTGAGGAAAAGGTTTTTTCTTCGTTAATACAACAACCATTGAGAATTTTCTCGATCAACCCATCACCTAAGAAGAGTCTCGGCTCAAGTTTCTTGACGAGAGATTTTGGGAGTGTCTTGAGGGATTATGGAGCAACACTCCGGCTTGATATGAGGTCTTCACCAGCGCACCCACCGAGGGGGAGTGATAGTGGGTGTGATGAATACTCTAGTTTTGTGCTCCAATATGGCGCAATCAGTTTTGCAATTGGATAATGTTACAAGAAGTACGATTTTTTTTCGGTGGCTTATGGGAGTAAAGCCGAGGATATTTTTTACTGTACAGGCTAGTCCAACCCTGGCAACCAGGCCTAAAGGACCTGGATTGTAAAATAGTGTGTGGCATGCACAGGCTACTGTGCATGGCTGTAGTGGGGCTGGGACTAGCAGCTGAGCAGTGTGACTGAGTGCTGCAGTCAGTTAGGCCAAGGCCTGACTAGGCTTCTAGCATGAGGTGGTGTGTGACATCCTGGTGAAGACCATCTGCATAGACAGTCCATGGCCATGACTTAGCGTGCTTCTCTGCTCGCCACCTGGACAGGCTGCATGGTGAGCCATAATGCAAGGATGACGGTTACGGAGATGTACGGTTCTCACTAATCTGTGAGCAGGGCTAGGATGTGAGCATTACGGCTACGATGATCTATGGCTCTCACAAATCCATGAGAAGCTCCAGGATTGAAAAACCACGGTAACGGTGAAACTTCACCATGTACCTAAGGAAGCTTCTACAAGCAAGCAAGGCAGTCAACTTGCCAGGGCCACAAGTATAAAATGTCGGCGGCCCTGGCACATCTCAGTATCTCAGCAGGACTGATCTTTCATGTCACAATCTTGGAGCACTTAGCATCTTGAAGTGCATCAGACCAAGGTTCTGCTAGATTTTGCCCTCGACATCCCTGTAAGCCTGGCAGAGCTCTGCTAACTGGGGAAGGAGGAAGCCCTGGGTACCTAGAGGCTAGTCTACCTGGAAGACGGTGCTGGACCAAGACCCCTTATGTCGACGGCCTTGACGGCCTAGCAAGGCGTTGCCCCTTGCGTGGGCCAGGAGCAGTGGTGGAGCTCATGTGTAGCCTTTGTTAGGCTCTACTTTTCATTTACCATAATTGTACTTTGGAATCCATGAAGATTCCTTCCGCTGTCACATTGAGTTTCCAAAGCTCATCTGCTGATCTGCTTGCTAGCTTGTTGCACGAGAAAAGATCCCGTACAAGCAAGGAACCTAGTCCTTGCTACGTACCTGCAAATCCCACCAAAACTGCTATAGTGGGACCCAAGCGACATGGTTAAAGAAATGGTTGCAGACCTGCGGAAAACCTAGTTGTAAAACTATGTTATCGATGAATTTCAACAATAACTGTGCCATGGAGGCATAGATGTGTTTAGCGATGGAAGAAATCATAGTAAATCAATTTGCGACCTTCGATAGGAAAAAGGCACAATTGCGATGTTTCGAGATGGCCTCGCTTGCGCACGTCACATCACAGACGTATTTTCCCTTCCCTCATGGATAGTTGAAAACTATTCTAGTTTGAGCCCCAAATAAAACACCAGAACAACTTGAGACAGTTGGATGAAGAGGGTTGAAGAGCGGTTCGTCTCGAAGAGAGAATGTTATGTTTTGGGATTTGGGAAAATTCCCTTATACCACAAGTTTGGACAGGGGTAATCTCTCGTACCACTAATTTGAGAATAGGATAACAATATGCCACGCTTTCCGCTTTTTGAACTCAGAAACCCACACTTTCTGATTATTCATCACGATGAACCACGTATTTCTTTTGTGATCACGATATGCCACGAGGGGCATATAAGATGTCACTATATATCCCATGGACTAAGGGGTTCTTGTGACATCTTATTGTTGTATTTATTCATTCATCAAAGTCAAGGTTTCATTTTCTTCTTTGAATAGGGGTGAGTATGATAGTCCATATTTGTAAACGTTTCTTGTAGGTTAAACATTATTCGACCTTCAAACCTCAAGTTTTGGGTGCGTTCCGCAACAAACCTTTGACTGTGCATGTGAAATTACAAGGGCCTTTTCATATAAATGTTTGAGGCAAGTACAATCAAGAACCATTTTTACACTACGGAGAATAGTCTACATAAACAAAGAGAGAAATCAACAACTTAAGCCATTGGACACAAAAGATGCGTTGGCGCGTACTCGAAGGGACATATGGAGATCTACATCATCAACACATGGCTTCTGGTGATTTACCATTCGAAACCGTGGCTTCTTGTGATCTAACTTCGGATGCCATGCCATATAGTTTTCTACAAACGGATGACTTGGCGGATAAGCTTGCGTAAGTGAGAGAAGCATGGCAGAAAGTGAGAGGTTTTTGCACACCTCTCATTGTGCTCCGTTGTGTCCTCATGGCATCGGCGTGCAGACAACTGACAGTGAGATGGGATGCTGTTAGAGCATCATCCAGCGGAGCCGGCGTACGCAAAGGGCTGCATGCATCTTGCTGGAGCCTCTTCCCTCAGGTGCGGAATGTGCCAAGCTCCATCAGTGGGCCTCCACAGCAGTCACGCTGCTGGCGGTCGCTACCTCCACAAATACTACTTGCACACATCTGGTGCTAGATCTGAGTGCACGGTTGCACTCGCAACGTCATGTTTTTCTTTGGGTCCGAGTTTCAGATTTTTCGGACATTGTTATGGTCAGGGTCATTGTAGCCCAGATGCTACCTTGGTTCGGGTAGTCATAACTCCTTGCTGCTATTTTTCTTGATGGTTTTGACTTTACAACTGAGTTTTCAGTGTGGATATTTAGGTATGGTCTGGTTTCTAGGGAAAACGGACGACGCCCGGGTTTGGGGCTTTCGGTTGCCTGACAGGGCTCACTGAGAAAACTAAACCTTCGAGGAAAATAGTGGAATTTTCTGTTTGGTCGGTAACCTGAGTAGCAAGTTGCATAGAGCTGAACTAGGCCTAGATCTGTGAGGGGTCTCTCAGTTGTTATCTTTCTCAGTTGGTGATCCATTCATTCTCAGTTGTGTCTACCTTTCTGGCGCTAACTCCTGACCGCTCAGTTTTCCTCTCACAAGACTTAGAGCAGCTAGTAGGAGCAGCAGTACAATGCAACGAGCATAGGGCCAGGCCTACTCCAACCACACTATAGGCCCAACAAGCCACTCTAGGATAGTTTCTAGCTTGGTATCAGAACTACAGTGTTGTAGAAGCAACAGATTTTAGTAGCAACGAGGCGTACAGGTCCTTGTCAACCCCAGCATTCCCAGAAACGCACACGTGCAGGGGAAACTTTGCCTGAATCTTTCTCGGCAGAGTTAACATGCCAGGTGGCGTATTCAAAATGCTTCCGATGCAAGGGAAATGCTGTCGATGTTTTTTGGCAGCACTGACTATACGACAGCGGTAGCGTTGGCGGACTTGCAGCCGGCAAACTGATGGACGACACCATGATGGCACCGATGCACGCGGCGACAGCGCCACAGACAAGGGAAGTCCCCTTGTACTTGCCCCCTTTCCCTCCTTTCTATTGCTGTCATAGCTATGACAACATTATCAGAGCAATAACTACAACTGTGACACCAACGTAGCTGTAGTAGCCACAACAGCAGCTGTAGCAGCAGTTGTAGTGCAACCGTTGTCGAAGCAACACTTACAATCGAAGTTACAGTTGTAGCGGAGTAGGAGACACAATAGCAGCAGCCATAGCAGTAGTCACCACAGAAGCCAAAACAACAGCTGTAGCACTGCTGTAGAAGCAGCAGTTATAATTGCCGTAGTAGCCACAGCCACAACCATAGCCATAGCAGCCGCAACCATAGCCATAGAAGCCGCAACCGTAGCGGCAACAACCGCAACCACAGCTGTAGAAATTACAGCCGCATTCGCAGTTGTGGTAGCCATAGCTACCGCAACAGCAGCCATAGTAGTAGCCAGAGCGCAACTCTATCCGTAGGAATGGTAGTACCATAGCAGTTGCGATAGCAGCCATAATAGCAGCAGCATCACAGCAATAGCGGTAGTAGTAGTAGTAGCGCAGGAGCTGTAACAGTAGCCAGAACAGCAGCCGCAATAGGAGTAGCCGTAGCATCAGCCATAGCAACAGTGACTGCTATAGCAATAGTAGCAGCAGTAGCAGCAGCAGCACAGTAGTAGTAGCAGTAGCAGCAGCAGAATGCAATAGTCATTGCAGCGACAACAGCGACTCACTGCTGACGTCAGCAACAACGACCAATTGCTGACATCAGCCATCATCGGCTGATATCACTACGGATGTTACTACCGACGTCACTACTAACATCAGAAACCAATGAAAAAATTCCCATCTGGGCCATGGCTGAAAGCCCCAGTAGGGGGAGGTCCTCCTTTGTTGGAGGGCCCACTGGTCCCCCTTTCTTACACCAGTTGCAGAAGCTGTAGCAACAACAATAGCTATAGCAGCAGCCGTTGCAATAGCATCAGCCACCACTATCGTTGCAGCCGTAGCAGCAGTAGCAGCAAAACCAACAACCGTTATAGCAACAAAAGCCACCACTATTGACGTAGTAGTAGCAGTAGTAGCAGCACCAGTAGCCACAATAGTAGTAGTAACAGCAATGGCCACAACAGCAGCAGCAACAGAACTGAAAATCGGCAAGCTTTGTCATCGGTCTCGTTGGCATGAGCTAGGCTCCACCAGACTACCTGGCTACCATTTGCCGGCAGCTTGAAGCGTTGGTGAAGCAGCTTGCAGCAGTACAACCACCGACACCCCAGAGCCTCGCGACTGTCTTGCCACCTTTTCTTCCTCCTGGGCATGCTAGTCTTGTCTGTCTCTATGGCCACGCGCTACCTGGTGCAGAAGAAGACCCAGCGCCAACAGCAGGATATGGCTTCAGTCCTCGGTCCCACTATGGGTGCTGGCCGTAGGCCAAAGGACTTTGAGTCCTCGTCCCCACCACTCTAGGCCGGTGAGCAGTTTTGGAGCTGGGAGCTCAGGTTCCTCATCTGGAGATAGGGAGAGGGCCTGTGGCAGTATTGCACTCTCCCGTACAATCCCATTCAGGCCGAGCAGTTACATGATGCTGGTCGCGTTGTACACGCTCTCGTCCCGGTCACCCCGCCGGCAACACACCTCGCCATCGCGCCTCTCCTTGGCAATTTCACTACAGGCGGGGCTCTAGATCCTGCAGCCGCGTGGCACATCCTGACGTGCCCCCATTGACTCTCCAACGAAGCTGAGGCCAGTCGCCTGCTCTGGGAGCTTAACTCTCTCCACATGGGGAAGACCAAGTCAGTCTCCTCCTACTAGCAATGGGCGGAGGACATCCTCCGGCGCCTGGACAACGCTGTTCCAGCCCCTTGAGCCGCGCTCCTCACCATCAAGCATAGTACCACCGATGTGTTCACCGAATTTTTTTTGCACTACACCCAGGACGTCCTCGCAGTGTTGGTGGCCTAGGGCACCCTCATTCCCTAGGCCTACGAGCTCTTTCTCAAGATTGAGGAGACTCATCTGGAGTCACGCATCGAATGTCTCACCTCCCCTGCCGTCACCTCTTTGGCTGTAGCCGCCTCCATAGTAGCTGCGTCCACCGGCTCCTTATCATTAGGAAAGAAGAAGAACAAGGGCCAAAAGGGCAAGGGCCAGCAACAGCAGCGGAACAGGTCCAGAGGTGGCGGCCCGGTCTGCCACAACTGTGGATAGCCGAGACACGGGTGGTATGCGTTCTCGCTTCCGACGGACGAGGCGCGCATCATCGCTACCACGAGCGTAAGTGCAGTCTTGCTACTGCTGCTATGGTTATCGCCACCCCCGATGCCTCTATCCAGTTTTGCAACTCTACTTCTCTGACAACCACACTGGTCCTAATGTCTCCTGCCGTGCAAGAGCACCATATGCAGGCGTCGGCTCCCCTACTTCCATTGCCGGTGCAATCACCCTCCCTTCCTGGCTATAGCGTTGTCACAGCGCAGTTGTTCTACGCCCCCGGGTCATGTATGCGTGAGCGAGAGTTGGAGTAGTTCATTGCGCTCCAGCTTAGCCTGTCTTGTCCGCTCCCCTGGGAAGTACGAGTTGTGTCACCTCCTTTTCTCCTACCCTTCCTTGCATGACAGAGACTGATTTGCGGC
Organism: Penium margaritaceum; assembly: GCA_023375785.1. NCBI lineage: Eukaryota > Viridiplantae > Streptophyta > Zygnematophyceae > Desmidiales > Peniaceae > Penium > Penium margaritaceum. The sequence goes on along the minus strand of SZWC01000020.1, from coordinate 300,792 downwards.
CGTTTTGTGCTTCCTTGTCTGTCCCATCATCCTTAGTACCCTCCTTTCCTCCTCTCTGTGATGACACCGCATGGCTGGATGTTTGGCAGTCCCAGTTTGCATCCTTGTCCATTGCATCTGCCTCTCGTGCCTATCGCCTTGTGACGGTTAGTGACCTGGTAACACCAGTTTAGGATCCTACCGAGACCTGGATTATTGACTCCCTGGCCACGCATCACATGAAGGCCTCTTGCAAGGTCTTCAACGAGCTTGGTCCTTTTGGCGATCTGTCCAGTGTCCCGACTAGATCTGGGCAGGTGTTACCAAACAGCGGCGTCAACACTGTTTGTTGCCGTGGTCCCACTGGGGACCGTCTTCGTGACCGATGTCCTCTTTGTCCCTAGTCTTGAGCTTAGCCTCGTGTCCTTCACCGCCCTTAAGCGCATGTGCATAGATGTCTTGCACTCGCATGGTGTTGGTACTGTGTCATTACGTTTGTCCGGTCGTGCCGTCCTGCACGCCACCACCCATGGCAATCTTCGGCATGTGCCTTGTCTTTCCTCCCCTCCATCCAGTTCCTCCTCATCGGTTGATACAAGCCATGTGTTTATCACCTATACGCTCTCCCAACAACACACCCCCCTTCTGCATCGTTGCCTCTATCACGTCCACACGACCACCATCACTAGCATGCTTCATACTTGGCCGGCCCAGAGCCTTGACCCTACCTCCTTTTCCTGGCCGTGACCCACTGAGTGCATGGACTCTGTTCAGAACAAGATGCAACACTCGACTTACCCTCTGTCCTCCGGTGCGTCCGCTCCTTTGGACTTGATCCACTCTAATGTCATGGTCCTCTTTTTCATAAAGTGTGCTGGGGAGCATGGACGCTGTGCCCTCACCCTCACTGATGACTACTCATGCTACTGCTGGGTCTTTTGCCTTCGGCAGAAGAGCAACATCACTCCCACCACTCGGGACTTGCTAGTCGATGCGGAGCATGAGTACAGTCATCCTCTTTGCCACTTTTGTTCTGATCGTGATGGCGAGTTCATAGGAGAGGCCGCGACCTTCCTCGCCTCCTGTGGAATCCAGCATGAGACGTTGGGACCTCATACGCTAGCCCAAATGACGTCTCCAAGCGGCAGAACCGCACCATGGCAGGCACTGTGCGCACCAAACACGTCGAATCTGGTCGCTCCGATGGCTTCTACTTCAAGGCCATGGCATACATGACATGGGTCTAGAACCGGATTCCCCATGCACCCCTTTACCGCCAGTCCACGTTGTACCAACACTGCTTTGGTCGGCAGACTGACCTCTATCCAACTAACGTCTGAGGGTGGCCATTGTGTGGTTGCCTGTCCTATAGCAGGGTGGCAAGCTCATCCCCCGCGCGCACCCCTGGACCTTCCTTGGCATCTTGCATCAGTCCAAAGCCTGATGCTTCTAGGATCCCTCTCGCCAATGCATCATCGAGTCGTGGTATACCCCCTTCTTTGAGGAGGTATTTCTCCATGACCTCGTTCGCTCCGACACATTGGTGTCCCTCATGTCCCATGGAGGAGTGGTGAGTCTTTCATCCGTCCTGTCACTTCCGGGTGGCACATCGCTGTTGCCAACTCCTCCCAACTCTACGTCCGCTGGCCCCTCCGGGCTGGCAGCCCCATCCGCGTTCGCTGGTGCCTCTAGGACGGCAGCCCCATTTGTGTTCGCTAGCATCTCTGGGCCAGCAACCCTGTTTGCGTCTACTGGTCCCTCCGGGCCGGTTTTCCCGTCCGCATTCGCTGGCCCCTCCGCACCAGCCGCCTTGTTCGCGTCTGCTGGCCCCTCCAGGCCGGCAGCCCCATCCGCGTCCGCTGGCCCCACTGGGCCGGCAGCCCTGTCCACGTCCGCTAGCTTGTCCTGGGTGGCAGCCCCGTCCGCGTCCGCTGGCCCCTTCGGGCCGGCATCCCCGTCCACGTCCGCCTATCCCTCCGGGCCGGAAACCCTGTCTTCGGCCAATGGCCCCTACAAGCAAGCAATATTAATCCGTGTGCCATATCCTACTCCTCTGTATGTCCTTGGGTGCGCAGGGCATGGTGATCCCGAGACGGGTGGCGACACGCACTGAGACCACATGCTCATCTCATGTCATCATTCTCAAGTCGCGTGACCTCCCTCGGCCTGATCCCATGTCCTCCACTCTCATCGGCCGCAAAGACCTACTTCA
>SZWC01000020.1:250682-284604 GCA_023375785.1 Penium margaritaceum | reverse complement strand
GTGCATCCTTGAATGAGGGAGCGCTGCGTCGGAGCAAGCGCATACACCAACAAAGCAAGCGCCTTCTTGTTGCGCTTCTTGTACGCTTCCACTTCCTCCGGCGTCGCGGTATCCGGAGGGGCAGTTTCTTCACCCTTGACCAGCTCAAGCAGGCCCTTGTCATCAAGGAAGACCTCAAACTCCCACCTCCAAAGGTGGAAGCCAAGCCCGTCGAACTTGGAGACGCCGATGCTCTCTTGCTCGGTCAGTGCCATGGCGCGCGGCGGTAGCGTGAACGTTGTAGAGCTAGGGTCCTTCTAGGCACGTGGGCCCACAACCCTTTGTTGGCTCTAGTGGGTGTGGAGGCACCCTAAAGGATGCCTAGCTCTCTCTGGTTCACGCTACCAAGGTTTGGGGCAGCCAAGGGACACCAATGGTGAAGAGTGTGGAGCACAAGGATCACGGATGTGAGTGGACAGAACACGTCGCATTCAGTAGAACTGAATCAAAACACGATTTTGTTACTTGGCATAGTGAGATTATATCAGATCCTTACAGCCTGTGATCTAATCTTTCCAACGCATCCAAGCACGCCCAAAACGGAGCACTAGAGCCCCTGCTACGGCCGTCAAAGTAACCCTTGGTGGAGCCGCCCACCTTGCCTTGCACGCTAGGCAACGGGAGGCGCTTCGGTGATGACCCGTCGAAGCGCCTTTCCTCGCCCAGAAGTCAAGGAGAAGTTCATCCTGGTCAAGGAGGTCCTTATGGTCACCTCATTCATGCCCCGGGTGCATTTGGAGGCCATTAGGAATGAACTCGGATCCCTGGCGGTGGAATATCCCGCCACCCATGGCGGGTACCAGATTCCACCCACACAACACCCGTTTTTCGGGCTAGGCTAACTTTCTGAATACTCACTCAAATCGAGTGATTCAAAGCTCGATCCTGCTTGGAAAAATCCAAGGCATCCAAATCTAAAGTCAGATCAGGTGTTCGACCACTCCTCAGTGGTCGAACCAGGAAGTACACTCAACGACACTCATGGCAAGGGACACACCATGTCAACAAAGCTCCCACTGAACATGGTCGAAAGCGACCCCAAGTCCGAGAAAAAGGTGAGAAGCGGACACACTTCGAAAAGCAACCGGTTTTGGTTTTTCTTGCGAAACAAATAGCGGACATTGCTAGTGGCCATGTGACTCGGCTGGTGACTCCTCCTCGGACAGGACAGCTAAGGTCTAGCATTATTCGTTTCTAAGGAATATAACATGTTTGAACCCGGCTTCAGTGTATCACTAAGTAACCAAGATGCACGCCTGCGTGCAGACGATGCCACCAGTTTTAGAATTTTTTGCGATAGGCTGCGTGTTTGTTCCTAAGTGTGTCCCTTGTATCTCTTTGGCCACGTTGGCATAAACAAGCCAGTAAAATGAACTTGTATTCAGTCCTCTTTTTGGACACATAGTAACCCATTTGCAATCTGTTCATTATCTAAATATGTTGCAAAAAATTGTGGTTGGTTGATCCCTCACTTTTCTGACGGGTACAGCAATGACGAAGCAAAGGATTTGGCTGATTCAGGGCTCATTAAAAAATTGGACAGTCGGACTTGAACTACAAACCTTCTTTGGGACAGGACGAACTGGGCATCACAGAATCAGCCAAATGACGCCAAGTCAGGGAGAAGACAAACTACCTGTCTAACCCTTACAGTCATTTGTTTTGGCTAGGCTTGTCAAGTACTTGACCTCAAAATACCGAGGAGATGAAGATGTGTTTCTGATCAGTGCATGAAAAGCTAAATGCAAATTTCATTGCAATCTATGCAAATTCGTTTGAAAATCCTATTTTCATAGACACCTCCATAAATGCCAACATTGCTAGGTTATACCAATGAAGATGTGTATAAATTCCTCCAAAGCATTTTTTCGAGGCAGTCTTACATATTTTTTCGGCCGTCATAACGAACGAAAAAATCCTATGGAGGATAAAACGCACACCTAGTGGGCTACAAGCATTTGTTTCAAATATTTTGAATTTAACATAGTCGTTATGAGGTTGTTTCTCTATTCCTACAGTTTTATGGCATATAAGAGATGTGAGTATTGATCTAAGGTTTAAAGGTTACTATACAACCCTATGCAGGCTTTGCGTGAAACAACCAACTCTTTTCTTTTTATTTTTTCTTTCCCTACTCGGAAATAGCTGAGGCAAAGGGTTGGTGTAGCAAATGGATGGGAAGCTTAGCCCATTGGGCCAAAACCGCGGTACTTTGAGTGTCTTCGACCCTCAATTTATCCAATGTGTGGCCCCACAGGCCAGGAGTAGTTCAAGCCATGTGGCACACTTGCGCTACATTCCTCCCACACAGGAATGGACCCGTCTGTGGTGTCCACAATGGGTGTTGAATGCCGGCGAAATGATACCAAATGTAGTGAGCTGATGGGAAGCTTGGCCCACTGGGCCAAAACCACGGTACTTGAGGGTCTCCGACCCTCAATTCATCACATCCGCCACTCCACAGGCCAAGACCAGTTCAAGCCACGTGGCACACTTGCGCTAAAGGGGAAGGGCTACATCAGCACCAGAAAACGTGCGACAGTTGAAGCTTAACTCCTATGGGAAATTGAGAGGCTAATTAGTAAAGGTATGGGTATTTCCATTAGCGCGTGAAACCGAAGGAGAGACGGAAACAACATGCCAGCTCGAAATAGTACACATGCCAATGGGGCAAAGAAAGTTGAATTTAAAGGATTTCAGGCACATTTTAGCTCGGATGGCCTACCGCGACCAAATGAGGATGCATGTCATAACATCTTGTGCATGAATATTAATTTGCAAGTAAAAAAAAACTCAGTGTATAGAAGGCCAAGGAAAGGTTTTCTCAAAACATTTATTCCTTCAATTTTCTTCATAGACTGGGTGGAGTGTACATGTGGCAATGATGTGCTTTTAACCCTTAAGGAGGGCGAAGTAGGCTGGGGCATTCTAAAGAGTAGAAACACCATCTACCCTTGTTTTCAGAGAATAACCTTGATTCTCCTCCACCTCGGAACAACAATCCTGATTTTTCCCTACCGCGGAACAACAAGCCCCATTTTCCCTTGCCTCCCAACAATAAGCCTCATTTGCCCCTTCTAGACAGATGGGGGTTAAGGTACAGAAAAACAATGTACCCCTCTCATTTCTCAGAAGACAGCATGTCGAAGTTGCATGGCATGCGACATGGACATGATGATGTCACCATTTTGGCCCGACACTCACAAATTCCTTTGTAGAGGGGCTTGTGATTATTCAGAGGGTGGTTTGCAGGGAGTTTGAATGGGGTCTGAGACTCTCGATAGGTTGAAAAGGAACCTACTAAGCATCGTTATTGTGGGACCCAGCAGGTGCCCACGTAAAAGTAAGAACCAAAACCCTGGTGTATAATTAGGAGGGTGGGTTAGTGTGTGTTTTCAAGTAAAAAAAACGAGGAATTCAAGTAAAAACAAAAAGAAAAGAAATGAAAATTGGGACTTTCTGACTCCCCATTCTTGGAGCGAGGCTTCTGCCCGACGCCTGTCAGGTGGAATCAGCATCGCCTGTTGCCCATCGCTGGCAAAGTCCCCCTTCCCCATCCCCCGAACCCCCCACCCCCCGCCTGTTGGCAGCCAATGGCCAACTGTTCCATCGCGGCCTTCTATCGCAAGGGCCTCGATTGATCCATGAGGGCGTGGGCTGAGAAGGGGAGAGACTGAGAGGGGGGGGGGGTGGCAGTTAACAAAGTGCCGACTAACAAATGTCTGCCGGTACTTTCGTTGACCGAAATCCCACCCTCTCCCTGCCCCTGCATTCCATCGCTTCCCTCCATCATGAAAGCCGCGATAGAGGGCAATGATGTAGATATTCATGCCCATTTGTACCATGCTCTTGCAGGGACAAGCATCCCAGTTTGAGCATGGTGAAAATGGGCAGGTCGATGGGGTTACTGTTCCTGGACAAGGGCAGATGAGGCTTTTTATTTAAAGGCAATGGAAAATGGGGCTTGTTGTTCAGGGGCAGGGGTGTATGAGGGTCAAGCATGCCAAAACAGGGGGTAATTGGTAGTTTCACCGCAGTCTGTATGCAAGCCTATGGCCGGGCCGGAAGGCCGACCTAGCATTGGTTGTTGTCCACAAAGAATACAGTTCGAGCGCGGTTTTGTGTCATGTGCGTTCGGGCCCTGGAGTGGGGATTGAGCTTCAATGTGGGACACGCAGGAGGATCATATGGGGGAGATGAATATCATAAGGTTAGGGATGCCTATAAGGTCCCGTTGTCTGAAAAATTGTGTGGCAATGACCAAATGGACGCACAAAGAACCGACGCACAGGATGTTGGACTGGGAAGTGGGGATGGACTGGAGAATGATGATGACCATGCGAAGTTGAGAAGATGTGAATTACGAGATATTGTACATGAAGAGTTGCCTTAGGGCAGTGTTTTGAAGAAGGAGCCATCCTTCAGATGGAGTTAACCCAACAGGTGAAGAGTCTGGTTTGTAAATGAAGCAGTTGTGCACAAAGTATTACTGGGCCAGCTCTACAGAGAGGAGATGGGGGTGTTACATCTTCTTGGGATGCGAGGAAGTTTTGGAGGATGGATTTCAAACAAGGATAAATCGATCTGAGTTTGAGGCGGGTGATGGAGTGGGGAAAGGAACAAATTCCTGGAGTTGGGGAAGTCCTGAGTGTAAGTTGTGGCTCTCTTCCATTCGGATTTGCCTCAGACAAGAAAAGAGTAGCCCCGTTCAGCGTCTTTGACGACTAGTAGTAGTGAAGGCGGGATGAATCCTAGGTTACCTTTGAGCATAGTGGTAATAGAGGTGGCAAGTGGTCGTCGGGGTTAGTGGGTAAATTTATCAGTAGTAGAGGAGCTTGGGGTTGAGACATGCGTTGATGGCGAGACCGCTGGTTTGGATAGGGACTACAGAATTTATCCACATAGTGATGAACACTGGAAGACATTCTAAGACAGTGTTCCAAGTGTTAGAGGGGTCAAGGTTGGCGATAAACATATGGCTAAGGCTGCGGATGATATTGGTTGGAGTGGCATACGGGGAGGACATAATCTCAAGTGTGTAGGGTCCATAGCTTTGATTTTTCAACAAAGAGGTTGTAAACCCTCATGAAGCAAAATGATTTGTAGTTGAGCTACCTTTAAGCATTTCCCTTTGGCTAGAAGTCATGACTTACCGGTGAGGGGGCTACCTAGAGACAAGTCTATGTCTCAAAGCATGTCCCAATAAATGGGATGATATTGAGAATATATAGACAACCAATGTTTTTTAAATGGGAAGAAGTCACTGAAAAGGTACGCTCGGAACCAATGATGCCGGATGAAATGCTGAAAATGCTCACTCTTGTAAGAGACTTTATTGATTTTGACAACAATGTAGACACAACTTTTAACCTTTTAGACATTTCTAGCTTCCCTATCTTTTAGCTTTTACATGATGTAATAAATGAACACTGTTAAGAGACCAAAGGTGACGGCATGAGGAGCTTAACTGATGGAGGAGTTTTTTTGTTGTACCCACTGCTCTTTCCAGTCCATACTCAAAGGAGTCAAATGTTTAAATAATACATGTGGTTGAATGAAAGGTCCATAAGCCTGTAATGGATGCTCAAAGGGGGTTGAAGTATTTCCTAGAAGCCTGAAAAGAGTGTTAAAAAGGAGGTCCACAAATTTCATAAGTAGGTGTGTGTCAGGAAATCTGCGTGGTGTAGTCTCGACTGTGATTGACCTTTTTCTTGAGCTTCACTTCTTCCTTTGTGGGTGAATATGAGACTGAGCGTGAGCTTTCTGGTTGCCTCATGCTATGTAAGCAGGAATTTAGAGACAGTCATTTTTACGAAGGCTAGTCATGAGCTCTCCAACGCACCAAATTGTGCGCGATTCAACCAAGCGTCACCCAATTTATGCATGTCGGAGTGCAGGTCTCACCCATCAGAGAAACGCCTAATGCCTCCATGGTGCGCACACGTTGTGGCGCCTTTCTTCACGTGCAAAACCCCTTTTTCCAAGGCGTAGATCCCTTTGCACGTGATGGAGGGATCCCCTACACTGTTTTGAAGCACTTCAGTCTCTTTTGTGTTGTGTTTGATGAAGGGGTGTGATAGGGTTGAAACCTGTCCGCGGACCTGCAGTCCGAATTTTGACTATGTCCCTGAACAACAAACTGTACTACTGAGTTTCAGACACAGAGCCCGGATTTTGGCAAAGTCCCTCAGTAACAACATGTACTACTAACATACGGCGGATCATTCGCCGGAGCGACTTGGCAGTCCTCCAGGACAAAAACACCAGATGTATTTTTGTTACTTTTTTTTTGTTGGGTTGGTTTTTGGTTTTCTTGTTACTTGTTCCGGTCGATTTTTCACTGGAATTAGAGTTGCGACCGGCTCTCAGAGCCGCTGCGCACATCATAACTTTGGAAGCTCATATCTCCCTTGTTACTTGTCCGATTCCAGGAAAACAACTTCCACAGGATTCAGGGACCTGTCAAATTTCAAGGACAATAATCCATTTGAGATCTGGAGCAATAACTGAGCTGCTAGATCCAACTACAAGGAATTTTCTCTTTCGGACAGCTCGTTGGTGCCTCCCGGTTCTGCACTTGGACGTGCAGAGGGGCAATTTTTCAACAGTCTCCCCTTTGCACCTGCCATGCCCGCTGCTCCTGCTTGCGATGTCTTGTCTTCTGTTACACCCTCCAGCATTTCATTGCTGGTCATTCTAAGCCCGGCCACACTCATGGTGTGCCGGTTTGTGAGTTGCGCTTTGGTCAAGCAATGCGCAAGCATGTTGTGCGTGCTGCAATGTTGTAGCACCACCTGCCCCTTTTCAACCATGTCTCGTGCATAGTGATAATGCGGGTCGATGTGCTTTGTCCTCTTCTGCTACATCAGATTGTTGGCTAGCAAGATGGAGTCAGTGCTGTACTCTTGCACTAACGTAGGCTCTTACTGTGACACACCCAGCTCCCCCAGCAACCTGCGGAGCCAAACCACCTCCTTGACTGCCTTGGCCAGTGGCTTCCGCTTGTCCACATCGCCAGCGTAGTTTGCATCCATATGAAGTTTTTTGACCTTCCTGTACAGAGGAAGTTTCCTAGAAATTCCTCCATGCATGAGGAGGATGTGCCACTTGGCGGTCAGTGGATGCGCCAATTGGCAAGCTGGTGAGGTGGTGTGGAGTGGCCACCCCCCAAAAGTGCCACTACCCACACACCTTGGATGCCAGGCCTAGGACTAAATGTACCAGGCTCATTTCTCCTTCTAAATATGAAATATGGCCTTAGATGCTCCTTATAGAGCTGTTTAACTAAGGAACAATATAAATAAGACACTCGTTGGTCTAAGTTTAGGATTTAGTCCTTGACTAGCACCTCGTGCAAAAGTGACCAAGTGAGAAGTGGACGCAGTTGCTAGCAAATGATTGCCTAGGAGCTGCTCAGTGTGGTATCGTGATCCCGAGGACGATATCTTATCCTAGATAAAATGCTAGGAGCAGACGGCAGGTGCCATTGTGTTGGCCTTGTTCCCTAGTCCATTTGCCTCAGGGCGGTTGACAAAGGGTTATGGGTCCACACTGACCAGTTGCAAGGCACGCTTCGTTTAACTTAGGTACGCTCTCTCTAGGTGCGCACGTCAGCTCCATCGGCTCCATCAGCTCCATCGGCTCCATCAGCTCCTTCGGCTCCATCAGCTCCATCGGCTCCATCAGGTCCATCTGCTTCATCAGCTCCAGTAGCTGAGTTTGCACTCAGCACACAGGGACCAAGGACAAGCTCTGTCCTTGGTGGCACGATCCTTGGGTCCCAACCAGGACAAGCTCTTCCCTTGGAGGCATGACCCCGGGTGTACTGGTGTGAATTGTCTTCTCTGTCTACACGTAAACTCCGCCTGGAGGGGTAAGCAATGGACCTGCACCTTGCAACCGGTACTAGGCATCAGCTAACATCAGCCTACATTGGCCTCAACGTAGCAGAGACACAGAGAGCAGAAAAGGACAGCTAGAATAGTTGACCCATCAGGAGTAGTGGAGGCTACCGTAGGGCAGTCCTCAAACTCAACAGTGGCTACCATAGGGCCGACTACAGGAGCAACCGTGGGTGTTACAACACTGCCGCAAGGTCTTGGATCCTTGGGAGGAATCCCCATCTTCGAGGGGAACTACTTTCCACTCTGGAGAAGGCAGTTAGAACTGGCAAGGAAAATGTGCAGCTTCATCAAGCTCCTGAAGGGAGAGGAGCAGGTTCCCGTGGAGGGCTCACCTGAGCACGAGGCATGGACAGAACAAAATTATTTTTTATGTCATTCATCAGCAACGCGGTGGCCAAGTATGTTCTCATCATTGCGGAGTACACACTGGCTTTGGATGCTGACGCCAAGCTCAAGCGTGTGTACCAATCCACCGCAAACAGATTGTTCATCCTACAACGGCTGATTAGAATGCGAGTGAATGAGAGAGAGAGTCCATCCCTGACTTCCTACAAGAGTTTGAGGGACTCTTGGTGAGGCTCACCAAATGAATTGAGATCTTGACAGAAACATGCAGGCCATGATCCTCTTCATGGCTCCACCAAAGAGCTGGAGCCCAATGACCACCGTCATGGGCGGTTGGAAGGAAGATGACTTGACGTATGCGGAAGTGTCCAAGTACGTGTGAGGCTGTACACCATTTCGCAGGTCACCATATCTTTTACGGTTGCAGACGTAGAATGTCCCAAGCATCAGTGCCAGAGCTCAAGATCAGTGCTTCCTTCCTTAGCCATGTTGACGACGCACTCTTGTGAGACTGCTTCGTCCGATGCCTTGGAGATCACCTATGTCTCCACGATGTAGAGACCGCCCTTGTGCTTCACCTTCAGCATGACCTTGCCGCCGCCATTGTTGTGCACCACTGTACTTTTCTTATGAAAGAGAACCTGATACCCCTTATCCCCAAAGCAGGTGACATCCAAAGTTTCAGCCAGGCCGGGGGCGTACTACAAGTCACAAATTACATGCAGTGACTTCGTACCGCCCACCACAAATTCCACCTCCACGTCACCTTGTCTTTGTCGTTTGCGACCACCATTGACTTGGAAAACTTCTCATAGTTGAGGAACCCCACCTTCTTGACCGGGGTGTGCTCCTCAGCACCGGAATCCAGGCACCACGTGTTGGCCTTCTTGAGGAAGTGGTTCTTGTTGCAGTTGAGAAGCGACTTGCCTTTGGTGTTCATTCAGCCGGCCTTCGCCTCCTCTAGAAACTCACGGTCCCAGTGGCCCTCCTTGCCGTAATTTCGGCACGCACCTTTCTTAGAGCCCTTCTTCCCGCTGCCCTTTTTGCCACTTCCTTTGTCCCCACTTCCACCACCATGTGCTTTGGTGACGAGGGCCAGCGAGGAAGACGAGGACTCCTCGCAGCTTCGTTGATGCACCCTGTTGCGGATGTACTCTGTGACCACGCCCTAGGTGAGCTTTTCCTCGGGCCATCTTCTTAGGATGGTAATGTGTGGACCCCAAATGCCAGGTAGGGCCATGAAGAGGGCCATTGCCTGTATCTGTATTTCAATTTTCCACTCCACGTCATTGCATTGTAAGGCAAGCGACTCAATCTGTTGCATGGCGAAGATGACATCATCTCCCTTCTCAGTTCTCACCATGAGGAGCCGCTTCATCGTGATGATTTTACCGGTGAGTGACTTGGATTGGTGTGTAGCACAGAGTTTTTGCCAAGCTTTAACTGCCAGCTTGCAACCTTGGAAGTAGTCCCACTGGACTCGGCTGTCCCGGACACCGGGAGCATGACCGCCTCCGTGATCTTCTTTACAAAGACCTGCTTCTCCTTGTCCACAGACGTTGCCTTGTCGAGGACGTCCGTTCCCAGCATGACCCCCAGTAGCCCCTTATGCATGAGGTGCAGTTCGAACTGCCACCTCCAGAGCCCAAAGCCTGGGCCACCAGCATATTTTCTGGATAGGCTGCGTCTCCTTCTATGGCATTTGCGCATCTTCTACTCTGACGGATTCTCATACTTCACGGTGATGTTGTCCACGATGACAATCCCATGCGCTGCAGAAGACGTGAACGCCTTGGAGATAGCCAAAACAGTGGGCCCATAACCCTTTGTCAGAAACTGCTTGGTTGCAGTTCTAACATGATTGACCACCTCTTGCGGTTCACTTCTTCCTTGTGTGCAAATCTGAGACTGAGGGTGAGTTTCTCTGGTCGCCTTACGCTATGTGAGCAGGAGTTAAGAGACAGTTTTGCGAACGGAATGGTACAGTTTCGTGTTATTTTTTCAAATGGACATGATCTGAAGATTCATAGAACTATTCATGAGCTTTCCAATGCACCAAACTGTGTGCGATTCAGCCAAGAATAGCCCAAGTTACGCTTGCCGAAGCACAGGTCTCACCGACCACAGGAATGCCTAACGCCTCCGTGATGTGCACACGTCGTGGCGCCTTTCTTCACCTGCGAAGCGCCATTCTGGAGGCACAAATCCATTTGTAGGTGATGGAGAGGTCCCTTGCATTGTTTTGACACACTTCAGTCATTTTTTGGTTGAGTTTGATGATGGGGTTTGACAGGGTTTGAAACTGTCCGCGGACCTGCAGTCAGAATCTGACTGTGCATGAGTAACAAACTTTGCTACTGAGTTTTGGACTCCGAGCCAAGGTCTTCGCTGTGTCCCTCAGTAACAACATGTACGCGGAGTCACTCCGGCGGATTATTCGCAGGAGCGACTCAGCAGTCTTCCGGGGCAAAAACACCAGATGTATTTTTGTTTCTCGTTCCAGTGGATTTTTCACAGGCAGTCGAATTGAGGCCGGCTCCCCGAGCCGCCGCACACACCCCAACTTTGGTAGTTCATATTTCCCTCGTTACTTGTCAGATTCCATTGAAACAACTTTCACTGGATTCAACGACTCGTCAACCTTTGGTTGTGATCATCCATTTTGAGTTTGGAGCAATCCGTGAGCCGCTATATGCAACTGAAAGGATTTTCATCTTTCTGGCGGCTCTTCTGTGCCTCCCGGTGCCCCAACCCTCTCCAGAATCTGTGCAGCTCGCTCCGGTATCGGAATCGCGTGCCATAAATTGCATCCTACAGCATTTTCTGCACCCTCCATACCGGTTCATCCTGTTGTTAACCCCAGCTGTGCCCATGTGACGTATCCGTGTATTTGTGTGCGCACCACCGACCGACCAACCCCCGTCCCAACCTCTTCAGAATTCTTGTGGCCCGCTCCGAAATCAGAATTGCATGCTGTAAAATACATCGCATAGCGTTTTCTGAACCCTCCACCCCGGTGTGTTCCTCTTGTCGTTATCCCCAGTAGTGTACCCATGACACATCCAGATGTGTGTGTGCATGCTGTCCCAGAACCTCTTGCACCCCCACCATCTCCATAACTCTCGCGGCATGCTCTGGTATCAGAATTACGTGCCATAATTGCATCAGATAGCCTGTTCTACATTCTCCGTCCTGGTGCACTCGCCTTGTCGTTATCCCCAACAATTCCTCTGTGATGCATCTAAACTTTCATGTGCGCACCGCCGCTCCACCACCCCCCCACCCCCACCCTCTCCAGAATTCTTGCAACCCGCTCTGATATCAGAATAACATGTCGTACATTGCTTTGCGTACCCTCCTTTACGCCCTCTTTCTTGGTGTTTTCACCCCACCGTTATCCCCAAGGGTTCCCCTGTGACACATCCTGGCATGCGTATGTGGGTTGCAAGCCCAATCCACCCCCACCCCCACCCTCTCTAGAATTCTGGCAGACAGCTCTGGTACCAGAATTGTGTGCCGTGGATTGCGTTGTGTCGCGTTCTCTACACCATCCATCTCAGTATGCTTCCTCTGTCATCATCCCCAGTGGTACCCCTGTGATGCATCCAAACTTGCGTGTGCACGTCCCCATCCTACCATCCCCCCACCCCCACTCTCTCCAGAATTCTCGCAGCTCGCTCTGATATTGGAATTGCATGACACAAATTACATCCTATAGCGTTTTCCAAACCATCCATCCTGGTGCACTCATCCCAGTTTTTTCCTCAGTGGTGCCTCCATGATGCATCAAAGTGTGCGTGTGTACGCCGCCCCAGCACCCCTCGCACACCGGCCCTCTCAAGAATTCTTGCGACGTGCTCCAGTATCGTAATTTTGTGCCGTACATTGCGTGGCATAGCATTTTCTGCACCCTCCGTGCCGGTGTATTTGCTCCATCATTATCCCCAGTGGTGCCTCTGTAATGCATCCAGGCATGCATGTGTACATCGTCGTCCCAGCACCCCCTCCACCCCCACCCCTTCCAGAATTCTTGCGACGTGCTCTGGTATCGGAATTGCATGCCGTACATTGCGTCACGTAGCCTCTTCCACGCCCTCTATCCTGGTATATTCTCCCCGTTGTTATTCCCAGTGGTACCCCCGTGACGCATCCAGGCATGTGTGCGCCGCCACACCACCACCCCTCTTCCATCCCCACAGTCTATAGAATTCCCGTAGCAGGCTCCAGTATCAGAAACATGTGTCGTAACCTGTGTCGCATAGCCTCTTCCACACCTTGCATCTGAGTATGTCCATCTTTTTGTTATCACTATCAGTACTCCTGCGACACATCCGGGCATGCATGTGCACGCCACCGTCGCACCATCCCCCCACCCCCAGCCTCTCCAGAATTCACGCAGCCCTCTCTGGTATTTGAATTACATGTCGTAAATTGCGTCACACAGCGTTCTCCACAACCTGTGTCCTGATGCATTTGCCTTGGCATTATCCCCAGGGGTGCCCCCACGACACATCCGGGCGTGGATGTGCGCTCCGCCGCTCCACCACCCCTCCCATCCCCTCCCTTTCCAGACTTCTTCCTGCCCCCTCCGGTATCGGAATCATTTACCGTAAATTGCATCATGTAGCCTCTTCTTCACCTTCCATCTTGGTTCATTTTCCCCGTTGTTACCCCTAGGGATTCCACTGTGACGCATCCGGACGTGCGTGTGCAAACCGCTATCCAACCATGACCCCACTCCCATCCTCTCTATATGTCTCGTGGCGCCCTCCGGTATCAGATCACATGATGAAAATTACATAGTGTAGCATTTTCCATGCCCTCCTTCCCGGTGCCTTTTCCCCATCGTCATCCCCAGTAGTGCCCCCATGATGCATCTAGGTGTGTGTATGTACGTGTCGTCATCTCACCACCCACCAACCCCCACCCTCTCCAGAATTCACGTGGCCCGCTCATCAATTGGAATCACATACCATAAATTGCATCATATAGCCTCTTCCACGCCTTCTGCCCCGGTGCATTTGTCCCCCCGTTATCCCCAGCAGTGCCCCTATGACCCATCTGGGCGTACGCGTACGCGCCGCCGCCCTTAAGGGTGCACACCAAATCCATGGATCCATGGATCCTACTATCAATTCACAGATCTTGGATCTATCCGTGGATCCGGTTCTTTTGTTTTGATCCAATCCGAGGAACCGCGGATCCTTCACAGGGGGGTGGAGGGGGGATGGCTAATAATCTGGAAAGTTCTTGTTCAAGCTACACAGAGGACCAAAGTTTGGATGTTTGAGGTGTTGCACCTGGACGAATCGTACCTGTGGTGCATGTATCGTGGAGGAAAGGTATCTGCCGCCTTGTCTAGAATGCAGGAGCGGCACCAAAAATGACTCCTTGTTGTGTGACGTGTTATGTTTTGTGTAGATGCACCGTCCACACTGGCTACCACCTGTCAAAAGAGGTGAAGGATACATTTATCCTGCTGTGTACTTTGCCCATGTAGTCGGTGGGATGCTGGCAGCCAGTTTCAGAGGGCGTTAGTAGGTCGGTGGCTGGCAGCATCCGGTGGTCGTACAACTTCTGAGGGTGTCGTGTCCCATATCCCTTCCATGCGACACACTCTTACGTGGGATATTGATCCAATCTTTTAGTCCTTTTTTGGTACAGGAACTGAAATTTTCCATCCGCAGTTAGCATGCTTTACCCTTGTTGCGCTCCATTATTGTACAATAATAAGTTCTGTCCATGCAGATGAGTTATACCATTTTTATTCCACAGTGCTGGTGGATCTGATGGCCTTTAGGGTTCTTGGAACGCTTACCATTGTGAGTGTCAGTTGAGGTCTTTGCTTGTAACTTTCACAGTTATGAGGTTCCTCCCCAGCACCTCTGTGCAAGCCTCTCGTGACCACTTCGGTCTCAACAACATTACTAGTGATGGAACTGTCGCCGAATTTAGAAATGCTCAGGCCTTGGTTTTAGACGACGAGGACGATAGCGGTGATGAGATGCAAAGAGAGAAGTGCAAGGAGCTGGATGAAATAGGCACACCTTCAATGGTTTGGCAACTGTTCAAGCAGACCGGCATCAAAGACCCATGCGCACAGTGCAACCACTGTACCAAGAACTACTCCTACAAGCAGGGGTATACAACCAACATGTGGGAACACATGTGCAACAAGCAATCCACAATATACAAGCGGCTGAAGGAGGATTTCTCAACTCAAGGGCTCAAGGTGGCGACGTCTCAGATGGTGGCCGTACAAGTGGAAGCAGTGGGCACAGTGGGTGTCAATGATGAGAACACCATCATTGCGAGTAGTGTAGCGGATGTTGAGGTTCTCTTCAACAAGAAGTATTTCCAGACGTGTTCCTGGAAATATTGTTTCAACAAGAACGTCAGAATTCTCAGCATGGAGTCAAACTGGCTCCAGCAAGCCTTCGCACACGCAAATCCAGTGGCGTTGATGCTGGGGTGGATGACCATCTCATGGCAGATTTTCCTTGCTGCAGTGGCCTTTTGCACAAGGATCCGGAAGAAGCTGTCTGAGGTAAAATCTGCTTCACCACAGATGGATGGAAGAGGGATAAGAGGATGAAGTACATAGGTGTCATGGCACACTGGATGGAGGACTGGAACATCAAGGCAATTGCACTATCTTTCCCAGCTTTGCCTGAAAATCCTACTGTTGTGAGCATTTTTGAATTCTTGGGGCTTGTGGGACTACATCTTCTGTCTGACTGTGGACAACAAGAGCACCAATGATGTAATGATAGTCAATTTCATCATCCTAGCTGTTGACTGTCCTTTTGACAAGGCCGGGCATATCAGATGCCTTGGCCACATCATGAATCTTGCCATCAATGATCTCATGAACCTCGATGCTGTTGCTGAAGTCATCACATCTGCACACAGCATCACAGTGTAAGATACATGATACACACCACGTGAGCAGTCACTCGTCAACCACACTGCTGCAGAAGGACTCACTGACCAGTCGTTACACCTCAACACAGAGACAAGATGGAACGCAACTTTGGACATAATGTAGCATGTGCTGAACCTCAAACATGTTCTCCCCATCTGGCGTGATGGCTCTGGTTGGGATGGTGAAGCCCTAAAACTGACGTCTGATGGGTGGACACTGGTTGCCCTCATAACCCTCATTCTGAATCCCTTGAAGGCTTACACTGATGACGTTAGTGGAAGAATGTATCCTAACCTCAACCTTGTGATTCCTTTGTTTGAGTCCATGTTTGACAAGCTGTCAGGTTGGCAGGTCAAGGCAGAAGCAGCAGTGGCAAAAGGTCAAAGGAGAGGAGTGGCAGGCAAGCTCAATGCCAAGGAGAAGTGATGAAACAGTTGCTTCCGGGGTTCAAGAACACTCTGGCAAGGCTTGAGAAGTACGCGTAACTGTTGACTGAAAAGCATGTGTTGGCGACAGCAGTGGACCCTTGCTTCAGGCTGAAGCACTATGGCAGAACCCACATTCTCATGGGCATCCGGTCAACAGCAGCTCTGCAGGTGAAGTTGCTACAGCTCATGCACCAATATCATGGGCGTGTTGAGCAAGAGCATGCAAAAGCAGCAGCTGTATCAGAATTAGCAGCAGCATCTGAACAGCAGTAGCAGGAGGCAGGATTGAGCAGCAGCAAGAGGTCTGCCGGAAAGAGTTCAGCTTCTAAAATCTGCCCCTCAGTTGCGCCCAAGAGCAGAGCAGCAGAGAGCAGAGGACCATGCTCTCTTGAAGGCAGCACTCGCAGAACCCATGGCAAATATGTTTGAAACACCAGTTCCACCACCAGCAGCAGAAGTATAACTGAGTGTCCTGGAGGAGGAAGTGGACAGGTGGAGAAAACTGGAGAAGAAGCATTCAAACATCCTGAAACATTACCAAAAGCTACACAGCCATTTTCCAACATTCCACCTCCTTGGCATGGATGTTTTCTGTGTGCCTGGCACTTCCTATCCTTCTGAACAGCCTTTTTCACTGTGCAGGTACGTCATCACAGAATTATGGCACTTTTTGGAGTATTTGACAGTGGAGAAGTTGCTGACTATGAAGAGTTGGATCAACTAGCCAATGCTGCGAGACTTCCCTGTCATTCGTCATGGCATTGTGGCTAAGGAGCTGGAAGGCGAGGAAGATCATGTGGATGAGCTCCACAAGAAGGCGAGGGAGTCGCCAGTTGGAGCAACGGCAGGAGAGCTAGAAGGACTTCGTCTTTTTGTGCATGAATACAAGAAGGAAGAAGTGGGGGAGATGCGGCTTGGGAATGAGAATGGGGGAGACAACGACCATCTATCAATTCATTCCATTTAATGTGTAATTTATGATGCTTTCCTTTCCATTGCATCTCCATGGAAACATGTTTGAACAAGCTTTCAGCTGTACACAATGAGTGCACAATGAGAATTAGTTCGTTGTGGTCACAATGAGTTTAGTTACTACTTGGAAGTAACTTAAGCAATTGGAATGTAAGGGTACATTGTTTAGTGCAGTGTTCAGAATTCCACTTAGACTCAATAACCTGATTGCATGCCCATAAAATGAAAACTATGAGTTATGGATCATTGACAATGTACATGAGTTTGAAGAACATGCTTTTCCATCTTCCATCTTGTTTTCCAGTGATAGGTCCTACACAAGAAGCAGTTTTGTCTGTTGTACATTACAGGAAATGAGAGGATCTGTGGACACGCGGATCCAAAGATCCGAGAGTCATAGGATCCGTGATTCTGGACCCAGATCCACGAATCATGATCGCCGGGGGCAATCCGGTCAGCAGTTCCGGATCTGACTCTAGATCCGGAACTGCGGATCAGATCCGGTGTGCAGCCTTAGCCACCCCTCCACCCCCACCCTCTCCAAAATTCACGCGGCCTGCTCCGGTATTGGAATCGGGTGCCGTAAATTGCATGGCATAGTGTTTTCTGCACCCTCTATCCTGGTGGATTCGCCCTGGTATTATCCCTAGCAGTGCCTCCGTGACGCATCCGGGCGTGCGTGTGCGTGCCGCCATCCCACCACGCCCCAACCCTCACCCTCTCTAGAATTCTCGCGGCCCACTCTGGTATCAAATTTGCCTGCCGTAAATTGCATAGTGTAGCCCCTTCCATGCATCCGTCCCGGTGTGTTTGCCTTGTCGTTATCCCCAGCGGTGCCCCGGTGATGCATCCGGTCATGCGTGTGCGTGCCGCCGCCCCACCCTCCCCCACCCCCACTCTCTCCAGATTTCTCGCGGCCCGCTCAAGCATCAGATTTCACTATTTTGGAGGGACATCTGGAGGCCTTGAGGATCTTGGAGGGAGCAAAAGTGTCAGGCAGAAGCTTCAATGAAGGTGCAGAGTGATGATGGAGGGATGATAACACAGAGTATGCGGCAGAGAGTAGACAGTTTGAGTGCAAAGGGCAGATACGAAGAAGCACAGAGATGTTGACGAGTTGCTGAATGAAGCCTTGAGGCTGATGACTTGGGTGCAGTACCTTGTGGTGCAGCACAAAGAGTAGGAAACCACAGCAGCCGAGGCGCAGGCTGAAAGCCGCAGCGCAAAGGTGTGGGCTGAGAAGATGATAGGGATGAATCTGAAACTGGACGTAGTGCAGGTAGGCACGGGCGCTGCGGCTGAGGATGTGAGACTGATGTAGCGTAGAGGAAGAAGTAGATGAAGAGGTGGATGGTGCCACACCAGGTCGAGGCAGGCGCGACGGAGTGAAGGGGAGGAGTGGAAAAAGTAGTCTTTGCAAGAAAGCAGCTGTAACTGTGATGTGATGCTACAGCCTGATTGCGGGCAGGAGAGGAAGCTAAGGAAATGGTTGAACTGAATGATATATGCAAGTGAGGAAGAGGCAAGTGAATGGATAATTGATAGAATAGATGCAAAGTTCAAGAGGCAAAGGTAGCTAGTTAAGTATGCATACAAAGAGGTTCGGACTAGACTACACTTGTGCTCCTACGGAGGCCGGTGCGAGGTATGACGCCGCCAGCGCTCTGCTGTTGCTGCCCCTTCTCCAGACTGGCATGGCTTGGTGTCTTGAGTTCTCCACGTTGGTGGACCCTTGTCTTTTTGATGAAGCCAAGGGTTTCCGTGGTGACTCTTCCTTGTCTTGTAGTGTGTACCGGACCGCTTGGTTCTGGGCACTGTATCGCCATGTCGGTGAACTCCTGTGGTCTTGACAGAGATGTGATTACTGCCGATCCTTTGATGACTGTTGATCCGTGAATGGTGGTTGTCGCACGTTACCGGTTACCTGGTTGTGCCTTGGACAGCCTTTGGATCTACAGCGCATTCTCGGCCCATAGTGGAGATGATCTTCACCTTCCTCAGGTATTTTCTGCCTGTCCTCTCACATTTGGTGGGCAGTTCCGGAAAGGGTGTCTCCATGTCATTTTATTGCAGTGAGACAGATGTGTGATCATTAGGTATTTCTCTGACAGCATAATTGCATGCGGTAAGTTACGCCATGTAGCGTTTTTTGTGCCCTCCTTCTCGGTGTGTTGGCACCGTCCTTATCCTCAGTGGTGCCTGCGTGATGCATCCGGGTGTGTGTGTGTGTGTGTGTGTGTGTGTGTGTGTGTGTGTGTGCACGGCCCCAGCACCCCCCCACCTCCACCCTCTTCAGAATTTTCGCATCCCGCTCCGGTATAAAAAAAAAGGCTTGGATTGCATTGTGTACCCTCTTCTATGCCCTCCTTCTTGGTGTGTTTGCACCGTTGCTATCCCCAGCAGTGCCGCCGTGACACAACCGGGTGTACGTAGGTGCGCCACTGCCCCACCACCCCCTCACTCCAACCCTCTCCAAGATTCCCACGGCCCGCTGCGCTACCGGAATCATGTGCCATAATACGTCACGTAGCATTTTTTGTGCCCTCCGTCTTGGTACATTTTTCCCGTCGTTATCCCCAGCGGTGTCCCCGTGACACATCTGGGGGTGCGCGTGTGCGCCGCCACCATGCCATCCCCCCCATCCCCAACCTTTCAAGAAGCTTCATGGCCTGCTTGGGTATCGGAATTGTGTGCCGTAAACTGCATATTGTACCATTTTCCAAGCTCTCTGTCCCGATACATTTGTCCTGTATTTATCCCCAACGATGCCCCCGTGACGCATCCGGACGTGCGTGTGTGCGCCGGCGTCCCACCATCTCTCCCAACCCTACCCTCTCCAAAACTCTCACAGCCCGCTCCGGGATCAGAATTGCGTGCCGTAAATTGCGATGTGTAGCATTTTCCTCCATCTGAATGCATTTGTCCCATCGTTATCCTGAGCACTACCCCCGTGATACATCCAGGCATGCGAGTGTCTGTTGTCGCTCCATTACCCCCCAACCCCCACCCTCTCTAGAATTCTCGTGGCCCACTCCGACCTCAGAATCAAATGCCTTAAATTGCTTCATGTAGCATTTCCTGCATCTTCCACCCCGGTGTGTTTGCCCCATCTTTATCCCCAGCAGTGCCTCATGATGCCTCCGGACGAACATGTGCGCACCGCCGTCCCACCACCCTCCCCACCCCCACCCTCTCCAGAATTCTTGCGGCCCACTATAGTATCAGAATCACGTGTTGTAAATTGTGTCATATAATGTTTTTACGACCTTTTTCCCAGTGCATTCTCCCCATTGTTATCCCAAGTGGTATCGCAGTGTCACATCCAGGCGTGTGTGCATGCGCCGCCGGTCTACCACCTCTCGCAACCCCACCCTCTCCGGAATTCTCGCAGCCCGCTTCGGTATTGGAATTGTGTGCCATAAATTGCATCACACAGCCTCTTTAGCACCCTCCACTCCATTGTGTTTATCTCATAGGTGCTTTTTGCTGCTCTCCTTGTTGCTTTGCATCTACTGCTAATACTTCCACCTCGTCCGTTGCTTCCTTCTGGCACACCCACACAAGGTAGAATTGATCCCCCTTGTGTTGACAGCGCTTCAGCTACACGTAACTCAACTGTGGCACCTTGCCTGCCTTGGAGTCCTTCTCCTCTGTCCACAATGGCAAAACGATTTTCTTTTCACATTTCTTCACTTTCACCTGGCTGCGCACCCAATCCACAACAGGATTCTATCGGTGCAGCCAGTCACGCCCCAGAATGGCATCATAGGCATCCATTGGGCACGTGCGAAAGTTCACCTCGTACGACAGCTTGCCCAGATGGACCCTTAGAGGCTTCAGAGGCAGTCCGCACTCCAGCTCCCCTTGCACCAACTTGGCCATAGTTGTCTTCCCGGGTAGCGGTGCAAGCCCCAACCTCTTTGCAAGCTCGTCTCTGAAGAATGAGTGCGACGCGCCACAATTCGGCAATGCTTTAATCTGCCGGCGAGTCTGGCGCTCCTTGCCATCTGCAGAACTAGCGGATTTCAGCTTTCAGGAGGACTCCCCAAACGCTCCCGCTTCCTTCTCTCCGCAGCCATACACTTCGCAGATCCCTAGTTGTCGAAGGACTTTTGGGGCTGGTGTTCGCTGATGCGAACGAAGCTTTCCCAGCAGTTGGCCGCCCGCCACTCACTGCTGGTTGCCGTTTCCCTGCTGCTTCTGCTTGCAATCCTTCTTGTGGTACCCAGGCTTCCCATAGATCCAACAGTTCTCACCACGCGGCTCGCTCTGTTGCTAGCCTCCTTGCACTGCGTCGATCTCCATGGGGTCGGTTTGTTGGTCCTGTGTTCAACGCTGGAAGTTTTCATGCTTCTCACGGAAACCCCCTCGATGGTAGCGTAGCGTGTCAACGTGGTCAGCAGTGGCTACCATCGCCTAGAACTCCGTGATGCCACTTAGTACCAGGGTGTGCTGAATTTCCGCCTTCAAACCGTCGTGATGTTTGTCTGCCATCTCTGGCTCGCTCATGTCGTCAATCTCCGAGCACAACGCCAAGAAACGGCGTGTGTACTGTTGCACCAAGCCGATCTGCTTCAGCTGCTTCAGCTTGTTGCGTGCAACCATGGAGGCGTTCATGAGATTGAACCGATCTCTGATGGCTTGCTCAAACTGCTCCCATGTCATCGGCATGCGAGCTTCAGCTTGTCCTACACCTGGCTGCCACAACACGGCATGTTGTACAGCTGCGTTCCCACCTCCACCTCGAGTGACCAACATATTCAGCTGCCTCTACCACACCAATGCTGCTCCGCGTAGCAGTGTCACCGCGAATGACACATGCACAGCATCATCCTCTGGAGGGTGACCCAGAGCCCCAAAGTAGCTGTTCATCGTGAACAACCAGGTCCGTACGCTCGGACCTGGTTGGCTACTAACAAAATTATCTTCCATAATGTTTTTAGTAGCCAATATGCTTCCGGTCGTTGAATTCAGGACCGATGGATGTGTTTGCTCAATTACTCGAAGGGTACCCATGTGTCATTTGCTCGATGTCTGTCCTAAGTCCCAACCCCCCCTCAAAACAACTCGAGTGTATTGGGGGAGTGTAGCGGGGACTGTATGTCCGCACGATCGAAAAATAACACTTATGTATTCATACACTTGTGTATAGGTTCGACCGGTGCCCAGCTACACTAAGCAACACACCCCCGCAATACACTTTGTATTGCCAAGGGGGGGATGGGGAGCGGTCGACGAGCGAGAGAAACTGAGAAAATATTCCTTTACGGACGACGAGCCCCCCAACACCATGAGTGTATTGGGGGAGTGTAGCGGTGAGTGTCTAGCATGGTCGTTCAAAAATATACTCAAGTGTATCTATTCACTTGTGTACAAAAACGACCGTTCCCCAGCTACACTTCCCAATACACCCCTGCAATACACTTCCCATTGCGTGGTGGGGGGGAGGAGCGGACGATGAGCGAGAGAAAGCAAGAGAATAGCTTGACGGACAACAAGATCCCCCCGGAGGGGGTCTCGTAATCCGCTCCCTCCCCGCCCCCCAACACCCCGAGTGTATTGGGAGTGTGTAACGGGGAGTGTATTGTGCTTCCGCTCGAAGAAATACACAAGTGTATTTATACACTTGTGTATCAAAACGAATGGCGCCCAGCTACACTACCCAATACACCCATGCAATACACTCTGTATTGCAGGGGGGGGGGGGGGGGGGGCGGACGAAGAGCGAGAAACAATGAGAAAATATTTTGTTACAGACGACGAGCTCCCCCGGTGGGGTCTCGTCATCCCCCCCCCCCCAATACCCCGAGTGTATTGTGTGTAGCGGGGAGTGTATTGTGCTTTATCTTGAATAAATACACATGTGTATTTATACACTTGTGTATCTAAACGAATGGCACCCAGCTACACTACCCAATGCACCCCCGCCATACACAGTCGGGTGGAAGTACGACACACTACCCGCCACGTGGACTTGGTAAACCGTGTTCTGGGATGGGGCCGGTTGTAGCAAATGTCGAGAACATGCCTTCCCAATCATCGCGCCACACAAACCAATGACCGCTTTTGAAACGGTTAGCATATTTGGTAGGCAATCTGAGGATCCAGTCCACTAACAAGTTTGACAGACCTACCCAAGAGGAGTGAAATGGATAGAAATAGACAAATCAAGAACTACTTCTGCAGTGAACACTTAAACCTACCCAATGGTTTTCGATATTCAAAATGAGATTATGAACAGGTATGCATGATAGATACAAGCATGAAGAGGAATGTTCATAAGAACAAAGAAGGTAACTAGGTTAAAAAACTCATGTTTTACATTTATTTTGAGGTTTACATTGAAGAAGTTTTTCATCTTCCAGGTTCAAGGGTATCATTTATCTTGTAATTTCCATGAAACTTACATGTCCACGTACATCTATGTGTTTGTGTACGTATGTGTCACAAGAGATTTATAGGAAATAGCATCATTTTCTTCTACTTCTTTCCAGGAAGGAACCTCACTATATGTTTGATGTTCATACACAGATCATGAGGTGTATGAATTAGGGGTGGTTGACCATAAATGCGAGTACCACGGTATTTGTACCGTGGTACTCTAGTTTTCTGGCGGTTCAGCACCGATACTGGTACCGGTACCGCATTACCAGTGATACTAGTCAAATGCCACGGTATTCCAGTCATACCGTGGTACATTCTATACCGTAGATCGCAAAACCTAGTTTTTAGTGTGGAAATCGACAACCGTGGAAAGCCTAGTCTGAATTTACTCTTGAAATCCTCCTCGGTAAAATGCAGGACAGGCTAAAAACAGTTATCAGGAGTACAATCTTACCTGTTTTTCCCTTAGTCGGAGAGTACCACAGTACGATACCGCAGTAAGGTACCGAGGTACGGAAGAGGGGCACCCCTCAAGGTGAGTACCGATACCGTACCGGTACCGCAAAAAAAAAAATGGTACTGCGGTACTACGATACTGCTGTACAAAACCACGGTATACCGCGGTACTGGTAGTACCGCTGCCATCCCTGCCCGCAGCTATAAATTTTGTGGACAATGTACAGAAGAACCATACGGACTCCGTCCGCTTGTCATCCAAGCTGGTGGCAAGGAGGCAGGCAGCAGGCCCGGACAACCTTGCGAGACTAGGCCCGCGTGAACTCTTCTCCAGCTGGCACAAAGGAGATCCACGTCATACACGATGGTGGGCACGGACACTGGACTATTTGCTTTCCGGAGGTCTTTTCAAAGCGTTACTGTGTGGAATGCTTCCTACAAGCTGAGGCGGGCTAGTATTCTGCCCTGGAGCTTATGGAAGAAACCGCTGACATCTTGGAATTTTGGTCAGCCAATAAGGACATCTTTCCCATACAGCACAGAGCAGCCATGGACATGCTTTCTGCACAAGCATCATCATCCACATGTGAACATAATTTCTCTTGTGCCCATCACACGAGAATGGACTTCCATAGATGCATGGTGGTTTTGACCATGCACCGTTTCCAGCTCCTAAGGAGCTGGGTGGGCATGCCCGAGTTCCATACCCTTCAGTGCTAGGGTTTTGGCGCACATGTCCAACGTGGATAGGGCTGGGGAGGCAGGGGAGGAGGGGAAGTGTGTGGTTTCATGAGTCTATGATCATGTGTTGCTTCTGTTGAAGATTTTTCCCTCTGCATGCCCAAGTCATTTATGGTCAATCACCCCAAACGAACACACTGATAAACTAGTGTACAAAGTCGGAACATATGTGGAGGATGTTTCCAGGAAATTTACTGCCATTAATAGGAATGGTTCATTGAAGTTTCGTGTATATCCTAAATACACAGAAATTTCTGTGTATATTACCCTGGAAGTTTCATTGAACTTCCGTCAAGTTCTCATATCATTTAAATTATTTTGGAATAATAATACTTTTGCATTGTGAACAACGTACAGGTGAAACAAATACTATCATTTGAATGTGACCCATTTTCAGCTGCTCCAATATTAGTGTTATGCTTGGTTTACGTTACCATATCTATTTGGGTCGTCCTTTGTTGTCATGTACTATTCAGGCCTTTGTTGTCGGTTTTCAGAGCATACCTACTTTGACTGATTGGGTCCAGATAATACACTCGACGCCAATTGTACAGGGAGATTTCGCCCACGAAAGAGGACCTCACAGACTTTGATGGCGAGGTCGCTCGCGTCTGACATCGGCATTGCCGATGTCAGACGTGAGCAGTCTTGCGAACAAACTGCGAGCAGACCCTCCTCGCTACACTGGCTAGTTCCCTTTATTTTAACACGGCACCCGCCCTAACCCGACAGTTCAACAACCAAACTACGGGGTTTGGAAGTTCTCCAAGGCAAACCCTCAAACCTGTTGTTGATACTCCACCCCGAACTTCAAGAAAACCCCCAAGTTCGACAACGAGGTTGGGGTTTTATTAATTTACTCGCCTGGGCACCTGCCGGGCCCCAGGATCGCTGGACCCGGCAGGTTCCCTTTTGTTTGCCGAGGAAGGCGGCGATCACCAATACACAAGTTGTAATTTTCAATATCTATCCGCGACACTCTCCGCTACACCACCCTAATACACTTTCGATATCGAGGGGGGGTATGGATAGCCCTCCCCCCCCTTTCCCAAAGTTGAAAGTGTACTGGGGTGGTGTATCGGAGTCTGTATCTGAGGGGTATTGACTTTGTCAACTTGTGTATTATAAGTGATGACCAAAGAACTGTACACATGTTTGTTATCGATAGACATGTACGATACACTTTACGATACACCCCCCCAATACAATTCACGTGTTTGGGGGGGGGGGTGGCTTGCGCGATGGAACATTGGAATACATATCTTCCAACACTTTGCATTTCCACGATACACCACATGATATACTCCCCAGATACACTCGAGGTCCTTTGGGGGGGGGGGTCTGCAACTGCAGCTCGGGGGCTTGTTAAGCACTGATTATGGACGGAAGCGATCGACAATGCACAAGTTGTATTTCTGAATGTCTATCCACGGCACTCTCCACTACACCATTCCAATACACTTTCGATATGGAGGGGGGTGTGGATAGCCCTCCCCCCCCCCCCCCCCAAAGTCGAAAGTGTATTGGGGTGGTGTATCAGCGTGTGTATCTGAGGGGTATCGAATATGTCAACTTCTGTACCATAAGTGATGACCAAAGAAATATACACATGTTCGTTATCGATAAAGATCTACGATACACTCTACGATATACCCCTCCATTACACTTCACATGTTGGGGGGGGGGGGGGGACAAGATGGAACATTGGAATACACAAGTACCAACACTTCGCATTTCCATGATACACCACCAGATACACCCCCCAGATACACTCGAGGTACTTTGGAGGGGGGAGGGCACCACGGACTTCTTCAGGGTCGAGCAAATGACGCGAGCGGCCCCTTCCAAACTTCGAGCGAAATCACAACTAAGGTGTTTCGAGGTATGAAGTACCTCGCGATGTCGCTATACGTTTGCGACATGTATGATGAGAGACCAATGTACCCACCATATCATGTAAGTACATAAGTAGGCTACCTAACATATCTGAATACCCATAATGAAATAGACTTCACATACATAAGAAACCATGGTAGAATTCAAATATTTTATCAGTATAAACCATTCTTCCACTAGTTCAATGGTATATTAAAAAGTGTATGCATGCATGTAAATTACTAGGAACCTGAGCTATTGCATGTTCCATATAAACACATTCCATAGTGTATGAAAATAGCACGATTCACCATAACTCGCCCAAGTGTGGCGCCGGGAGGCGCCGACGAGCCGCCACAGAGAGGAAATTCCTCGCAGTTGGATCTGACAACTCGAGCATTGCTCAGATCCTAAAATGGAGGATTGCTCCTGAAAGTTGACCAGTTGCTGAATTCGGGGGAAGTTGTTTCACTGGAATCAAACAAGTAATGAGGGAGATATGAGCTTCCAAAGTTGGGGTGTGCGCGGTGGCTCTGGGAGTCGGCCGCGGTTCGACTGCCGGTGAATAATCGACCGGACCGAGTAACAAATGTCCATCTGGGGATTTTGCTCCGGAAGGGCTGCCAAGGCTTCCGGTGTATGATCCACTAGATGCCAGTGGTGCAGTTTGTTACTCAGGGACTTAGCCAAAATTCTGGCTCGGCTTCCGAAACTCAGTAATACAGTTTGTTACTCGGGGATGGTCAAAATTCTGACTGCACGTCCACAAACAGGTTTCAAACCACATCAATCCCCATCACCAAACTTGATGATTAACGTATTTAGTAAGGACCCCCAAAGGTGTGAGGGGCACCACTACTACATGTAGGGAAATCTGTGCCTCCGGAATGGCGTTTTGATGATGGGTCCTTGATGTGTGAGGGCGCCTCGGCGGGCGACGTGGTGCGCGCCGCCAAGTGAGCGGCTGGTTTGGGGTGCTGTGCTTTGGCTGACGTACCAGGAGCTATGATGATCCAAATTGCACCAAGCTTAGTGTGTTGGAGAGCTTATGACTAGCCTACAAATGTTTAGATCATGTCCATGTTAATAAACTAATGCAAAATCGTGTTCTTCTATTCGCAAAACTCAATGCCTCACAACTGTCTTCAACTCCCAGAAACATAGCGTGAGACAACCAGGAAGCTCACGCGTAGAACCACACGCCAAGAGAGAAAGCCGTGAACAGCAAGTGCAGACCCGGTCGGGGCATCAGAACTGCCTCCATCCCAGGGGCATTTTCTGACAGAGGGTTATGGGCCCACGGACCTGACAGGCCTGCAAATCGCTCACGGCTTTTGCGGTGGACGGGATCGTCATCGGGGGCGCCATCGCCGCCAAGCTCTAATGTCCCAGACTGGAAGACTGTGCAAATGGCACAGAAGGAGACGCAACCCATCCAGCAGTATGCAGGTGGCCCTGGCTATGGACTATGGATGTGGCACTTCAAGCTGTACCTTGTGCATAAGGGGCTCCTGGAGGTCATGGAGGGCTTAGAAGTCCTCGATGAAGTAACGGCAACGGAAGCACAGGAGGCCTTCACAAAGAAGAACACGGAGGCACTCATGCTGCTGGTGTCCAGGATGGCTATCATAGTGGGGCTTCTTCCAAGGCTGCAAGCTGGCAGTCAAGGCTTGGCAAAAGCTCTGTGCCATCCATCAATCCAAGTCGTTGGCAAAAAAAATATTTGCAATGAAGCGACTCTTGACAGTGAGAATCAAGGAGGGATATGATTTCATCTCTCCCATACAACAGATTGAGTCGCTTGCCTCACAATGCAATGACGTGGGATGGAAGATCGACACGCAGCTACAGGTGATGACCCTCCTCATGGCCCTTCCTGACAATTGGAGCCCTCTCATCAGTGTCTTGGGAGGATGGGTAGAGGACAAGCTCACCTCTGGCGTAGCCGCGGAGTACATCCGCAACAAGGTGTAAGGACGGAGCTACGGAGAGTCCTCGTGGTCCTCATTGGTCCTCGTCACCAAAACGCGTGGTGGAGGAAGCGGGGCCAAGGGAGCTGGTAGATATGGCGGTGGCAAGAAGGGTGCCAAAAAGGGTGCGTTTCGTAACTGTGGCAAGGAGGGCCACTGGGCCCATGAGTGCACTGAGGAGGCAAAGGCCGGCGGCAAGGATGCCAAAGGCAAGAAGGCGCTTCTCAACGACACTCAAAACCATCACCTCAAGAAGGCCAATCGGCGATGCCTTCACTCTGTAGCGGAGGAGCATACCCAGGACGAGAAGGTCGGGTTCATCAACTACACCAAGTCTAGCAAATCCATGGTGGTAGCGAACGACAAGGTCAAGCCGGTGGCTGAGTAAGGAGATGTGGACGTAGAGGTGGTGGTTGGTGGGAAGTGGGTATAGTGCATCATTACGGACGTGTAGCACGTACCCAGCTTGGCTGACATTCTAAGTGTCAGTTGCTTGACAAAGAAGGGATACGAGGTGCTCTTCATGAGAAAGGGGGCAATCGTGCAGAAGGACGGTGACGGCGAGCCCGTGCTGAAGGTTAAGCATGAGGGAGGCCTCTACATCGTGGATACCGAGGTGATCCTTGTGGCGACAGATTCAACAGACTTGCAGGAACGCACTGTCAACCTGGCCAAAAGAGGGGGAGCTGATCTGGAGCTCTGGCATTGACAACTGGGGCATTCCTCACCCGCAGGCATGAAGGAGATGGCAAAGCGTGAGCTGGTACGCAGCCTCGTCATCGGTGGTTCGGAAGAGGCGACAGATGTAGCAAAGCACAAAAAATGTGAGCCTTGCATTTTGGGCAAGGCGCGACGTAAATTGTTCAATGAGAATGTGAAACATGCCTCCGACCTACTCGAGGTTGTGCATAGTGATGTGTGCGGACCATTCAAGATGGCGTCAAAGAGCAACGCACATTATTTTATCACCTTTATTGATGACTACAACAGAAAAATCTATATGTACTTCATGAAGTGGAAAGGCGAGGTCCTGGACAGGCTGAAGGAGTATGGTGCCGCGCTGGAGAGACAGACTGATTGGAAGGTCAGAGTGGTACATAGTGACAACGGCGGAGAGTACGTGGGATGTAGCGGGTGGATGAAGCAACAAGGCATAAAATAGGAACAAACGAGGACGTATTCACCTCAGTCAAATGGCGTGGCAGAGCGGGCAAACCAAAAGTTGCTGAACATGGTACGGACCATATTGGTGGATGCGGAATTGTCGCAAAGATTTTGGACAGAAACTGTGCGTACGGTGAGCTACACCATCAAACTCACTCCTACAGCGGTGTTGAAGGGGAAGAGCAAATAGAAGACAACACAGGAGGTTTGGAGCAGGCGTAAGCCAAGTGTGGCACACCAGAAAGTGTTCGAGTTCAAGGTGCACACAATGGTACAGGCTGCGTAGAGGCACAACAACAAGCTGGAGCCGCGGACAAAGTCGTATCTCTTCCTTGGCTATGAGAGTGCGCATAAGGTGTACCGGCTCGATGACATGCACAGCGAGGGAGTAGTCTACAGCCAAGAATTCGAGTTCAATGAGCAGCAGGGCTACATCAACACCAACGACGTGAGCGTGGTGGAAATCTTTGAAGACGAGAGAGTGGTTCCAGCTCCTTGACTACGAGAAGGAGCCGGCGGACGTCCAAGTTGAGGATGCCGCATTAGAGTGTGACAGTGTACTACCGGTGACATCCAACGCGGAGGACTCCGATGACGATGAAGCTGATGATGAGATCCACTGGAAGGATCCGGCGGATGATGCACCAAGGGTGCCAAGGCGCGCACTCCCAGCGGAGTGTGTATCGGGCGTCAGTGGAAAATCCATTGGATACCCCGGTCGTTTGGGCAATATTTTAGCGGAGTGAGAGAGATCCTCAAGGAGCCATCCAGTCCATGATTCACGGGAGCGTGCTGAGTCGGAAGGATCGTAGTAGAGCAACGATGCACCACGAAAACTGTCGTGCTGCAGCGGGAGGTAGCGCAAAGTGGAAAAGTACTTTGACGCAAGCATAAGTCAATAGATGAGCATGACGTGGTGCATGCTGGCTACATCAACGGCGCCGACTACCGTGCAAGAGGTGCTTGCACGACCGGAAGGGGATCAATGGAACTTAGCCATAAAATTGGAGCTGGTATCCATCACGGAAAACGACACGTGGGAGCTGATTGACAGGCAGAAAGATGCCAATGTCACTGGCTCAAAGTGGGTCTTTAAGACCAAGTTCACAAAGGAAGGTGTGGTGAAGGGATACGCATAGTGTAAGGGCGAGTACTAAAATGAGACGTTTGCTCCCGTCGCCAATTTCACAAGCATCCGGGCGATCCTTGTGGTGGTGGCCGCGAAGGACATGGATCTCCATCAAATGGACGTAAAGACGGCCTTCCGCAACGGCATCATAGACAAAGCGATGTACATGGAGGTGCCAGAGGGGGTGGAGGTGCCGGAGGGCAAGGGGTGCAAGCTGCGGAAGTCCTTAAATGGGAAAAAACAATCGCCCAAATGTTGACACCAACAGATGGACAGCTTCATGGCACAACTTAGCTTCAAGCGCTGTGAGTTGGATCAGAGTGTGTGCATGCGGCGTGACAAACAGCTCCATCAGATCATCGTACTCTACGTGGACAGCCTGATTTTGTGCTCGACGGATCTGCCGAGCCTACAACGGCTGAAGAAGCAGCTGAGCAACATATTTCAGATGTTGTACATAGGGGAGCTGGAGCACCACCTCGACATGGGCATCACGTGGAACCGAACGCGCACGCTTGTGCTAGGGCAGGCCCAATACGTGGCCGAGGTGCTGAAGCGGTACGGCATGGAGGACTGCAAACCAGTTGGTAAGTTCAGTCTCCATGACCTGTGAAATGAGTACGGCAATAGCGCCGCACATAAAAGAAGAGCGGGAGGATATGGCAGGGGTGCCCTACCAATCGGAGGTGGGCAGCCTCATGTACGCCATGGTAGCGACTCGACCGGACCTGGCCTACGCGGTGGGCCAAGTGAGTGGGTACGTGGCTGATCCAGGGTCACTACACTGGGAGGCGGTCAATCTCATCCTCCGCTACCTACAGGCGACGTGGCATGCAAGCTTGAGGTTTTACGGCAAGGGGCGGGCGGACCCCTTGCGTCTAGTCTGCTACACGGATACAGATTACTCTGGCGATGTGGACAAGCGGAAGTCCACATCCGGCTACGTGTTCTTCCTCGCTAGTGCAGTGGTCTTGTGGTACAGCAGGAAGCAGGACTATGTCGCCACCTCCACAGTTGAAGCAGATTACATCGCGCTGGCCGAGGCGGTCAAGGAGGCGGTGTGGCTCTGCAAGTTGCTGGGGGAGCTGGGTGTGCCGCAGCACGAGCCTACGGTGGTACAAGAGGACAACACCGGCACAATCTCACTGACCAACAACCCGACGCAGCATAGGACGAAGCACATCAACGTGCGCTACCACTACGCATGGGACATGGTTGAAAACGGGCAGGTGGTGCTCCAACACTGCAGCACACACAACATGCTTGCGGATTGTTTGACCAAAGCGCAACCCGTGGACCAGCACGTAATGAGCGTGGCCGGACTTGGGATGACCAGCTATGATGGGTTGGAGGGCACAGTGGAAGATGAGTGAGAGCAAGCAGGAGTAACGGGCATGGCAGGTGCAAGGGGGAGACTGCTGAAGATTTGCCCCTCTGCATGTCCAAGTGTGGCGCCAGGAGGTGCCAACGAGCCGCCAGAGAGAGGAAATTCCTCGTAGTTGGATTTGGTGACTCAAGGATAGCTCAGATCCTAAATTGGACTGCTCCTAAAAGTTGAAGAGTCGTTGAATCTGGTGGAAGTTGTTTCACCGGAAACAAACAAGTAACGAGGGAGATATGAGATTCCAAAGTTGAGGTGTGCACGACGGCTCTGGGAGTCGGCTGCGGCTCGACTGCCGGTGAATAATCGACCGGACCAAGTAACAAATGTCCAACTGGGGATTCTGCTCCGGAACAGCTGCCGAGGCGTCCGGTGAATGATCCGCCAGATGTCAGTAGTGTAGTTTGTTAATGAGGGACTTGGCCAAAATTCTGACTCGGCGTCTGAAACTCAGTAAAACAGTTTGTTGCTCGGGGACTTCGTCCAAATTCTGACTGCAGGTCCGTGAACAGGTTTCAAACCACATCAATCGCCATCACCAAACTCGATGATTAACTCATCGAAACAGGCCCCAAAGGCGCGAGGGGCACCGCCACTATGTGTAGGGACACCTGCGCCTTCAGAATGACATTTTGATGGGTCTTTGATGTGTGAGGGCGCCTCGACGGGCGACGTGGTGCGCGCCGCCAAGTGAGCGGCTGGTTTGGCGTGCTGCGCTTAGGCTGATGTAGCAGGAGCTATGGTGATCCGAATTGCGCACGATTTGGTGCGTTGGAGAGCTCATGACTAGCCCTACAAGTTTTTAGATCATGTCCATATTAAAAAACTAATGAAATCTCTTGTTCTTCCTTTTGCAAAAGTGACTATCTCACAACTTTCTTCCACTCCCAGAAACATATCGTGAGGTGACCAGAAAGCTCACGCTTCGACTCAGAACCACATGCCAAAAGAGAAAGCCGTGAACAACAAATGCAAACCCGGTCGGGGCACGTCTGAACTGTCTCCACCCGGGGGCTGTTTTCTGACAGCTTCATGCTATGAAGAGACTATTTGCCTTTAGATTTATGCCCTCTCTCCCTCCTATGACAGCTCAAGTATGGGTCACGACTGTCATTGTACACACATCCGCATGTACATAAACCGAATTCTTTTAGAAAAATTGAATGCAGTACTTCATGAAAGTACAAAAACTGCAGCAGGATATGCCAAAATCTGATATTAAAATGCATTTACACTCTCGCCAGTGGGCCCACATTACAAATTGCCACAAAGTTACTGCACAGACTGGGAAAGCCCATGCTCTTGGTGCAATAATGGCACAAGATTTGTAAGTCTCGCTGCACAAACACCAAAAATCTTAACTACAAAATGGCGACTCAAAAGTCTCATTTGCGGCTCCTTACCGGACAGGAGCTTGGATAGCTGCAGCATGAAGAAAAACTGCATTCATTGCATCACATACAAGTGAATAGTAGCAAGAACAAACATCATTTCCTTAGACGTGCCTGTGAATATCATGGCGAGTCAGGTCACCCACACGATGGTTGAAGATAGCATACCATTGCGCTTTTCCATGGGACTCAAACGTGAGACACTTGCTGCACGTGAGAAGTGCAGGTCAAATGTTAGACTCCTGCCTACAACAACGAAGTTGAAGAATTAGTTAGGTTCTAGTTGAAATCCCAGTAAATGGGGGAAAACTACCCATATCCAGTTAGTCTACTCCCTAACTATAACGGTTGCTGTGCGCTGGTAATTAACTATTCTGAATGTGCAGAACTTGTAGTTAGAATTAATAACTACTTAAAAAGTTTTGGAACCAGATTGAATTGACCCAGGAGTGAGTTCAGAGTGCAAATATTGTGAAGGAAACTATGCCACAATTCCTTCTGCCAACCTCAGATTCTGCTGCTTTGCTTCATATCTGCTGCCAGGTGGTTCGCACCGGGGTGGTAATAGTGCTGTTATCATGTCTTCACAGCAGAGGACCATCAAACAACAGCCGACATGGGATTGCGCTGTGGTGGAAAATGCAGAAACCAAATGAGGACTATGCCGGGGCAGAGTGGCCGTCGTACTGTGCAGCGTGCCCTCTCCAAAGAGTTGGAATTCCAAGTTTGTCGGCTTCCCTCAAGATGCCGGAAGTACACAGAGAGACATGTCGGATCTCTCTCTCTCTCTCTCTCTCTCTCTCTCTCTCCCTCTCTCT
>SZWC01000020.1:134373-154998 GCA_023375785.1 Penium margaritaceum | reverse complement strand
TGTGTGTGTGTGTGTGTGTGTGTGTGTGTGTGTGTGTGTGTGTGTGTGTGTGTGTGTGTGTGTGTGTGTGTGTGTGTGTATGTGCGTGCGCGCACGCACACTTCTCTTTGTAGTAGCTCAATTCAACATAGCTGCTCCTTACACATCAACGATAAAGCCATTGTCGTCGCAGGCCACCCTCTCTGCCAAATTGCAATCGGCTCCACGTTTCCATCCCTGGAAGGTGCGCCCCCATATCTCCTGTAGCTGTGTGAGAACATCCGCTGGATTCAAGATTGCACACATGAGAAAAGAAAACTATGGAATTGCTGTAGTGACATAGGTCATGCGACTAATATGAGTGTGCAAGCCATTTGCTTAGACATCCTAGCTGGGGAAAATTTTAGACAACAAGGAAATCAGAGAGTGTGGTGCAGATCCAGTGGGGAGCAAAGGTAGCTGCATACGTGGAGACCGAACCTGTTCCAGGTACAAAGGCCTTTCTCTTTTTCTTTTTCTTTTCTTTTTCTGTTTTTCCTTTTTTTATGGCAGCTGCTGGCAAGGGACTTGTCGATCCTCAACATGTTCTTACAACAACAGCCCTCCACAATTCACTGCCAACTACACTATCCACTATTGCGCAGCCGGATCCCAGCTGGCACGTGCAGCAGCATCCCAGCCTGGAGCAGCTCCAGGTACTGCAGGCGCAGCAGGGGGCACAGCAGCATCTCAGCCAGTGGGAAGAGCAGCGGGCATGGCGTCCATTGGAGGGGCTGCAGCAGCATCTCACCCACCAGCAGCCACAGCACCAGGAGGAACAGCTCCCACAGTCCACTCAGCAGTAACATCCTCAACCACCATAGTGCCGGTGGGAGGAGCAGCAACAGCATCCCACTCCCCGCCAGCCGGGGCAGCACTGGCATCCGTCTCTCCATCTGTCGATTGCGGCATGGCGCCATTAGGAGGAATGCCGAAGTCTGCCATCTGATCAAACTCTGCTGCACCCTCCTCACCCTCAGCCGGCTTTGTCTCCTCAGGGCTGTATCAATGCGCCGGATAGCAACGGTCTAGAAACGGGTTCTCACATGGGAGGCCGCCAACTGCTATTAGTATTACAACCAAGATAACATATCACCCTCAAACGAGGGATCCACACTTTAGGTTCGTTCAATTTGCAACCTCACAAAGTCCGCATGAAGGTCTTTAGTGTCTACCCTTGGTTGGACACTCTGTGAGGAGTCTCAAAGGCAAGAACTGTAAATGGATGCATACAAGGTACATGCTTTTATACTTGCAGAGCTTTGCTATTGCTTCTGCTCGTAGTAGCTCCGCATGAGCCAACCTCGACCTACATTCTTAATTCTGTTGCGCATTCTGAGACTGCCAAGTGTCATCCTCAAGATAGGCTCTAGGAAGTTTTTTAGAAGCTTCCTGTCCCATTTTGAGCCACAAAGAAAACTGTGGCCGTTCGTCGTTTGAACCCGCAACCCTTGAGCTCCGGTGCCTTTTCCAACTAGGCCACAATGGTGTGTTTCCTATGATGAACTCCAGGGGAGATACCCTTTACGGGCAGTGCATTCCTAGCCTATCTCGAAACAGACCAAGGGGACGTACTCCATAGAGCAGTGCATGCCTTGTCTCTTCGTACAGCCAGCCAGCTAGCCAATGGACAAGGTGCATGTCATTCAACAGGTCGCAGTAGAAAAGCAGGTCAACAGTGACGTCCCAGTTGTGGCCCTGAAGGACAGTGGCGTGCATCTGCAGCACATGTGGGCCAGCAGCCGGTAGAGCACACCGATGCTGTGCTTGCCGTGGTTGTTGGCGGTGATACCAATGTTGACATGCCTCATGGGCAGGCTGGTGTCGCAGAAGGCGATGGTGGGGATGTTGCTCAGTGCAGCCTCGGCAGCAGGCTGATGTTTGATGCGAGGGTCGGTGAGCATTAGAAGGCGGGGTTCGGTAAAGTTGTTCTGCGACAGCGAAGGGTCATCGATGCCGCGACGTCACCATAGATTTGCGAACATAACACGCTTCCGTTAAGACAAAAAAAGAAGAAATTAATGTCCGCAGAGACAGTTCCTCTCTGCCACGATGAAGCGCCTCCGTGAAGACGATCCTTTTGATACAATTGGTGTCCGCTCGGATCATTTTCTTTGCCATGTGTCATTCCATTTCCGCCCCCGCCATGTAACGTATGCGTCAACGTCACAAACTAATCGCGAGGACAACAACCTTCCATGAGGACGAAGTTCTCAA
Organism: Penium margaritaceum; assembly: GCA_023375785.1. NCBI lineage: Eukaryota > Viridiplantae > Streptophyta > Zygnematophyceae > Desmidiales > Peniaceae > Penium > Penium margaritaceum. The sequence goes on along the minus strand of SZWC01000020.1, from coordinate 152,763 downwards.
GCAATCTTTTTTTCACAACGACTAACATTTTCCGCGAAGACAGCGCATATCCGCATAGACGCTTTTTTTTAGCCATGCGATGGTCCAGGTGGAAAACTTTCTACTACGACAACGCTGGTTCATAGATGCCGCAACGTTATCAAAGATTCCCACAGACAGCACACTTTCGCTACGACTTTGAAATAAAACACAGTTTATTTCCACGAAGACGATGCCTTTCTTCCAAGACGACGCGACTCCGCAAAGACAACCTTTTTCATACAATTGATGTGTCCGCTCGGAACATTCCCTTTCGCCATGTCATTCCATTTTCGCCCCCGCCATGTGACATATGTGTCAACATCACAAAGTTATCGCAACGACAACAAGCGTCCACGAGGACGAAGTTCTCTAGCAATCTTTTACCGCAAAGACTGTTGTCTTCCGGGAGGACAGCACGCATCCGCGTAGACGCATATTTTTCATCCATGTTGTCGTCAAGGTGGACAAGGTTCTGTTGCGACAACTCTGGGTTATAGATACCGCGACGTTATGAAATATTCGCAAGGACGAAACGCTTCCGGAAAGACACCGAAATAATACACTCTCATTTTCCGCACAGATCAAGCCTTTCTGCAAAGATAGCGCGCCTCCGCTACGACTATGTTTTTCAAACATTTGATTCGTCCGCGCAGATCGTTTGATCAGTCTTTCCATGACCGCCCTCGCCATGAACAGTATGTCATGTCACACACTATTCGCGAGGACGACCGTTTTCCAGGAGGATGGTGTTTTTAGGCTATTACACTTTCCGTAACGACGACCGTTTTCCAGAAAGACAGCGCGCATCCGCGAAGACGCTGTTTTGAGAGGCAGGACATCATCAAGGCGGATGGTAAAAATCCGCCAAGACGTTAGCAGTTCCGCGAAGTTAGCGATTTCCTGCAAAGTCGACGCGACTCCGGCAGGTTGCCGTTTTGACAATGTAAGTGGTGACTTCTTGGATAAAGCTCGACATAATGGTTCCGCGAAGACAAAACATACCCGTCATGGCGGTGTCGCATCCTAGTTGACACTGCTAGAGGTTATTTCCTTCGATAGATGCTTCAGTTCTTCAGTCTCCGTCATTCTTTCGAATTGAGTTTGCTCCAAGCACGCTCCGGCGTGCTTGGACTTAGCCTCACGAGATGTTTCAGCAGTCAGTCACCTCAGCTTTCTCCGCTCCTAGGGCGGACGCCGATAGGGGAAGCTCAGCCGGCAGCCAGCAGCCGCCGCTACCGCAGTATTCGTTCCTGCCATCTCTCCACCAGCAGTCGTTTCCGGCAAATAGCGTCGTTTACTCCCAGTTTGTCGTTCCCCCTCCACCTAGCACGTCAGATCCGCAGCGTCAGTTTGGCAGTGCACCGCCGCCACCGTTTTCTGTGACTCCGGAAATTGTTGCTTCATTCTTGGAATCGTACTTTCGCTCAGCGGCACTCCCAGTGAACGGCGCTTCATCTTTCGCACCTCAGGCAGTTGGAGTTCAGCAGCAGAGCGCGTCTCCGGTTGGTCAGCAGGTCCCTTTGGCGCGCGCTCAGCAGGCGCAGCCATCGAACCTGAACATGAGCGACAACTTCATCGACACAAGTCTCGGTATGTGGAATTTACTTCGCATGCATTTTTGTCAGTGAAAATCCTCCGCTAACATGATGCAATCTGAAACATGCAGACCTAAGCCAGGTGGCAACTGAATCAGACAAGTCGGTCCAAACGCACCAGGGGATGTCTTTTTGTATTGGCTATGCACGTTGGAGAAGTGAAAAAAAATTCATCATGTTTCTGAACTGTGGAGAGAACTCCGGAACCTGGACCGATATGCTGAAGTTTGAGAGGGTCAGTCCCGCAACACTTTGGATGCTGAAGCAAGTTTACCGGGCGTAGCAGATTTTATGAGGCGTCAAGGATGGCGAAAAAGCTCTCCTGCCGTCGGTGACTGTGGATGTGGAAGCCTTCTTCAGGCTTCCCTGGGTGATGCTCAACCCGTACAAGAAATTAGAACTGAAGTTGTGTGATTTCCTCATTCAAAACAGGACGGATGAGAGCAAGAACCTTGTCAGGTCGACTTATCGCTCATACCTGAACTGCGAAGTGGTCAGCCACTTCAAGCGCTGGAAACAGCCGGTAAGCTGACTAAACAGATGTCCTTTTCAAGCTACCTATTCTGCTTCATTTTTTAACTTCGGAAGATGTTTTTTGCAGAAACTTAAAAGAAGTCAAAGAAAGATCCTCAGAAGCAGCAGGCTCAGACCTTCCGAGGATGATTCAGGGAAGTCAGAGGTAAGACGGTTTCATCCAACGCTAGTCCATTTGCTTTAGGAAAAGAACGGTTTAAACAATCTAAATTGTCTTTTGCAGGACGACGCCTTTGAAGCTGACTCAAATGATGATTCAGATGATTCGGGATGGCATGCGCCCAAATCTTCCCGGCGCCGGAATCCTAACGCATTAACGAGGAGAGCTGCCGCTGCCGCCACGGCCGCTGCCGCTGCCGCCACGGTGGCTGCTGCCGCTAGCTCTCGGAGTGTTGGTAGCGCCGAGACAACAGCCACAGCAAGAACAGGAACGTCTGGAAGGGTTGGAAGAGCTGGAAGAGTTTTGAGGCGTGAGCGCACACAATATCGTGGAAATGGTTCCGCTGTGACTGGAGTTGAGGCTGGGGGGACTGGCGGCGTTGTTGAGATCGTTGGCGATGTTGAGACTGTCGAGACTATTGGAACCGGCGGGACTGTTGGGGCCGGCGGGAAGGTCGGGGCTAGCGGGACGGTTGAGACCGGCGGGACTGTTGGGGCCGGCGGGAAGGTTGGGGCTGGCAAGACTGTTGGGACTGACGGTGCTTTGGGGGCCGGCGAGGTTGTTGTGGCTGACGGGGCTGTTGGTGCTGACGGGGCTGTTGGGGCTGACGTGGCTTTTAGGACTGGCGGCAATTTTGGGATCGCCGGGAATGTTGGGGTAGGCGGGGCTATTGGGGCTGGCGGGGCTGTTGGGGCTGACATGGCTGTTGGGGCTGGCGGGGCTGTTGGGGCTGACGTGGCTGTTGGGGCTGACGCGGATGCTGGGGCTGACGCGGCTGTTGGGGCTGACTCGGCTGTTGGGGCTGACGCGGCTGTTGGGGCTGACGCGGGTGTTGGGGCTAACGTGGCTGTTAGAACCAGCGGTGATGTTGGGATCGGCGGGAATAGTGGGGCTGTCGGATCCATTGGGCCTGTCGGGACTACCGAGGCCGTTGAGCCTCCTGGGATTGTTGACGAGGGTCTCCAAACAGGTGGAACAGGAAGAGAGTCGGCGGACGTGCCTCCGTCTGCTGTGGCAGATTCAGCTGATGGTGTAAATGTTGAAGGTGTGAACATCGTCGTGGACATGAATACTGATCTAGGTGGGTCGCCAGCAGTGGACGGGAATGGTACGTTGAACATGACTGGTTTGCTCAACGGCAAAGTGGAAACGGATGACGATGGGCTCTGTCAGTTGAACGGATCTCGTAGATTGGATGGATCTGGAGGAGTCAATGGGCGTGATGCGAACGTGGGTGTCGGCGGTGGAAGTGAACCTTCGCATCAACCTGACCAGGTAAATATCTTGTTGGTGTTTTATCTTTGTTCCCAAATGTAAATCATGAATTTAAATACTACCATTACGTTCTGTGCAGGTGATTGAGGGTATCTTTGCGTCAGAAGCTGTGCCGAGAGAAACTGTCACGGTGGACGACTACCCTGAATGTGGGGTTGGACAACCAAAGTTGTCTGACGAGCAATTGGCGAACATTCCCTTTGACCTGTGTGAAGATCCTTTCAAGGAAATGGATGACATCGTCCAGGACGCGAATCATGCTTTTGAAATGTTGGCGCTGAAGTTTAAAGCATGGGCGATAAGCATGCAGCGCATCCTATCTCGCGGCCGACAAGTGAAGAACAAAGGTATGTTGAAGATTTTTGTGCAATTTGTTTCGACCTCTTTGGTCACTTCCTCATATAAACGGCTATGTTTTTGGCTGCAGATCCTATGCTACGTGGACAATGGGCCAGTAAATGGACGAAAAACAAGGAGAAGGCGAAGGTAAGCAGATAAAGCATGTATTGTGCATCTTGAGCAAGCCATGTACTTTATAGTTTGTACATAGCTAATTAGTACATAAGTGACATATAATTTGTAAACAACTAACGTCAATTATCTGTCTGTGCAGGCTGTGTTCGAAGCTGTGACGGCAACTGCTGAAACTTTGGTGGCAGTGGCAACTGAGAAAGCAACTACTGATGAAGCGGCACAGCTTGGCAAAAGTAAGAACGTTGAATAAGCAGTTGCCTTGTTCTTCAGTTTCATATTTCATGAGCTGAATCATTTGATACTTTCTGTACTTTATTCTTCTGCAGGGAAGAAGGAAGTGGGCCCTACACCTATAGCTGCAAGAACCCGTCAGAAGTGTCCATTGGATGACGAAAGGACTGCAAAGAGAGGGTAGAAGAAGAAAAACGGTGATGATTAGATGTAGCCATGTTTGTTCTGTACATTCGATCGACAACTGAAAGTAGTCTGCAAATTGCAACTTCTGGTGATGTAGTCCATAGAATGATTTGTAGCTGGAACGATGAAGCCCAGTTGCTTTTGTACATCCAATATCTCAAACAGCTCAATTTTACTGACAATGTAATAAACTGTAACATCCATAGTTCTCTGTATCTTCATTATGTTAATGGTATAGTTGTTTAACTGTCACATCCATAGTTCTCTGTATCTTCATTATGTTGATGGTGTTTAGGTAAGGCTTCGTAGAAAATAACTGAGGTGTAAAGTAAATATCAGCTGAGCTCAGTTTGACGAAACAGCTCAGTTGAGTGAATTCACTCAATAACATTCTATTGAGTGCATTTCAATTTTGATGAGGTAAAGTAAGGTAATTCGTACCAATTCAATGTAGCTGAATTTTAAGATGGTTGAGCTTAGCCTAGTATTAGTAAATCCTAGGCCCAAGTACTAACTCAAGTACTAACCCACGTACCAATCCACATACTAACCCAGTATCAACACATCCTACATATAGGTGCGGTACCCATGTAAAACCACTTGAGTTTTTAGCCCAGTATTACTCAATCGCTATGCTCAGTCTCAAGTACCAACCCAGCTACCAACCCACGTACCAACCAAATACTGACCCAAGTACTAACTGGTTTTTCTATCTATGGTACGTGAGATTTTTTCTATCCAACATCTACTATAGGTGGGGTACGCATGTGTACCCCACCTGAGTTGTGTTCAAAGAACATATGGTACGATGGTTGGGCTTAGCCAAGTATGAATGAAGCGCTATGCCCAGTCTTAAGGAAATCGCAAGTACCTTCATAAGTACCAACCCAAGTACGAACATGCAATACATGTAGGTGGGGTATGCAGTTGTTTTTTAATTGGTGTGATGTAACAGTCAAAATTAATTGGTTGTGTACATTAACCATTTTTTCTACTTAATCAATTTTTGAAATGAAAAATTATTAGCACATCATATGGGAAGAGTCATTGGAAAGTAAGTAACGTCGCATTCTAGTCATCATGCGGAGTATCAACAATGTGAGTATTCCGCACAAATTCATCCACCTCTGACTCACGGACAAATCCGTAGATTTTATCCTTGTTCTTCTGGAAGTTCCAGTAAGCAAAGATTAATCGAGTCATCTCCATCATGTTGTCCATCCGGTACATCAGTGTTTGGAGAGTGAATCGTCGGATGAACCGATTCACATGCTCACTTGCCGATGTGTTCACTCCTGCATTGATCACCAATTGGAGAAGAGTGTCATAAATTCACACAAAAAACCCAAGTGAATGGGGAAAAGCCAAATGGATAGAAAAACATACCTGATAGGTGGTTGTACATGTCAGGGCTGAACGCTGGAGAGCATGTATGCTTCGCACTCTCCATGTGGCCAAAGTGAAATCGATCACATAAGAATCTTGTTGTCTTGAGAAGATGGGGACATCGACCTAGGCAATACGTGTGCAGTTTACACGCATTGTCATAAAAATGAATTGTGGACGGTTGTGCTTGTCAAACCGTGTCAAAAGCGTGGTAAAAAAATCGTTTGGAGATTCACCAGCGACCATGACATGGAATCCATAAATGATGAGGTGTGGACACACGACTGTGAAGATGCCAGTGGTGCGATGACTCGCCTCAGTACTTGTAGAGTCGTTTGCATCACATTTCAAGTCATCCTTTACTTGCAGACTTTTCCCATCTTCATTCTCGAGTTGTCGAAACTGTGGTCTCATCCTTTGCACCTCCCAATGCGGGTAACAGGCCGTTTTCACTTCTTGAACGAGCCCTTCAACATTGGTAGTATCTTCTTGTGCCTGCAATGAAACTAATGGAAATTAATTCACATTGCAGCCTTGACTACATAATGTCAACCTTAGACAACAATGTTTGCAAGTAAATGAACATACCACCATCACGGTCGTATCATACTGAAGCATCACTTGTTCGAGGACGTTTGAAAGCGCACTCGGCAAAGTCTTTCTCGCCAATGACCACACACGTTCGTCGAGCTTAGAATGTTGCACAAGTGTTGTCTTTATGTGATGGTCAATGACCTTAGCCACAATGGGCATGTGGTCAATGACGTTCTCCCACTTTGTCACAGTCATGTCTTCAGGAGTGTGTATGAAGGTCTTCAAATCTTCATATGCTTCAGCATGAATGAGACAAGTGTCAACACCACATGTGCCCAAGGTGTACAAGAAGTTGTCGTACAGCTTGCTTGCCATAAAATACGGCCATGATATGATGGTAGCATATCATTCTTATAAATTCATCATCATCATTGCAATAAATGTTCAACAAAGATATATCCTTTGTTATCACTCACCTTTTCATCCATTGCTGAATGAGGAATGGGAAACTCCGCTGTTGCCAACTGGACAAGCTCCCACACGTTGGATGCTCCGTAAGCCAGAAGTTTGGTCTGCAACATGTCATAGTCTTTTTGAAGGAGCACATCTCTTTCCTTTCGCTTATGAGAAAAGTGACCCAACAATCTCCTTGCAGATACATCTGTCACAACACGTCTTGGAAGAACTTTCCTTGGCACAACATAGCCCGAAACAGGTTGCGTGAAGTACGGTCGTTCAACTTGGTCTCCATTGCGGTTCGTCAATGCTGTACCATCACAGATGAGCATCTTCGGGTGTGTGCCACATTGATTACAACACTTTCCAAGCCCTTCCACCTGTATGAGGCGGACAAACGCTTGCATCGCCTTTGCCAACGTTGTTCTACATGAAAATTGCAGGTCCATTGTAGCCTTTGAAAAAAAAGTCAGTGACTCATAAATGGAAGACAATGATGTCCCATTGCAAGCAAAGGAAAGCACCCAAAGAAGGGCCGCATGGGTGAATGCCGTTGCCGCTAAAAAGATGAATACACCTTCTTCTCTGCCATCAGGAAACACAATGCACTTGCACAACTCTGTGCGGTAGAAGTTGATGTTCACCTGTAATAATTACAAAGATGTACTATAGACCATGTTACGTCGACGTCTATCTCGACAAGGCAAGGATAAAACCAATGGGTTTAGGGTTTAGGGTTATCAGAACTTACAAACTTCGATGGATTAGACGTGTCATGAAGCTTGATAGGTCTTGAATCCTTCGTCCATTCATGACCACATGGACATTGAGGTTTCGTTGGGGGAGGTGCATTCAAAACGAAGCCGTCGGCTTGGGCCATTGCCGCCAAAAGGGTCGCATCTCCCATGTCACCTCCTCTTGAGGGATGAAGACTTTTGTACACTTCCACTTCCTGCCACTCTTCCATTGTCTTGACCAACAGCTCCATTTGTTGTGCCGTTTGGACCTATGGGGATCCCAGCAGCCCTCAACATAGCACAAAATGCTTCAAAAAGGGTTGTGGGAGGAGGTGAAGGCGGGGGAGGTGGAGGCGGGGGAGATGATGCCCTAGGATGTTTGGGCATGTCACTACAACAAGGTTTCTACAATGGTTTACCAACGTTCGGTTTGCAATGAGGACACACTCGCTTAGACGGGTCTTCGGTCCACGTGTCTCTCTCCTCATCACGTATGAAAAGACTCTCGAAGTCGATGACCTTCAACTTCATGACAACACACCTGAATGCAACAACATACCTTCGTTTAACAAATTTGTTACATTACAACTTATACAAAATGAGAAAGAGTTTAAAAATTAATTAAACTTACCTTCGACAATACCAGCGTATACATCCAGCAGCATTCTCCAGTCTTGATTCACCATCACGTTGACGACGTGTAGTGCTGTGTCTCCCTTTGCAATCCTTGTCTGGGCATACCCATAGCCCTCCATTTCTGACAAGGAGTTCTTCCTCATTGGTGTCCCGTGTACAACGTCCTTTCACAAAAACTTGTGGGGGGAAAAGATTTCGCGTATTTTTGTAAGTGTCAACAAGAACTTTGAAGTTCCACTTCTTTCCTGTTTCATTGCAGATATGACAACGCACGTTTAGTCCTGAACAGTTGTCCGCAATGATGCGCATGTCCGCCGGCCATCGAACACGGAGGTGGAGGCCGCATCTGCAAAGTTCAAAGGACACATAACAATAACATAAAGGTTAAAACATGGAGTACAAGACTCATGAAATGACAAGGCAAACATGGAGTACAATCATGGACGAACAACACAATAGAGAGAAGATCACATGAACAATATGGAAAGAAGAAAACATGGAGTAGAATCATAGACGAATGAGACAATGGAGAGATATTGCAAAGGAGAAGAGGGTGGGAAGAGAGGGTAATGGGGGGGGAGGTGGTAGTGATGGAAAGAGAAGCCCACGTAGTCTGGATTGTCCTTGGAAGGGAATAGAAGCTGGAGGGCAACATCACTGTATATGTCTAGAGATGGCCAAACTCTACATTGAAGTTGAACCCATTTGGAGGAGGAGAAGAGGAGGTAATGGTGGAGAAGAAGAGCCTATAGTCTAGAGTTTCCTTGGAACGAACAAGAAGATTGGGAGACCACCACCCTATATGCTTGAAGTTGGTACCCATGGAGGAAGGGATGTGCTAGGCATACCTTGACAAGGTTCTCTACTCTTGTGGAAACACTTGATTGCGTCGGGAGCCGCCCGGCGTAAGAGTGCTTGCACGTTCTGCAAAGGCATATATGCTCGGGGAAGACACGGCTGTGGCAAAGAACCGTGGAACGGTGCGGAAAGGATTCAACCGCGCAGATGTACAACGGCGCGGCGTGCACCTGTCTTCGTGGAAATGGTCATCGTGACAGAAAAGTGTAATCGATGCAGGTTGAGCTGAACTTCGTGGCGCAGTCTGTACCTCGCGGCAAGCCGTAACAGCGTGGAATTCTACCATCCTCGTGGAAATGTCGTCGGCACAGCAAACAGTCAACCGTACAGAAAGTCAGTAACGTTGCAAAAGAGACTGATGTAAAGTAATGGATCTGCGCAGAATCTTTTGCACCGCCTTTGTGAACGTTGCAGAATCGTCCTTGTGGAAAAATCCGTCGGCGTGGAAAACTTTCAACCGCGCGGAACAATGCCAACGTTGCAGAAGAGATCAATACACAATAGTGTATCCGCGCGGAATCACTCAGTCCTCGCGGAAATACATGAACATTGCAGAACGAATGAATTGCTTGCTTACGTTGCGTCGGCATGAACGCCTAGCGAGAGTGACAACACGAACGGAACGTGTAATGCGAACGGTGCGGAAGGTGTCCTTATGGAACCTTACGTTGGCGTGGAAATCATCAACCGCGCGCAACAACATTAATGTTGCAGAATCGTCCTTGTGGCAACTTCCGTCGGCGTGGAAATCTTGCAACCGTGCGGAAATATGTCAACGTTGCAGAAGAGACATATACAATAGTGTATCCGTACGGCATCACTCAATCCTCGCGGAAAGACTTGAACGTTGCAGAATCGTCCTTGTGGAAACTACCGTTAGCATGGAAATCTTGCAACCGGACGGAAATATGTCAACGTTGCATAAGAGACTGATATACAATAGTGTATCCGCGCGGAATCACTCAATCCTCGCGCTCAGACATGAACGTTGCAGAATCGTCCTTGTGGAAACTACCGTCGGCGTGGAAAACTTGCAACCGTGAGGAAACATGTAAACGTTGCAGAAGAGACTGATATACAATAGTGTATCCGTGCGGAATCACTCAATCCTCGCGGAAAGACTTGATCGTTGCAGAATCGTCTTTGTGGAAACAACCTTCTGCGTGGAAAACTTTCAACCGCGCGGAAACATGTCAACTTTGCAGAAGAGACATATACAATAGTATATCCGCGCGGCATCACTCAATCCTCGCAGAAAGACTTGAACGTTACATAATCGTCCTTGTGGAAACTACTGTCGGCGTGGAAAACTTTCAACCGCGCGGAAACATGTCAACTTTGCAGAAGAGACATATACAATAGTGTATCCGTACGGCATCACTCAATCCTCGCAGAAAGACTTGAACGTTACATAATCGTCCTTGTGGAAACTACTGTCGGCGTGGAAAACTTTCAACCGCGCGGAAACATGTCAACTTTGCAGAAGAGACATATACAATAGTGTATCCGCGCGGAATCGCTCAACCCTGGCGGAAAGACATGAACTTTGCAACATCCTCCTTGTGGAAACTTCCGTCGGCGTGGAAAACTTTCAACCGCGCGGAAACATGTCAACGTTGCAAAAGCGTCGGTGTGGAAAACTTTCAACCGTGCGGAAATAGGTGAACATTCCGCAACCCATGTTGCGGAATGAGGTGAACCCGAATGAAAACTGGTAGAATTTTGTAGGAGATGCCAAAGCATGCCTAAAGGAGCACAATATGAAACAATGAACTACACCTGGGTAAATGGGAAACAGATCGACGGAACCAGGGTCAATACAAAACAGATCGAGGAGCCGTAAAATGTTCCTGGTAGCCCTACACAATCCCTAATACACTGTGGATTCCGTTCAAAAAAATTTCCCATGGCATTTTTTTGACAAGCCCAAGTGCTGTGTGCGCACCCACTGTTCTTTCGATGCGGTCGATGGAACCAGGGTCAATACTAAACAGATCGACGAGCCGTAAAATGTTCTTGGTAGACCTACACAATCCCTAATACACTGTGGATTCCGTTCAATAAGTTTTCCCATGGCAATTTTTTTGACAAGCCCAGGTGTTGTGTGCGCACCCATTGTTCTTTCGGTGCGGTCGACGGAACCAGGGTCAATACTAAACAGATCGACGAGCCGTAAAATGTTCCTGGTAGCCCTACATAATCCCTAATACACTATGCATTCCGTTCAATAAATTTTCCCATGGCATTTTTTTGACAAGCCCACGTGCTGTGTGCACACCCACTGTTCTTCCGGTGCGTTCGACGGAACCAGGGTCAATACTAAACAGATCGACGAGCTGTAAAATGTTCTTGATAGCCCTACACAATCCCTAAAACACTGTGGATTTCGTTTAATATATTTTCCCAAGGCATTTTTTTGACAAGCCCAGGTGCTGTGTGCGCACCCACTGTTCTTTCGGTGCGGTCGACGGAACCAGGGTCAATACTAAACAGATCGACGAGCCGTAAAATGTTCTTGGTAGCGCTACACAATCCCTAATACGCTGTGGATTCCGTTCAATAAATTTTTTCATGGCATTGTTTTGACAAGCCCAGGTGCTGTGTGCGCACCCACTGTTCTTTCGGTGCGGTCGACGGAACCAGGGCCAATACTAAACAGATCGACGAGCCGTAAAATTTTCCTGGTAGTCCTACACAATCCCTAATACACTGTGCATTCCGTTCAATACATTTTCCCATGGCATTTTTAGACAAGCCCAGGTGTTGTATGCGTACCCAGTGTTCTTTCGGTGCGGTCGACGGAACCAGGGTCAATACTAAACAGATCGACGAGCCGTAAAATGTTCTTGGTAGCCCTACACAATCCCTAATACACTGTGCATTCCGTTCAATAAATTTTCTCATGGCATTTTTTTGACAAGCCCAGGTGCTGTGTGCGCACCCACTGTTCTTTCGGTGCGGTCGACGGAACCAGGGTCAATACTAAACAGATCGACAAGCCGTAAACTGTTCCTGGTAGCCCTACACAATCCCTAATACATTGTGGATTCCGTTCAATAAATTTTCCCATGGAATTTTTTTGACAAGCCCAGGTGCTCTGTGCGCACCCACTGTTCTTTCGGTGCGGTCGACGGAACCAGGGTCAATACTAAACAGATCGACAAGCCGTAAAATATTCCTGGTAGCCCTACAAAATCCCTAATGCACTATGGATTACGTTGAATAAATTTTCCCATGGCAATTTTTTTGACAAGCCCCTGTGCTGTGCGCACCCACTGTTCTTTCGGTGCGGTCGACAGAACCAGGGTCAATACTTAACAGATCGACGAGCCGTAAAATGTTCTTGGTGGCCCTACACAATCCCTAATACACTGTGTATTCCGTTCAATAAATTTTCCCATGGCATTTTTTTGACAAGCCCAGGTGTTGTGTGGGCACCCACTGTTCCTTCGGTGCGGTCGACGGAACCAGGGTCAATACTAAACAGATCGACGAATCGTAAAATGTTCCTGGAAGCCTTACACAATCCCTAACACACTGTGCATTGCGTTCAATAAATTTTCCCATGGCATTTTTTTGACAAGCCCAGGTGCTGTGTGCGCACCCACTGTTCTTTCGGTACGGTCGACGGAACCAGGGTCAATACTAAACAGATCGACGAGCCGTAAAATGTTCCTGGTAGCCCTACACAATCCCTAATACACTGTGGATTCCGTTCAATAAATTTTCCCATGGAAATTCTTTGACAAGCCCCTGTGCTGTGTGCGCACCCACTGTTCTTTCGGTGCGGTCGACGGAACCAGTGTCAATACTAAACAGATCGACAAGCCGTAAAATGTTCCTGGTAGCCCTACACAATCCCTAATACACTATGCATTCCGTTTAATAAATTTTCCCATGGCATTTTTTTGACAAGCCCAAGTGTTGTGTGCGTACCCACTGTTCTTTCGGTGCGGTCGACGGAACCAGGGTCAATACTAAACAGATCGACAAGCCGTAAAATGTTCCTGGTAGCCCTACACAATCCCTAATACACTGTGCATTGCATTGAAAAAAAATTCCCATGGCATTTTTTTGACAAGCCCAGGTGCTGTGTGCGCACCCACTGTTCTTCCGGTGCGGTCGACAGAACCAGGGTCAATACTAAACAGATCGACAAGCCGTAAATTGTTCCTGGTAGCCCTACACAATCCCTAACACACTGTGCATTCCATTCAAAAAGTTTTCCTATGGCATTTTTTTGACAAACCCAGGTGCTGTGTGCGCACCCACTGTTCTTTCAGTGCGGTCGACGGAACCAGGGTCAATACTAAACACATCGACGAGCCGTAAAATTTTCCTGGTAGCCCTACACAATCCCTAATATACTGTGTATTCCGTTCAATAATTTTTCCCATGGCATTTTTTTGACAAGCCCCGGTGCTGTGTGCGCACCCACTGTTCTTTCGGTGCGGTCGACGGCACCAGGGTCAATACTAAACAGATCGACGAGCCGTAAAATGTTCCTGGTAGCCCTACACAATCCCTAATATACTGTGTATTCCGTTCAATGATTTTTCCCATGGCATTTTTTTGACAAGCCCCGGTGCTGTGTGCGCACCCACTGTTCTTTCGGTGCGGTCGACGGCACCAGGGTCAATACTAAACAGATCGACGAGCCGTAAAATGTTCCTGGTAGCCCTACACAATCCCTAATATACTGTGTATTCCGTTCAATGATTTTTCCCATGGCATTTTTTTGACAAGCCCCGGTGCTGTGTGCGCACCCACTGTTCTTTCGGTGCGGTCGACGGCACCAGGGTCAATACTAAACAGATCGACGAGCCGTAAAATGTTCCTGGTAGCCCTACACAATCCCTAATATACTGTGTATTCCGTTCAATGATTTTTCCCATGGCATTTTTTTGACAAGCCCCGGTGCTGTGTGCGCACCCACTGTTCTTTCGGTGCGGTCGACGGCACCAGGGTCAATACTAAACAGATCGACGAGCCGTAAAATGTTCCTGGTAGCCCTACACAATCCCTAATATACTGTGTATTCCGTTCAATGATTTTTCCCATGGCATTTTTTTGACAAGCCCCGGTGCTGTGTGCGCACCCACTGTTCTTTCGGTGCGGTCGACGGCACCAGGGTCAATACTAAACAGATCGACGAGCCGTAAAATGTTCCTGGTAGCCCTACACAATCCCTAATATACTGTGTATTCCGTTCAATGATTTTTCCCATGGCATTTTTTTGACAAGCCCCGGTGCTGTGTGCGCACCCACTGTTCTTTCGGTGCGGTCGACGGCACCAGGGTCAATACTAAACAGATCGACGAGCCGTAAAATGTTCCTGGTAGCCCTACACAATCCCTAATATACTGTGTATTCCGTTCAATGATTTTTCCCATGGCATTTTTTTGACAAGCCCCGGTGCTGTGTGCGCACCCACTGTTCTTTCGGTGCGGTCGACGGCACCAGGGTCAATACTAAACAGATCGACGAGCCGTAAAATGTTCCTGGTAGCCCTACACAATCCCTAATACACTGTGCATTCCGTTCAATAAATTTTCCCATGGCATTTTTTTGACAAGCCAAGGTGTTGTGTGCGCACCCACTGTTTTTTCAGTGCGGTTGACGGAACCAGGGTCAATACTAAACATATCGACAAGCCATAAAATGTTCTTGGTAGCCCTACACAATCCCTAATACACTGTGGATTCCGTTCAATAAATTTTCCCATGGCAATTTTTTTGACAAGTCCAGGTGCTGTGTGCGGACCCACTGTTTTTTCGGTGCGATCGACGGAACCAGGGTCAATACGAAACAGATTGACGAGCCATAATATGTTCTTGGTAGCCCTAAACAATCCCTAATACACCGTGCATTTCGTTCAATAAATTTTCCCATTGCATTTTTTGACAAGCCCAGGTGCTGTGTGCACACCCACAGTTCTTTCGGTGCGGTCAACGGAACCAGGGTTAATACTAAACAGATTGACGAGCCGTAAAATGTTCCTGGTAGCCCTACACAATCCCTAATACACTCTGGATTCCGTTCAATAAATTTTCCCATGGCATTTTTTGACAAGCCCAGGTGCTGTGTGCGCACCCAGTGTTCTTTCGGTGCTGTCGACGGAACCAGGGTCAATACAAAACTGATCAACGAGCCGAAAAATGTTCCTCGTAGCCCTACACAATCCCTAATACACTGTGGATTCTGTTAAATAAATTTTCCCATGGGAATTTTTTTTACAAGCCCCTGTGCTGTGTGCGCACCCACTGTTCTTTCGGTGCGGTCAACGTAACCAGGGTCGATACTAAACAGATCGACGAACCGTAAAATGTTCCTCGTAGCCCTACACAATCCCTAATACACTGTGCATTGCGTTAAAAAAAAACTCCCATGGCATTTTTTTTGACAAGCCAAGGTGTTGTGTGCGCACCCACTCTTCTTTCGGTGCGGTCAACGTAACCAGGGTCGATACTAAACAGATCGACGAACCGTAAAATGTTCCTCGTAGCCCTACACAATCCCTAATACACTGTGCATTGCGTTAAAAAAAAACTCCCATGGCATTTTTTTTGACAAGCCAAGGTGTTGTGTGCGCACCCACTCTTCTTTCGGTGCGGTCAACGTAACCAGGGTCGATACTAAACAGATCGACGAACCGTAAAATGTTCCTCGTAGCCCTACACAATCCCTAATACACTGTGCATTGCGTTAAAAAAAAACTCCCATGGCATTTTTTTTGACAAGCCAAGGTGTTGTGTGCGCACCCACTCTTCTTTCGGTGCGGTCAACGTAACCAGGGTCGATACTAAACAGATCGACGAACCGTAAAATGTTCCTCGTAGCCCTACACAATCCCTAATACACTGTGCATTGCGTTAAAAAAAAACTCCCATGGCATTTTTTTTGACAAGCCAAGGTGTTGTGTGCGCACCCACTCTTCTTTCGGTGCGGTCAACGTAACCAGGGTCGATACTAAACAGATCGACGAACCGTAAAATGTTCCTCGTAGCCCTACACAATCCCTAATACACTGTGCATTGCGTTAAAAAAAAACTCCCATGGCATTTTTTTTGACAAGCCAAGGTGTTGTGTGCGCACCCACTCTTCTTTCGGTGCGGTCGACAGAACCAGGGTCAATACTAGACAGATCGACGAGCCGTAAAATGTTCCTGGTAGCCCTACACAATCCCTAATACACTGTGGATTCCGTTCAATAAATTTTCCCATGGCATTTTTTTGACAAGCCCCTGTGTTGTGTGCGCACCCACTGTTCTTTCGGTGCGGTCGACAGAACAAGGGTCAATACTAAACAGATCGACGAGCCGTAAAATGTTCCTAGTAGCCCTACACAATCCCTAATACACTGTGCATTCCGTTAAATAAATTTTCCCATGGCATTTTTTTGACAAGCCCAGGTGCTGTGTGCGCACCCACTGTTCTTTTGGTGCGGTCGACGGAACCAGGATCAATACTAAACAGATCGACGAGCCGTAAAATTTTCCTGGTAGCCCTACACAATCCCTAATAGACTGTGCATTCCATTCAATAAATTTTCCCATGGCATTTTTTTGACAAGCCCAGGTGCTGTGTGCGCACCCACTGTTCTTTCGGTGCGGTCGACGGAACCAGGGTCAATACTAAACAGATGAACGAGCCGTAAAATGTTCCTGTTAGCCCTACACAATCCCTAATACACTGTGGATTGCGTTCAATAAATTTTCCCATGGCAATTTTTTTACAAGCCCCTGTGATGTGTGCGCACCCAGTGTTCTTTCGGTGCGGTCGACGGAACCAGGGTCAATACTAAACAGATCGACGAGCCGTAATATGTTCCTGGTAGCCCTACACAATCCCTAATACACTGTGCATTCCATTCAATAAAGTTTCCCATGGCATGTTTTTGACAAGCCCAGGTGCTGTGTGCGCACCCACTGTTCTTTCGGTGCGGTCGACAGATTCAGGGTCAATACTAAACAGATCGACAAGTTGTAAAATGTTCCTGGTAGCCCTACACAATCCCTAATACACTGTGGATTCTGTTCAATAAATTTTCCCATGGCATTTTTTTTGACAAGCCCCTGTGCTGTGTGCGCACCCACTGTTTTTTCGGTGCGGTCGACGGAACCAGGGTCAATACTAAACAGATCGACGAGCCTTAAAATGTTCCTGGTAGCCCTACACAATCCCTAATACACTGTGCATTGCATTCAAAAAAAATTCCCATGGAAATTTTTTCACAAACCCAGGTGCTGTGTGCGCACCCATTGTTCTTTCGGTGCGGTCGACGGAACCAGGGTCAATACTAAACAGATCGACAAGCCGTAAATTGTTCCTGGTAGCCCTACACAATCCCTAATACACTGTGCATTCCGTTTGATAAATTTTCCCATGGCATTTTTTTGACAAGCCCAGGTGCTTGTACGCACCCACTGTTCTTTCAGTGCGGTCGACGGAACCAGGGTCAATATTAAACACATCGACGAGCCGTAAAATGTTCCTAGTAGCCCTACACAATCCCTAGTACACTGTAGATTCCGTTCAATAAATGTTCCCATGGCATTTTTTTGACAAGCCCCTGTGCTTTGTGCACACCCACTGTTCTTTCGGTGCCGTCGACGGAACCAGGGTCAATACTAAACAGATCGATGAGCCGTAAAATGTTCCTAGTAGCCCTACACAATCCCTAGTACACTGTAGATTCCGTTCAATAAATTTTCCCATGGCATTTTTTTGACAAGCCCCGGTGCTATGTGCGCACCCACTGTTCTTTCGGTGCGGTCGACGGAACCAGGGTCAATACTAAACAGATCGACAAGCCGTAAAATGTTCTTGGTAGCCCTACACAATCCCTTATACACTGTGGATTCCGTTTAAATAAATTTTCCCATGGCAATTTTTTTGACAAGCCCCGGTGCTATGTGCGCACCCACTGTTCTTTTGGTGCGGTCGATGGAACTAGGGTCAATACTAAACACATTGACGAGCCGTAATATGTTCTTGGTAGCCCTACACAATCCCTAATACACCGTGTATTCCGTTCAATAAATTTTCCCATGGCATTTTTTTGACAAGCCGAGGTGCTGTGTGCGCACCCAATATTCTTTCGGTGCGGTTGACGGAACCAGGGTCAATACTAAACAGATTGACGAGTCGTAAAATGTTCCTGGTAGCCCTACACAATCCCTAATACACTGTGGATTCCGTTCAATAAATTTTCCCATGGCATTTTTTTGACAAGCCCCTGTGTTGTGTGCGCACCCACTGTTCTTTCAGTGCCGTCGACGGAACCAAGGTCAATACTAAACAGATC
>SZWC01000020.1:81447-131103 GCA_023375785.1 Penium margaritaceum | reverse complement strand
AACCAGGGTCAATAATAAACAGATTGACGAGCCGTAAAATGTTCCTGGTAGCCCTACACAATCCCTAATACACTATTGATTCCGTTGAATAAATTTTCCCATGGCATTTTTTTGACAAGCCTAGGTGTTGTGTGCGCACCCAATGTTCTTTCGGTGCGGTCGACGGAACCAGGGTCAATACTAAACAGATCAACAAGCCGTAAAATGTTCCTGGTAGCCCTATACAATCCCTAATACACTGTGGATTCCGTTCAATAAATTTTCCCATGGCAATTTTTTTGACAAGCCCTTGTGCTGTGTGTGCACCCACTGTTCTTTCGGTGCGGTCGACGGAACCAGGGTCAATACTCAACAGATTGAAGAGCCGTAAAATGTTCCTGGTAGCCCTACACGATCCCTAATACACTGTGCATTCCGTTTAATAAATTTTCCCATGGCATTTTTTTGACAAGCCCAGGTGCTGTGTGCGCACCCACTGTTCTTTCAGTGCGGTCGACGGAACCAGGGTCAATACTAAACAGATCGACGAGCTGTAAAATGTTCCTAATAGCCCTACACAATTCCTAATACACTGTAGATTCCGTTCAATAAATTTTCCCATGGTATTTTTTTGACAAGCCCCTGTGCTGTGTGCGCACCCACTGTTCTTTCGGTGCGGTCAACGGAACCAGGGTCAATACTAAACAGATCGACGAGCCGTAAAATGTTCCTGGTAGCCCAACTCAATCCCTAATACACTGTGGATTCCGTTCAATAATTTTTCCCATGGTATTTTTTTTACAAGCCCCTGTGCTGTGTGCGCACCCACTGTTCTTTCGGTGCGGTCGACGGAACCAGGGTCAATACTAAACAGATCGACGAGCCGTAAAATGTTCCTGGTAGCCGTACACAATCCCTAATACACTGTGGATTCCGTTCAATAAATTTTCCCATGGCATTTTTTATAAACATATACATATACATATACATATACACATACACATACACATACACATACACATACACATACACATACACATACACATACACATACACATACACATACACATACACATACACATACACATACATATACATATACATATACATATACATATAAATATACATATACATATACATATACATATACATATACATATACATATACATATACATATACATGTATATATACATATACATTTACATATACATATACATATACATATACATATACATATACATATACATATACATATACATATACATGTATATATACATATACATTTACATATACATATACATATACATATACATATACATATACAAAAATCGTATATGTATATATGAAACATTTTTAAATGTAGTCCATATCATTATCACGTTCATTTCCATGTAATATTGTACCTGTTCATTCCATCACCTTCCTTAGGTTCCTCTCTTAACTCCCATGATATTGGCCCAGGTTCAATCTTAGCAAAGTAGTAAGGCCTTGGAAAAAAACGAAGAGGAGTAGTCATCTTTCCTTAATGTCGCGTAGGAGTGCACGTTCCACAACGTTTGCATCGCATCCGCACGGTTTGCACTAATCCACAACGTTTGTAATGATGTGCAACGTTCTTTCAAACTCTCGTTTCATGCCACAAGGTTGCATTGTCATCCTACTAACGTGTGTATCGTTCCGCATTGTCGTGTGGACGTGGTACAATCCACAAAAACTGCGTAACGAAGCACAAATGCAACGTCTATCTCCATCCACAACGTTTTGCAACCTAGCAGCAAACGTAATGCCACCACGTTTGACTAACGCCGCAGAAAACGAGGACATTCTTGCGATCTACAACGTTATGTGGACGTTATATGATGCTGCGGCGATTACACAGTTCCACCACGACTGGGTGTCAGTGCGGATTGTCCAGATATTGACCGGTTATCGTGCCGGTATCCGGTTTCTGTCCGCGAACTGAATTGATCAATTTATTCTTTTTCGTACGGATTTGTTTTTGCAATTATTAGTCCCCAATGATGCTAACGTAATTTCGCGCGATTGGCTTTTATTTTTTTGTCGCTTGTTGTTCAATAGTAAAGATATGGCACCCGAATCTGTGCGCACGTCGTGCAGATTCGGGTGATGATGTTCACGATTAAACTAGAGTCCAAGGACTCCCCCTTCACTGTACCCCGACGCGTCCGTAGCTACGGTCGCGTCTGGTTACGCCCCAATAAGGACCATCCAAGGAATATTCGGTAATTTTCGGACACTGAAGCATAAACCTCAACGGTAGAAATTCGAGCGAGGCACAGGACCGACGACATCGGAGTTTCCATTACTCTAATTCGGTCACAACATTATGTTTCAACAATTTCGTGTCATATTTCACTAACCAAATAAGGATTGAATGATGGACACAAGTTCCTCACAAGGAAAAATGAATGTCCGGAGCTAGATCCAAGCCATTGTCCTACTCGGTCGGGGTCTAAAACAATACTCTAAACTGCCTTTTGAAACTCAATGCTGAATCTAGGTCGTTGGCTTATTCAGTCGTGTTGGAGAGTATTGTTTCATCGGGTAGGCCACTTTGCCCATAATTCATTTGTCCGGTTCCTCACAACAAGAAAGGTGAGTGCCATCATCAAGTTTGTCCATGTCTGAACTTTTTATTTTTTTCGTTATTGGATAACCTTATTGGGGCATAACCATACAGGGCCTACAATTCTAGGAAAGAAAGGCTACCTGTGAGAACGCTTCACCAGAAGAAGTATGAACATTGTGATCACATCGGGGGGGGTGGGGTCGACCCCTCGATGATTCCCTAAAAAGCCGCCATATCAACTACTCATAGAGGGGCCCCAATTGCTATCCGTGAGGTCATCGAGACCAGCACCTCACAAAGGTTGGTGTCACACCGAACTAACTCAACTCACCACATGAAGTCACGATGAGCTGAGTTTGTAGGGCCGATCAACTAGATCCTCGCAAACCTTGTCAAACGTGATCAATTTACTCGATGGTGAACACTTTGCCGCGTCCAGGCTCATTCAGCATCAATTTGACACCATCCAATTGCAAGTAGCATGCACATTCTGAAAGTTGTTTTTCCATTCTCGCCAAAGTGGAGTGACGTCGTGCATGTCATGACGTGGCTCGCTTCGTTGACGTCACTGTCCAAGTAAAGACAAGCGAATTGAGTCAACAGTGGTTCGACCGAAAACTTTTTGTCCTGAAATTCGGTGACCAAGCAGAGTTACGAGGAGTTGCTACACCTCCAGGGGTGTAGAAACTTTCTAGCAACTTGTCGACAGCGCTCAACAGTTCGCGTGTTTATCAAATGGTGTGACTCGACAACATGGGTCAAGCTGACAGTCCTGCGTCGGAAAATGATTGAACGTTTCTGTCAGCACCTATGAGTTCACGCGAGTTGCTAAGGGCTTCGGTGTGACTACAGATGCCCAATGACGAAATCCAACTCATCATTTTTTAAGAGGGAGGGATCTCAAAACGCGGCTCGGAGTTGCTGCAGGGCGATGTGATATCGACCATAGACTTTCAGGGCAACCTCCATGCGGCCTTTTTCTGAAATTGCACAAAGAAGTTGTAAATGGTTATTTGCGTGAGGGTTTGAACTATTCACGTGAATGTCTAAGCTACCTGCCCGATTGGGTAAACTGTTGAGCAGCAGCTTCGTCGTAAGAAGCATCCTAGAGAGGAAAACCTGTTAGATGTGGGACTCGGCAAGCTCACTCTTTACAAAATGGACATGAGCACGTGCTCATCCATGCGACCAAAGAAACTAAAAATAGGCGTGGAAAAGTATTTTAGATGGATTTTTACCAAAAAGGCGTTCATCGCACAGAACACATTGAGGCCAGCCGTGATGGAGTTTTATGACAGGAGAGATTTGTGACTCGATGTGACCGCCAAGACCCCTCGCCTTGGTCTAAAATGGGCATGGAATGTTGATTTCGGCACCAGTTTTTGACTGTACCGACACTTCGCCGAGGGATGCGACATGTCAAATTTGGCAAACCATGTCACTAACGTGCGAAGACTATCCATCGAAGAAAAAGCCCATCACCAGTTGTGTATGACCACAAGGGAGCCAGCAAACCAAGGGAGAAATCAAGCGGGCAGGGCTCGCATTGGTGCACTTGAATTTTTCAGGATATTTTGTTGATTTCAGCTAAACAACCCCATCACCGCTAGTAAGTGGGACCCCACTCATATATTAAGACTTCGCTCTATGCAAACGCCATACTCAAAAGTCATTGAAAGTCAACCATGTGTCCGGAAAAAAGTGACGCAATTGCAATTATGACATTGCATGCGTGGACCTTCAGAGTGCTAACATTATCATTTCCATACAAAATCACATATCCCTTTTTCAAAGGAATTTTGAATGTTAGAGGGCGGTTGTTCTAGGTTTTCGTAAGTAACCCAAGACTCCCCGTGCATTAAAAAGCAACTTGCTTAGCCCGGCTACAACAAGCCAAATAGGAATCCATGTAAAATCAAACCCCAAATTCCGAATATTACTTGAGGTATGATTGAAAACATGTTCACACAAAAAGGGGGATTTTTTACGGTTAAAAGTATGGAATTATGGCGGGCATTTTTCCTTGATCGACATTGACTGATCACAGCCTTTTTTTCTTCACACACGCAATTATTAACCAAAGGGGTTTGGTTCAATCATAGGTAGGAGATAACCAACCCCTCTGCATTCATAAGCTTGGTGAAGTGTGCCGCAGGGTTTTTTGTGGTTTTTTTTATCTATTTTGCCAACTACTCCGTAAAAGACACCGCCCAACCCTTGCTCATCTTCAAAAATTTCTGTCGCCCAAGCTATTCACTACTTCTATTGTTTGTGCTACTTGTGCCACTCGTCGCCGTCGTTGCCATGTCTCACCGCTAGCAATTTCAATTCTTTGCCATCGCTACTTTCTTGCTCCTTCTAGAAAATTCCCATGGCTTTTTGCTACTTCTTTCTTTCTGTTGGCTGCTTGTCTTTGCTTTCTTGTTACGTCTGCACCCGGTAGCTCGTCCTCCTTTAGATCTGCTTCTGTTTTGCTTCCAATCTTGCTCCTGACCGTTGATGATCTGCTACTTGTCCTCTACTAATTTGCTGCTGGTTCGAACCAATGAGGCTCCTTTCCTTCAACGTTTGCTAAGAATCATCCCTTGCCATGCCCCTCTACCACAGCCAATCCAATAGATCACACATCCATATACTCAATGCGCCAAAAAGCACACCCTCCTCCAGCTCCGGGGCCTCATATGGCGGAAACCTGGAGATCAAAACCAATAAACAACAAAGATTGAAGAAGCTGGTACTTTTCTTGTGGTCAACGGAGAGATTCAAAAATGCTGAACATTCCATCCACTATTGTCACTATAGAGAGGGGTAATAATTATCAAACCACATCCAGAAGAGGTTGACAAAGAACTTGGAGGACGGATGTATGACAAAAGTACATACAAAGAACTTTGTATGTACTTTGTATGTACTTTGTATTGCATATGAGGATGGGCGAGGACAACTCCATTCAATGTGTGTGAACTTGAAGCACATACAGACAAGGATGCTGCCGAATCTCATGTTGAGGCGTCTGAATGTTATAGGTAATGAGATTCATGTAAAGTAGTCGTCATAATTGTAGATGAGCTAGTAGTGGATGCTGCCACATGAGTACCATAAGAAGGAGGTGACACGTCAGGTGAAGTGCGGACTGAAGGTGGGATTAGGAAAGCTATAATGAAGGGTCCCAATACTGGTGATGAAGATGATAAAACTGAATGATTCATATTAGAAGTTGGAATAATGGAATCTAAAAATGGTTTGGGGTTAGCATAAAGGTTTGCTGGTGGTGAAAGTGTTATGATTAGGGATGATGTACAATTTTAAGATGGCACCAAAAAAACTTCTTTGGAGTTGATGTTGACACAGAATGTGAGGGGATTGAGCCTAAAGAGAGTAAATTGGATGTAGTTGCAGTTGTTACTATCATTCCCTCAAAAGAGTAGAGGAAAACTTTGTTAAAAAGAAGGTCGTTGGAGGTATCACTTACTGTTGCAGCTGGAAAAGCAGGTTGTTGTCTTTGCATGCATGTTGGAGTTTTATGCTACACTTTTATGATGCCCACCTGTGGTTAATGATTTCTTGAGGACACGGTTTTCTCTCTTGAGAGTTAACACGGCTTGAAGGATTGGTATCAAAACAGTTGTAAGGGCTTCTTTAGTCTATAGTTGTCACTGCTTTGTGTGGCTACTGTTGTTGCTGATGTTCATGATTTCCCTACTAATTTCTGCCTCTGTTGTCACTGTTGAAGAATCAGATATTTTCTTTTGTAGTTGCAGATGAATAGTTTACTTGTTTTGAAGTAGAGGAAAGAAACGCCGGACATGGCTGTAGACTTTGTATTTCAAACACTTACCTTAGACAGTGTTTCATCTCTTGCCACCCAGTTCACTTTTCAAACATGATGCTTGCACTGTTCTTGAGTTTCCTCCAAATCCTGTCAGTTTCAGTTTGAATTTTAAGGTCCAATGAGATCAGAGTCATGTTTACCTGAACATAGGGATGAGGGATTGAACATCCGAGAAGTCTTCATTTTCAGAATAGGAGTAACTTGAACTGTCAGAATCAAAGAAAAGTCGAATGTAGTAGTCTTGTCCTGCACCATGGAGCCGATCTGGAAGTGACTAGAGAAGATTCAAATCTGCAAGACTCTCTTTCAATCACATCCTACAGATCTTGTGAAAGAAATCAAAGTTTTATCTCAAATGTCTATTGGTGGTAGGTTCCACCAGTGAAGACCGTAGCTTTCATCATGATACTATTTGCAACTAGTTCTCCTTCTGTGTCCACACTTTGTGAATGTGCATTTGTGGGCCAGAATGAGTACAGACTAGGATTTTCTTACCACTTCACCACTAGCACCAAAGTAACCACATGATGGATATGAGAGTGCCAGAAAGTGAAAAAAACAGGTTGCTCGATAAAAATCATCTCGCATGACAGTTGCAAAGAGGATTTTGCACAGGTTCCAACGCACTTTACGAAACTCGATTCGGAGTCCGTTTGAGTGAGATGGATTTCCAAAGTTGGGAGATCATGGGTCAGGTTCAAGTGATGACCTGAGCACTTTGAGCTCAAAAGGCGGCAGGATTATTGGCCAGGACGGCTGAGAGCGGCCTTCAAGGAGAAAAGGCAGCTGGAGGACCTCTAAGAGACTTCAAGGAAGGTGCACACCACGATTTTTGGTCGTCCAAGTGGTGTGAGACATAATTCTCTTGTGTGACAAGGTGACTGCCGCTCATCCCGCTAGGCTAGGAGAGTGTGCTAGAGGGTAGACTTTGACAGAGTGTGTCTCACTGCTCCCTAGGTCAAATGATGCATATAAGGGCTTGTTAGAAAGCTGTGACTATGTAATTTCTCACTCAAGAGTCGATTCAGATATTCGCATTCTCTGCAAACCTACATTCGCTTCCGTACTTTCTGTCTGTGCAACCTGCAACTCCCTCTCACAGATAGTTGGTCCTGTCTAGGCGGCTCTTAGTGAGCCTGGTCACCTCCTTGAGGGCTGCCCCAGTTTACATCAGTGGTATCAAAGCTAGAACAAGGCTTTTTCTCATCCTTGAGGAATTCCTTGCACCCTGTTGTGTGAGAGAGCCGTTGTGGACTGAACGTTGCACTACCATGGCAACATCCGCTTCTGTGGTGGCCGGCGTCAACATCGCCAAGTTTGAAAGCAAGAACGTCTTCAACTGGAGCAAAAACATGAAGATTGTGCTGATGGAGAAGGGTCTTTGGAGCCAGGTGGATGAGAAGGAGAAGGAACCAGCAGAAATCGCCCTCTCCCCTGTCGAGGCCCGTACCTACCGCGAGAAGCGTGATCGCGCCCTCGCAACCATCTACCTCCACCTCACCGAACGGAAGCACCTCCTCGTCCGTGGCATCCTCACGCCAAAGGAGGTTTGGAAAAATCTTGATTCGACTTATGCTTCCAAGTCAATCCTCATGAACATGCAGCTGCGTCATCGCTTTCACACTGTGAAGATGGATGAGTCCGGATCCATGATTGACTACATCAACATGGTGAAGTCTCTCTCTGACCAGGTTGCTGCGATTGTGCACCCTCTCAAGGAGTGTGTGATCATGGTAACCATCCTTTCTGGTCTTCCTAGCAGCTACACTCCTCTCATTGTTACCCTCGACCAGCGTGGCGATAAGCTCGCCCTCAATGATGTGAAGGAGAGCTTGCTGTTTGAGGAGGAGCGGCGCAAGGGAGAAGAGGGCGAAAGCGGACTGGACATCTCTCTCATCACCAACTCTAGTCATGCGGGTGGTGCTGCACCAACCAGGGGAAACGGCGGAGGAGGGAAGAAGAAGGGGAACTGCCACTACTGCAAGAAGCCGGGCCATTGGGCGTGCGAATGCCGGAAGAAGAAGGCGGACCTTGTGGCTGGAGTGGGAGCGGGAAAACACTCCAACGC
This sequence comes from Penium margaritaceum, assembly GCA_023375785.1. Lineage (NCBI taxonomy): Eukaryota > Viridiplantae > Streptophyta > Zygnematophyceae > Desmidiales > Peniaceae > Penium > Penium margaritaceum. Next base: position 122,633 of record SZWC01000020.1, on the reverse strand, counting down.
TTCCGCGAACGCTGCACATTGGGAGAGTGGATTCATGACAAACATCCGGGTCCTGCACGTCTCCGACAACACCGCCTTGTTCTGGATCATCGCCTCGGAAGCCACGTGGCACATGACATGTCGCCGGGAGTGGTTCGTTGTCTATACCATCATTGAGCCTCGTCGGGTGTACATGGGGGACAACCATGTGCAAATGGCGGTTGGGGAGGGTGAGATTGTGTTTTGTGCTTCCATTGAGGGTAAGCACGTAGAACGTCATGTGAAAGGGGTGCTCCATGTTCCGGGGCTGGCAGCTAACCTCCTCTCTGTCTCATCTCTCATCTCCAAAGGCATGCATGTCTGCTTTGAGGAAGGTGGCTGCACCATCTCTGCCCGTGCAGGCCGTGTGCTTGCAATAGCAAACAAGGAGGACGGTCTTTACCGCCTCTACGTGGCTTCGGAGAAGGAAGCTGACTCAGCGTTGGCGGCGAGAGAGGGAAAACACGACATCGGCCTGGGGCACCGCCGGCTTGGTCACCTCAGCTTTGGCGCCATCATCTCTATGCAGCACATGGTCCGCAGCCTGGAGCTTAAGGGGGTGAAGCAGCCTTGTGCATCGGCTTGTGAGAGCTGCATTGAAGGGAAGCAAGCCCGCGCTTCTTTCATGGGGGAAGGGAAGGGGGCGGCTGAGCTTCTCTCACTCTTTCACTCTGATTTGTGCGGTCCCATGCCATCACAGTCCTTTTCCGGCAAGTTTTACTTTGTCACGTTCATTGATGACGAGTCGAGGAAGACGTGGGTGTCCTTCCTGGCTGGCAAAATTCAGTGCTTTGATGCTTTCAAGGTGTGGATTTCTGCTGTACAGAATGACAGTGGAAGGCGGTTGAAGGTGCTTTACACCGACGGTGGAGGAGAGTACCTCTCTAATGACTTCCGCACCTTCCTCAAGCGTCGCGGGATCAGGCACGAGGTCACCCCACCTGGAACACTGCAGCTGAATGGCGTGGCTGAACACGCGAACCGCACGCTCATGGAGCGTGTTCGGAGCATTCTCAAAGACGCGGAACTCCCGCCAACCTTTTGGACGGAAGCAGTCAACACTGCCGTGTACCTGAAAAACCGGAGTTCCACGCGCGCCGTGCCACTGATGACACTAAAGGAGGCATGGACAGGACGCAAGCCAACAGTGACGCACCTGAAATTCTTCGGGTGTTGCGCATTTTTGCACGTGCCTGCTGGAAACCGCAACAAGCTAGATGCAAAGTCGGTGAAGGCGGCCTTCCTCGGCTACAACACCATGGGATACCGCCTCTACAACCTCGCTGCTCGCAAGATCATCCGCAGCCACAACATCGTCTTTCAAGAGGATGTGAAGGGCTGGACTTGGATCCCTATGACTGCTGTTCCACTTGCTTCCGCACTTTTACCTGAAGTGGGAGAAGTTCCGGTAGCACAAGAGGACGGTGCGGAAGATGCGGTGACAGCGGTAACGACAAGGAGGTGGAGGGAGCTGAGAAGGAGAAGCAGCCAGCAGCTGAATCTGATGAGGAGGAGCACAAAGCAACATACAGCAGCTGCCACGACGGTCCACACGCATCAACAAAGGTGCAAAGGACAGTGGGAAGCCGCTGAGGCGATCCGAATGCCTCGCAAGCAATCAGAGGTCGTTGGAGGAGCTGGTGAACCTGTGCACCGTTCCACCACCAACAGAGTCGTCTGACCTCGAGCTTCTTTTCCTCACGGTCACCGAAGATCCAGCCACATTTGTTGAAGCCATGCGCAGCACCGAGGCGGCAGATTGGCGTGCCGCAGCAGACGAAGGGTATGGTGCGCTCATGAAGAACGGCACCTGGACCCTCGAGGAAGCTCCACGTGGCAGCCGGGTGATCGGATGCCGGTGGATCTTCAGGCGCAAGCGTGGTGCGGATGGTAAGGTGCAAAGGTACAAAGCACGGCTTGTTGCAAAGGGGTATGCGCAGACTGAGGGTGTGAATCGCAATGAGACATTTGCACCTTTCGGAAAGTTCCCATCCATCCGAGCGATCCTCGCACTTGCTTCTGCTATGGACTGGGAGGTGCACCAAATGGATGTGACTTGTGCTTTTCTGAATGGTGACCTCGAGGAGGATGTGTACATGGAGCAGCCGGAGGGGTATGTGGTGGAGGGAAAGGAGGATTTGGTGTGCAAGCTTGTGAAGGCCCTCTACGGCCTGAAGCAAGCCCCGCGAGCATAGTACCACAAGATGGATGAGCAGCTGGCTGGCCTTGGCTTTGTGCGCAGTGAAGCAGACCATGTTATCCATGGGTTCACACAAGAGGCAAGCCAAATCATCATCTTGCTCTATGTTGATGATCTGCTCATTGCATCTGACTCCAAGTCTCTTTTGGACGATGTGAAGCAGTCCCTTGCTGCCAGGTTTGACATGAAGGACATGGGAGAGCTCAGTTACTACCTTGGCCTTCAGATCAAGCGCGACCAGCAGCAGCAAACTTTGGAGCTGTCGCAGAGCATGTACGTGAGCAACATCGTTAAGCGCTTCAACATGGCAGGAGGGCGCAAGGCCGCTACACCACTGGAAGTGGGAGCAAAGCTGAGCATGCCGCAGACTCCCCACGGCAGGCAAGAGAGCAGCCGCATGGAAGAAGTGCCGTACCAAGCAGCAGTTGGGAGCTTCATGTACACAGCAGTCAGCACGCGCCTCGACATCAGCCAAGCAATGAGAGTTCTCAGCAAGTTTTGCGCGAATCCGGGCGTGCCGCATTGGGAGGCGGTTAAGCGGGCGTTGCGCTACCTGGATAGCAGCAGCAGCCTTTGCCTCACCTTCAACGGCAACAACAGCCCCATCCTCATCGGCTACAGTGACACAGATTGGGGAGGTGACCTGGACACAAGGAGGTCGACCAGTGGGTTCGTGTTTGTGCTCGGGGGAGGTGCAATTAGTTGGAGGAGCAAGAAGCAAGAGTGTGTTGTCCTCTCCTCCGCCGAAGCAGAGTACATCACACTGAGTGAAGCAGAAAAGGAAGCCATGTGGCTGCGTGAACTGCTAGCAAGCCTTGGACAGCAGCAGACCACAGCCACCACCATCTACTGTGACAACATGAGTGACATTGCTCTGACGAAGAACGCCGAGTTTCACGCCTGCACCAAGCACATCGACCTGCGGTACCACTTCATCCGCGAGCTCGTGGCAAAGCAGGTAGTGCAGATCAAGTTCTGCCCTTCAAGCATGATGCTAGCAGACTTTCTGACCAAGCCGCTGGCAGCGCATCGCTTTCAGCAGCTGAGGGGACAATGCGGACTTGTGTGTTTTTTATTCTCGCAAAGTGGGAGAATGATGGATATGAGAGTGCCAGAAAGTGACAAAAACAGGTTGCTTGATAAAAATCATCTGGTATGACAGTTGCAAAGAGGATGTTTACAGGTTCCAACGCAGTTTACGGAACTCGATTCAGAGTCCGTTTGAGTGAGATATGGATTTCCAAAGTTTGGAGATCATGGGTCGGGTGCACTCTGAGCACTTTGAGCTCATAAGGCGGCAGGATTATTGGCCAGGACGGCTGAGAGCGGCCTTCAAGGAGAAAAAGCGGCTGGAGAATTCAAGGAATGTGCAGACCACGATTGCTGGTCGTCCAAGTGGTGTGAGACATAATTCTCTTGTGTGACAAGGTGACTGCCGCTCATCCCGCTAGGCTAGGAGAGTGTTCTAGAGGGTAGACTTTGACAGAGTGTGTCTCAGTGCTCCCTAGGCCAAATGAGGCATATAAGGGCTTGTTAGAAAGCTGTGACTTTTTACTTTCTCACTTAAGAGTCGATTCAGACATTCGCATTCTCTGCAAACCTACGTTTGCTTCCGTAGTTTCTTTCTGTGCAACCTGCAACTCCCTTTCACAAACAGTTGGTCCTGCCTAGGCGGCTCTTAGTGAGCCTCATCACCTCCCTGAGGGCTGCCCCAGTTTCCATCACCAGGAACCACAGCGGTAGCCCACACCAGCCGCAAAGGAATCATGTCTCAAACTTGAGGGTTGTTGATTCACCCACGGGGCACAGAAGTCCTGAGTATTTAAAGCATGCAAATCGGTTCTTGGAAAACCTGTTCAGTCTTTCATCCCGAACAGGATTGGTGGGCACCGCCTTTTGAAATTTCTCCTTCCCTCAGATCACACTGAGAGGTCAATTCACGATGATTTCAGAGCCCCCACTTTGATATCAATTTTTTGAATTTTGTAGGATCAGGCCATCAATAGAAGTTCTTTATTTCTTGCACGTTGATCCAAGCACAGGAGGAACTTAGAGGCCAAGACTAACTTGTTCATTCCCGCTGCTGAGTTCAATCCAAGATCGACTCGTATACAAGTAGCATGGGGAACAGTAGATAGAATACTAGTCAAGTTCTACACTATATGCTTGTGCGTTCGTGTGTCTGTGATTGTTTAGATGTTTGGCGAGCTTCACTGTCAGTGCTGGTCATCTCCATGGCACAGAGACACCAACGTCAAGCTAGTGAGTTCTTGCTCTGGCTGCTCAATGTTGGACGGCTAGGATCTGACCATCATTTCTTTATGGTGTTGTACCATACATTCATTGGACAACATCAACGTACTTCCATTAAACAACCTGCCATTCTCTTAGATTTGACTCACGATCAACTCCACCTTGCTGCTAGCGATGAGAGAAGGTCACGAAAGTCGGATCACCTGCCCGATAGATGCCCATGAACGATGCCGTTGATCTAGCCATCTATCCATGTCCCCTTTCTCCTGTCAATTTTCTTATCAATATCTACCTCATACCCTTTGTCTATAGACATAAGTTTGAACCCGGAAATTTTAAGACAATGTAAGATTCTATGTTTTGCGCAGGCTGTGCTTGCAGAAAACATAGAAACCTTTAACACATAATGGGTATTTGTGCATTAAAAACAAAGGGTGGTCGCTCGATTGTAATTTTCCAAGGGAGTGAGAGTCACGATCGAGCAACCATGACCCTTCTCGCCATCCTCAATTAGCGATGCATGTCGCTGATTGAGGATGGGGAGGGAGACGGATATTTTGTGAAAACTTTGATCTCTCTCAGGATCTTTGGGGTGCTTTAAGACTCATTATCTTGCTTCTCTTGTTCATCTACACATGGCACAGATGCATGTGCCTGATATTACACTCTGCAAACGGATCAACGGTTGACCGAGTAGTAGCTCTCAGAAGGGAGCCCAGTGGGAGATATTTTCTGCCCAGAACATCTTTAAAAACCTTGAGAAAATACACTCTGCGCAGTCTTCAAGAGGTTATATACAGTACACATACACACAACTCGTCTTCTGCCAGTTACAATGATAGACTATATGCCCAAAATGGTCACCTATCGACGAAGCAATGTACAAAAGAAACCACTTCCTTCTTCTACTAGTCTCATAGGTAGGGATAACAAAGAGCAACCAGAAGAAGTTGGTGCCTGAATGTCCGATCCTTCTGAGTCTTCTCCCAGTGACACGGATGCCAGTTGGTGCCTTCAGTCACTGAGCGACCGAGGTTGACGGATGCCCAGGGTCCTCGGTGCCATCCACGAACGAGATCATCCGGATCTGCTGTTTGTTGATATCTCATTCCTCGGCTTCAAGAGGAGCTCACGCTTTCACTCTCAATGGCGCAACGGCTCAGATCCTCCAATCTTGTTGTAGGTCATCGATCCACTGTGCCTTGGATCTTTACAAAGTCCTTGGTGATTCATGTTCTTCCGAGTATATCTCTTCTTTTTTAACTGGATCCCATGTCAGCTGCTCGGACCGAGAGGAGCTCATTCTTGCACTCTCAGCCTCTCCCATTGCTCCGCGTGCCGAACCACTTTGGCTGATATATGCAAACAATCCGTATTGTCCTGTCAGCATACAGGTACACTGAAAGGTGCTGAGAGCAGGTTAGACTCCCGTCACAGCATAACTTACCCTGCCTCCAGATAGGGTCGAGAGAGTCTGTAGGCAGACAGGAGAGGTAGGAGGGACACTGGTGACTTCTCTTCCACCTCTTTTGCTCTTTATGCCAAGCTCTATCCATAAGGATGCCACTTGTGGTTGGTGTCGAGATTGAGCACAAAGTATGCCACAGATGTGCCCGAGCTATGCCACTTTTCCAACATCCTCTCCTCTCATATGAAAAGCCAGAGCAGCGAGTGCATACAACGGAAAAGACTGCCCCCCCCAGAGGCAACCAAGCCATGAGTGGGCAGAGAGAGGCACGGTCAGTAGAGAGATCACCGAGTGAGTTCTCCCCTGTGCGTCGCAAGCCCACTTTGGTGAACCATGCTGAGAGAAATAAAAGGGGAGGTGTAGAGCAGAGTGATGCTAGACTGCAAAGGAGAGGACCCCATGGACACAGGACCACCACCGAGGCCGCCTAGTACCACTCCACCCTTCACCACGGTAGAAAAATGCGAAGCGTCGAACGTGAGTCCAGAAGAAGTTTTGAAGAAAGGGACAGAGGGGGGTAGACTGCAGACATGGATCTAGCATGGAAAAGAACACTACGTAGCCATCTGCCACCCCATCTAGCACCACAGCCGTTGATGGAGATGCCACAAAACAAGGCGCGGTTAGAGTTGCAGAAGCAGAGAAGGAGGTCTAGTGGGAGGCGGGACGGCACTAGGGGAGGGAGTGTCGCGTAGCGAGGAACAAAGCGCAAGGAGAACAAAAAGGAGAAAAGAAACCCGGGAAAGACGACATGCAAGAGAATGGAAGGGAAATCAAGTGGGCAGAAGCGAGCAGAAGCAGAAGAGAGCACAAGCAGCAGGACCCAATGCTCCCACCAATTCCAATGTCTTATGTGGGGGGAACCGGGAGGGATCAAGGTGTCACCTGCAAGAAGAGGAGGGTTCTGAGGGAAGCCACTCGACCCAACGCCTCATATGCGGAGGCTGGGAAGGCAATCAATGGACTGAGTTACCAGGGGAGCTAAGGAAGAGTAGCAGTGAGACCAAGACGAGCGTAGAGAGAGCTGTGACGGTTAGTGCACAGTGCCCTGGTGAAGATGTCTGCTGTTTGGATGGCAGTTGAAATGTAGGTCATGCAAACTTCACCATGGGCGACGGCATTGCAAAGGTAGTGATACTATCGACGCATGTGTTCAATGCGATCATGGATCACAGGATCTTCAGAGAGGGCGATGGCACCCTTGTTATCACAGTGAATTGGGGTTGCGTTGAGCTGGGCATGCCCCAACTCGGCCAGAAGCATGGGGAGCCAGACGGCTTTGCACGTGCTTTCACTTTCAGTGATGTACTCAGCCTTGGTAGAGAGAGCAACCACAAGTTGTTTCTATGAGCGCCAGCTAACTGCTCCACCGTTGAGCATGAAGACAAACCCAGAGGTGGATTTTCTGGTGGACTGGTCGCCAGAGATATCAGCATCACAATAACCAGTGAGAATTCTGTCACCGCCGGAGACATAACGGATGCTGAATGTGGAAGTGTTCCGAGGACAGAAGACACTGCATTTTGCAGTGATAACGTGAGTTGTTGTGGGAGTATGACAGCCTTGGCTGATAATGCTGACGGCGTAAAAAAAATAAGGCCGCGTGGCGACCAATGCGTGCATCAGGGAGCCCATCATGCTGGGATATAGTTTGGCGATGGTAGGGCCGGCGAGATCTGTTGTGGTAGAAGGTTTGGTGAGCATGTGTTGTGTGGCAAGTGGTGTAGCGATGGGTGAAGTTGCACCAATTCCAAACTTGTCTGGCACACATTCAGCATATGTGGCTTGGGTGAGAGTGACAAGATTTCAAGCCATGTCATGCTGAATCTGAATCCCGATGTAGTAGCGGAGTGGACCCATGTCGGACATTTCAAAGCGATTTGAGAGGGCAGCTTTGAAAGCAGAGATCATGGTCAGATCAGATCCAAGCAGAATTAAGTAATCGAATGACACCCAGAGCTTGTGCAGTGGAGAGGAAGTAGAAAAAGTGGTTGGAATGAAGGCGGCACAGGCCTTGGGAGATAAAAAAAACAATGAATCTTGATGTTCCATTGGTGTGGATCCTGTTTGAGTATGTCGATGGAGCGATTGAGTTTGCAGACCATGTTGGGCTAGAAAGATTCAGTGAATCCTTCAGGTTGCTACATGTAGATGACTTTGCAAGATCCCCATTCAAGAAACCACACTTGACATCCAATTGATGAAGATGCAAGTTGTTAGCAACAGCAAGGGAAAGGATCAGTCGAATGGAGGAATAATTGGCCAAAGGAGCAAATGTGTCACTGTAGCCACGGGCAACCAGCCTGGCTTTGTAGTGCTCGGGTTCCCTGGTTCCCAGTTTTGTGGCGAAAGACCCATTTGCAAGTGACTATTGTCTCACTGGTTGGTCTAGGCACCAGGGTCCAGGTTTTCTGCTTGCGGATCTGAGAAAACTCGTCTTTTGTTGCTTGCCATCATTTTTCAGCTTCTAGTTGTCGCATGGCATCTTTGTACCTGTGTGGATCAATGACTTGGGTGAGAGGAGCCCAGTCATCTAGTAGGTAATATTCCAAGTAATCTGTGGTGTTGAGAAAACTCAATTGGAGAAAAGAAGGGTGTTTTGTGACACGAGTAGATCTGCGGACAAGAGTGGAGTTGCTGGAACTTTGAGCTGCAGTTGAGGCTGATGGAGCAGTTAAGGTTGTTGGAAGAGATGAAGCTGATGGAGTAGTTGAAGCAGTTTGAGCAGATGATGAGGGTGCGATAGATGGTACGACTCTGTCATGTTCTTCCGGATTCTGGTCCCGATAGAGAATGGTAGATTCAACCACATTATCAACGTTCAGGGATGTGGTGATGGTTGGAGTGCTTGCATTGCTTGTTCTGTCGACAAATCTTTCATCAAAGATGGAAGAGTGACTGCGAAAAACTGATCTGGTGGCTGGATCCCAGAGGCGGTAGATGTCGCAGTGATCCGCATATCCCAGGAGAATGTAGCATTTGGATCGAGGTTCAAGTTTGGTCCTTTCAGCCGCTCGAATCCAAGCGTGATCTGTGCGACCAGAAATCTTGATATGTCCAGCATATGGGTGATGTCCGTGGCATGCTTCATATGGTGTCGCAGTTCCTGCAGGAAGCTTGGATGTGGGCAGTCGATTAGTGATGTATGCTGCTATGGGTAGTGCTTCTGGCCAAAAAGCCAAGGAAATTCCTGTTGTTTGCAGCATGGTCCTTGTCCGTTCCAAAAGGGTCTGATTTATACGTTCAGCATGCCCATTTTGTTGTGGCGCATTTGGTACTGTGCACTGATGTTGGATGCCCTTTGCTGCATAGAGAGCTGAGAGATTGGAGTTGGTAAATTCTGTACCATTTTTCACAACGAACCTTTTTTAGAGTAAGGTTTTTCTCGTTCTCAACCAGGCAAATCCATGTCTTGAGGATGTCAGGAACTTCAGATTTCTAGCGCGGCACTTTACACACACCATGTGAGTGTAGTCATCAAGGATTACCCAGGAACTAGTGTTTGTTTTATACAGAGGTTTCATGCACATAGCAAAGATCCAAATTGGATTATTTCAAGAGGAGTTATTGTGCTCATTGTGTAATAACTTCTAAAATGTGCCTGCTTATGCTTTTCTGTCAACCATCCATTGCAGGATCTGTCAGTGGTGGGGATTTTCAGAGTCTTGGGAAGATGAGGCACCTGTTCATTTGCAGCCATGTGATGAAGAGTTGTGTGATTCACATGTGCCAGTCTCTTGTGCTAGATTTCAAAAGATTGGGTTTTTGAGATGTGCTGGGTTCTTTGATGTCTGAGACACCACAGTTCTCGGTTGATCCTTTAGTAACCACAAATGCAATGTTTATGACTTCTGGATATGAGGGTGGCGCTTCAGCTGTATCCAAAAGGGTCAGATTTCCCACACCATTTGCAAGTGCTTCCAACTGATGATTACCATTGAGGATCTTGCAATTCTTTTCGGTGTCAAAGAGGACTATGAATCCTTTGTCATTCAGTTTAGTTACTGATAGTAGATTGGCGACAAGATCGGGGACGTAGAGAATATCATTGAAGGGTCTGGCAAACGTTTTTCCTTAAAGCTGAATGTTGACGCGTACTGTGCCTTGACTGTATGCAGGAATGACATGGCCATCCCCAACACAAACACCTCTTGGCTTTTGAGAAGGGGTGAACTGTGCAAACCACTCTCTTCAGCACGTCATGTGTTTTGCACTGCCAGAGTCCAGAATCCAGGTGAGAAGACCGGCTGCTGCAAGAAATGTACTGTCAGTTGTACAGTGACGAGGGACCTTCCAGTTATTCAAGAATTTCCCCATCTTCCTTCATTTTCCAGGTCTTGTGACAAGGAGCCATCATCAGTTTTTAACACATAGAAATAGAGAGTGTCTTCAGCTTTCTGCTCAGATTATTGGATTGAAGATAATCTAGTGGTCTGCATTGGAGGTCCAGCAATGTCTCCCACAAGGGAAGTGATGTTTGCCACGAGACTTGATATCATAGAAGCAAGTCCTGATTCCTCTTCCGTGATCAAAAAGTCTTGGTGGCCAGGTAATTGAGGTTGTTGTTGTGGTTGTTAGAAGCATCCTCCATTCAGGCGCTTCTTTTGAAAAAAATATTGAATGCATCCTCTAACTCCGCATGTCCACCACATTCGATCATAGGGAGGTACATAAGGTCTTGGAGAATATGTTCCCTGCGGATGTGGAAAACGTGAAGATGATGAGGTCATTTCTCCTTGACGGGCTGGATAACTGTTACCGCAGCTGGCGAATTTCTTGGTCCTTTTGGCCTTAATAATTTGCAGCCAAGGCAATTTCTCCTCCATTATCCTTCAACAAAGAGGTCTTCAATTTTGGCACGAGGAAGACATCCTCTATGCATGTATTGTGCCTCATGATTTTTATTGAGCAACCCACTTGGGTCACTTTTTGGCACCCAACGTCCATCAAGAAGCACCTTGTCGCTAATGTCAAATGAGACCTCATGGCAGCTTTTGTCAACATATGCCTTTCTTCGTTGCCGAGCCGCTTGAAGGTGACCCTTTGCTTCCTGTCACAAGGAGTCTATGTACTTGGCAAGGAGTTGAGCAGAATGAACATTTCCTTCTGTACTCCCACTTTTCACCAATGAATAGGATACCACTGGATGCTGACCACTGTTAAGTATGCATGGTGTCAACTGAGTAGACTCATTCACCGAGTTGTTCACTGTAAACTCTTCCAGTGCTAAGAAAAATTACTAGTCATTACTGGTATGGTCCACGTACATACGGAGTATCTTATCCGGAGAGCGATTCATGCACTCTGTTCATCCGTCAATTTGAGGGTGATGTTCCTTTGACATTTGACACTCGCTCCAAGACTACTTGTGTATGGTTTGAAAAAAATCACTAGCAAATTTTCTATCTCAATCAAACTACGCACAATGGAAATTTGTGTTCTTCACAACGCTCTCAAAGAAGAGATGTGCGGTCTTCTCTGCGTTGATGTCAGTGGCTGTAGGAATGAAATTAATCATCTTTGTGAGAAGATCCGTAACCATTAGTATTTTATCGTGGCTACGGGCCGAGTCCAAAAGACCACTAATGAATTCCATGTTGACATACTCCCATAGAGTCCCAGGGATGGAAAACAGTTGAAGGATTCCAGTAGGCTTTTGTTACTAGCCTTGTTTTAAAAACATGTTTCATATGTCATGTAATACTTATGGACATCGACACTCCATCCTGGCCACGAATCTTGGCTTATCCAGTCTTTTGAGGTCCCACATGATCTGCCACCGGCGAGTCATGGAACTTGAAGATAATCTTCACTCAAATGTCTCCTATGTCAGGCACAAAGACTTGTCCTCTTTGCAAGTAAATTCCCACATTAACCAATCCATACATTTCCAGATTCCAAGAAGCTTGAAACCAAGAATCCACTGAATATCCCATCTAGATCCTGCTACAAAACCGTTGTAATGGATAATCTCTTGAGGTGGTTGTCGCAAAGGTGCAGGGGGATTAGATATTTACACTATAGCTGTCGCAATGGCCCGAAAGTACCTACCAACATCCGTGGTTGCTTTAATTTCGACATGCTATCTACGTAATGGATCAGCCACATTGATGCGCTCTGGCTCATATTCCAATATGAACAATAATCAGCTCAGTTATGTGCTCCAATGCATCTGTCATCCTGACAGATTTGGCCGCATTGAGAAAAAACACCAATGGGTTGTGGTCGGTCACAATCCTCACACCCCCCTCTGCATCCTTGAGATAGCAATGCCATAAATTAAAACTTTGTACCACATCGATGAGCTCGACCATCAGTTGTGTACCATGTCTCTGCAGGGATGAGCATCCGACTCTCATACACAACTGGATGACCATTCCGCATGAGGAATTTACGTACTTGCTCAATTTCACACAGAAATTCTCTTCCCAAATGATTGCAGACACAAAGAGTTTCTGTGTGATCTTGCATTGATTAAAAAAAAACAGGATTTTGTCAAGGTAAACCAAGACAAACTGACTAAGCTGGTTGGAAAATGTTGAGTTTATTTCTCGCTAGAAGGTTAAAAAGGCATTTGTAAGCCCTAAACAAAACAAAAACCAGAATAAATAATGTTCCACATACATTTGAATCACTGTTTAGGTACATCATTTTACGTGATGCAGATTTGATGGTATCCTTATGATGAATCAAAGGATTGAAAGTCTTTTGCCCCTTGGATTGGTCAAAAAGATCCTCAATCTGCGGTAAGGAGAATCAATTTTTCACAATCAGCTTGTTCATCGCCTGAACATCCATGCACATGCATAAACCATCGTCCTTCTTTTTCACAAAAGGATCGACAATCGTATGGCTAGCTACTTGGCTTAATCCAAACTTTTTAAGGTACTCTATAATTTGGCGTTTGGCCTCTTGCCTTTCTGCCGGACTCAAGTGATGTATGGGTCTGAATGAATGATTTGCCTCTGGTTGTAGTGGAATCATGTGGCCTCACGTATTTTTCTTAGTGGAAGTTCAACCGGTGGGTCTTGGAATACATTTAAAAACTCTATCAGTGGATGTTTGATCTATTATAGTGTGTATTCCTTCACATCATCCTCCACTTTTTGTAACTGAGCTAATAAGTTTCCACAACCCTGTCAAATATGTCTCTTGACCTGCGTCACAGACAAGCTGGCATGGACTTTCAGTCACTTCGGTGAAAATTTCGTACTCAGAATGAACATAAAGCAACACTATCCTTTTCAGAGGATTGAGCGCTTTGATTCAAACCACATTATTGCCTTGTTTTTGCTGAGCCAGGGATTACCTAGCACCACATCAAACAATTCAAGAAGGTTGCATACCTTCAATGTGATGCTGTGTGTGTATCCTTGAATGGGAACTTTTGCTTTACAGGTCCTGATCATGGGTACCGTATGGTTTTCACCGACGATAATTATGCCATCCAATGGCTTGTACTTCAAGCCCACCTATTGGATAAAGCCAAGGAAAAAAAGGAGTAATGCTCTCTAGTGTCAGCTAGTACGTCATGGGAACACCAGCTAGGTGTCCTTTGAACTGCATTGTCATGTTGCATCCACTCTTTTTAGTAAAAAGGATCAATATCGACAAGTTGAGCTTGTGACGTGCTGAAAATTGGTACGACGAGAGCTATAAATCCCATTATTTACCCATTCAAGCCAAATTATGTTTCTTGGCCATGGCTCTATCTTCCCTCTTGCGGCCTCAAATGATGCTACTGTAGTGGGAATTTGTTGCTGCACCGACCATTTAGAGAGTAACTACTTTAGCCATCTCTTGCACACAAAAGACATGGATCCAAATAAGACTGCAATTTGAACTTGCCTGTTTCTAGAGCCGTCATGGACGGTGACGCAGCTGCAGATTTATTGCTCTCTTTCCATCCACTTGCACGTACTTGGGAAATGGTGGTAGCGATGAATGCAGCCAAAAATTCAGCTGCAGCCTCAGCAGCCTCTTATTCCTACGGCACTCGGGCATGGTAAGGCCTCAGCACCTCAACATTGTTCATGTGTCGCTCAGCTGCACTGTTGATGCCAATATTGGGATGTCCTCATTCATAGAATCATAGCCTGAATTGCACGTCCAAGCATGTCACTGACACGTGGCGGTATGTTCCCAAGAGGGCGTACGTCTCCAGTTTTTCTATGCTGGCTGACAGCCTTGGCTTCAGCTCCACCATCAACTGCTCCTTGCAGTCCAGGAAACTAAGAGCACCATGTCTCTTACTTTCTTTCTGGGCTGCCAGGGCCTTCACCAGTCATCTCTGCATCTTGTTGAGGAGTGAGGCAAAGAATGGGATGACAAGGGAGAGAGTGGGGTAAGATGCTCCAGAAATGTCATCCGTGAAGCCCTTGAAGGGCTTTAGGATGGCTGTGACATGCACGATGAGTGCCCAATCCTCGAAGCTGGGCTTCGGGTGTACGCCACACCTGCCGTGCTCCTCCAGCCATGTGTCATGCACACTCTTCACAGCAATGAAATGCTCTACCATGTCCCAAGCAGGTTTCACCTCGTACCAGTGTCGAGGTGGATAGACCTGTACTTGAGACCGGCGGCTTCAACAGCTGCAACGAGAAACTCCTCACCTTTAGGAGTCCGCGTCACAAACACAGAAATGGCCCGCAACTGTTGTAGAATGGTAGAGACACATGGCTTCTTGAACAAGACACCAACAGCCAGGTTCATCACATGATCGAAACAGCCGATGTAGCCAGACTTTGCAAAAGAATCATTGTTCCGGATGAGGAAGCTGTCAGCCAGGGAGTCATTTGTGCCCTTATTTTCCATGGTAAATTAGAACATGTGGTCCCAAAAATCCTAATGTTGCAGCACACCTCGGAGGAGCTGGAAGAGGTTGTCTGTGGTAGCTCCCTTGTGGATGGTAGGGAAACTGAGAGAGATGGCACGCACGCTGTATGCCTTGTCAATCCAATGGGCCATCATGCCTAGATAGTTGACATTGTTCTCTACTTTCCAGCCATCTGTGGTAAACGTGATGGCCAAAGTCATGGCTTCCAGCTGCGTCTTGATGCACTTGCGATACGCCTGAGCGGCAATGCATATGGCGTGTGCAATGGAAAGCGCCCTGGTACTGTTGCTACCGGGTTTGCATGGGAAAAATCCATGGTGAACCAGAAGCTTTGGATCGACAAGAACGACAGGTTCTTGCCAACAAAATGCTTCAACAACAGACTGTGTACATTTTGTTGAACAAGGTGCCAACTCCTGTCACCCCGCGCACCAGCTACAAGTTCTCAGGGTTCTTTGTAAGTGCATTCTTGGCCTCTGCGATGGCAGCTCTCACTTCCTCCAGCTTGGCAGCGGCCACCATTGCCTTCAGCTTGCGGTAGCGGATGGCATGTATTAGGTGCAATTGTTTCCACATGGTGGCGGTTGGTCCATTCTTATAGCTAGAGGTAACAGGTTTTGTCGGATCTTTTAAGCAGATGAGGTACATGGCCCGGGCACGCACTATGACAAGCTTCTCGAAGAACAAGACCCAAATGTAGGAGTCCTTCCACTTCCACTTCTAACCAATGGTCTCATGGTCATCAGAGTCTTCTTCTTCGTCAGGGGTTGGTCTCTCCCCCTCAGCTGCAGCAGCTGCTTCAGTGGTGGCATCATCGTTGGCCATGATGATGTCATTTGCGTGATCCAGTTGACAAGATTGAGCACCGTGGAGATCTCCTGGTGTCCGACTGCAGAAACTTGTCTGGACAACACTGAGTTATCGCTCATCCTATGGTGCACCGCGTTATCGATCGGCACGGTTCTTTGATTTCAAAAGTCGATGGATGAATCTTTCTCGTACAACACGTGCATGGACAATGGATCATATGCTATGATAGCTAAAGTACGGCTGTAATGAACCTATTACAGTTCATGTTGACGCATGTGGACACACTATGATGTAGCTGGAAGTGGTGAACATTGTAGCAGAGTTGGACCGTTGATTGTTGCGGTACGCAAACGTCTTTTTATGTTTTAAATTTAGTATCATGAACGGTTTCCAGGTGTTGTCTCAGACCTCTCAGGATTTTCTCCACCCCCCCTTCAGGATCCGACCTAGGATCCGTGGAATCTGACCGGATCCAAGACGGTGGATCTGGATTCGAGGATTGGGATCCTGGATCCCGATTCATGGATAGGTACCACGGATCCTAGGAACCATGTGCAGGCTTAGACTTTGGGTACTTGAAGGTCTGGGTCCCATCGCCCTCGGTGAAGCTTTTGACTTCCTTGACGAGTGCGATGAACTCACTCAAGTAGGCCTGAGCAAGCTGCCAAACCGCTTGAAGTCCTTGATCTTACGAAATACACGCTTCACCTCCTTGTGCTGGGTGCACTTCTTACGCATGATAGCACAAAAATTCTCCCAAGGTATGGACTGTCACTCAGGTGTGGCAGCCCAAGCCACACCTAGAGTGACACCTGGTGTGGTATTAACGGTCTAGCACTTGCCATTCTTCCATGACGTGCAATTTGCACGCTTACCTTATATGAGCATTGCTCATGACCTCGAAGGGGTTTTTTCCCTTCTTGGTTTCCTTGCTCTCACGTTCGGTGAGGAAATTATAGTTTAGGAAGGCCTTCTTCACGTCCATTTGGTGGAGCTTTATGTCCTTTGAAATTGCCACCGCAAGGATTGTCCTCATGCTTGTAAATTAGCTTTAAGGAAAATTTCTTGTCATAGTGCTCGCTCTTACGCTGTAGGTATTCGTTCTCCACAAGCCATGCCTTGTACTTATCAATCACACCTTCCTTTGTAAACTTGGTCTTGAAGACCCACTTTGAGCCGATGACCTTGACATCTATTGGCCTCTCAACCAGCTCCCACATGTCATTTTCCGTGACGAGTACCAGCTCCAATTCAATAGTTGCATCCCATTACTCCCAGGACTTGGGCCATGCAAGCGTCTCTTGCATAGTTATCGGCTTTGTTGTTGCAGCTAGCATGTACTGTCTCATGTCAATCCATTGGCCTGTTGTCAGGCAAACTTCTGCCGCTAGCCTGCGGGGGAGCCAATCCGCGGAAAGAGGACCTTGGCAAGCTAGGAACCGTGTGAGGCACGCTTCCTAGCTCCCGCGGTAAGCGCGGTTGAGCGAGGGGTGGCGCGGAATCTAGCAGCAATGCAGGCGGATCACATGGTGGGAAGTTGCCGCAGGTTGACATTGTCATCTGCGACGGCTGCCCTACAGCTATCTCAAGCGCTTGTGGCGGAAGACGTAAAAGGGCGGGAAGAAGCGGCAAGAAGATCCGCGGTGGGGAAGGAACAGGGGGCGAGCCGCAGGAGGAAGCATAGTCGCGGAGCCAATCAAGCGGAGGAGGCAGGGGAGCGGACGGAAGGAGCAATCAGGGGAGCAGCAACCAATCAGCACTGGAGTTAGCGCATCAATCATGGAGAAGCACCCGAAGACGTACCGCAGAAGACGAAGATTCAAAGAAGAACACAAACACCGCGTGCACGAAGCGTGGATGTAGAAGATCACTCCGTAGGAATAAGAGGATGATTTTCCCTGTGTGCTTGAGGATAAGACCCGCGATGTGTAGATGCACCGTGTGGAGTCCAAGTAAGGGAAGAGGGTGACGTGAGAGAGATGAGACCGACGGCATGTATTTATGCCGTGCGGAGTCCCGAGTAGATAAGGCCTAGGCAGCAATAGCACGAGTGGTCCTCAGTCTCGATCGCTTTCTTGGATCAATACTCCGCATTTCATGTACTCTGCCCCTGAGTATCAAAGACATTGACCCGCTTCCATCCGTGCTCTCATTATTCCGCTCTCCTGCACTCCATTGCCCTCGGTGTTCTTTCCACGGTCTGTGAGACTGAGTGCGCAAAGGGCCAAGCTTGGGGTGAAGTGAGCTGCCGGTGGTGCCCTTGCTTGCACACGGCCGCGGAACGAGGTTCCGCGGAGAGGAGCTGGAAGCCACGAGGTGGCAGGCTCGCGTGTGGCAAGAAGTGGACCGTGGAGTGTCACTCATCGGTGAGGTTCTTATGCGTAAGTCCAGACCCGTGGTCTGCGAAGATGTTTGTTGTCCTGAATTAGTGTTGTATATCTGTTGCAGAACAAACCCAAGCAAACAGTAATTGAGGGCATAGTCCGCGGATACCGTGGAGCGAGGACAGCACGGAAAAAGTTGAGGATGCGGTAAAATTGGGGGTATCAGTGTCATGGTGCAGTGAGCGTGGAACGAGGACAGTGCGGAAAACATAGAGGACGTTGCAACATTGGGGGTATTAGTGTCATGGTATGGTGAGCGTGGACAGTTCCTCGCTCTTTGTTTAGCGGAACTGCACGTGCCTTCAGATCAGTCGTTCATGTCGGCGGCAAGCTTCATGCATCAGGAAATTAGGCGACGACACCAGCAACACCAGCAGTAGCAGTCATCAGCGCGGTGCTTCCTGCCACAATGAGCTATTACCTACGCAGGCAGCCGGGAATCCTCTCCCGTGTTGTCCCGCACCCCAGTCAGTTCCTCACCAGGCTCTGATCCGCTCGCTCAACACCGGAGGGTGACCGAGTGGCTGGAACAGCTGCACTGGCGTCGCATCATGGACGCGCTAGGCAAGCATGTGGAAGTGGAGACCATCTACAGCCAAGGCAGCCGCGGATCCAGCCAGTCTCACCAAGAATGAGAGGGACAAGAGGATGTGGTCCTGGCACCACAATGGTTCTCCGATGCCCCACCATCATTATAGTCCTCCGCTGGTGGAGAGCTAGGGGCGTTCCACGGACTGGTCTACCGGCGTCATGGCACACAACAGCCACCGGCAACTATCAACCCAGCACTGCAGTACTCATCACCCTCGATGCATCCATCACTTGAGGAGGTGACTCCCGTGGACGAGGGGCCCCAGGGGCACTCTACACCGAACAAGCAACAGCCGCACGCGGAGACCATGCAAGTGGGGAACACGACGCCCGCACCCAACCAGACTTTGCCGCAGATGCATCCGCAACAACAGATGCCAAGAACCATGCAGGCGGGAACACCGGTGCCCTCTTAGGCGCCACGGTCCGCGCGGATGCAACTGCACCAGCGGCGGGCGGACCAGGTGCCACCGCCTGCTGGATCGGTGCCAGTGGGATCCACGACACACATCCCAGCAGCAGGCTTGAAGCAGCCTCAGATGCATCCGCTGCAGCAGTCCATGGAGGGTGTGAAGATGGAAGCAAACCCACAACCATCCGCGGCGGGACCAGCCCAACAGCAGATGAATCAGCATCAGCCATATTCAGGGATTCCACCGGTGGGAATGCCGGCGCCGCGCCATGTGATGGGTGCGCAACAGCAGAAGATGAACCAATCACAGGCGGTTGTGGGTGGAATGCAGGTAATGGCTGTAATGGCTACGCAGCAGCCGAGGCACCAGTCTCAACAGTTCATAACGACGGCACAAACACGAACGACGGCATATCACTCCGCGCCGACTCCGCAGCCACTACAGGGTGGCCAACTGCTTGGTGGCGCCGTACAGGAGAGCACCACGGTCCAGCCTCCAGGGGTCCAATCGCTGATGCATCAGCATGTGCCATTTGGGGGCATGATACAAGCAGGATCTATGATGCAATCCTCCGTTCCAGCTTCACAGCCATGGACAACTCCGCACCCACAGCTGATAAGCACCACGTAGGGGGGAATGAGTCACCAGCCATTTGTGCCAAACATGCAATAGCAGACACCCTTGGGAACGGTGACGAAACCCCTGTCCACTGCGCTTGCATACCAGCAGCCCCATGCGCAGCAGCCAGTCGGGCCCGTGTCGGCAAGAGTGGCCCTTCAGGCACCATCACTAATGCCACAAGCCCAGATGGTTCCACGAGGCCACTCCAATCCGCTACCATAGCAGATGATGGGGGTTCAGAACCCCGCGGGGGCCACGGCAACCCATGTTCTCCCCATCCCGCCACTCACAGCTGCCAGCACTAGACCAATAGTTCCTCTCAGCTCTGCGGCTGTAGCTCCCACTGCTCAGGCTTATTGGATACCGCAGCTGATGGCACAGCCGGCGCAAGGGACCCAGGTGCCGCCCCCTGGGATGACATTCTACTCCACACACTACACCGCCTCAGTGCCAGTCCACTCTTCCTTGTACACGTCCCTGCCACCCATGCAGTCAGGACCTCACATGCCCG
The DNA here is from genome assembly GCA_023375785.1 of Penium margaritaceum. Lineage (NCBI taxonomy): Eukaryota > Viridiplantae > Streptophyta > Zygnematophyceae > Desmidiales > Peniaceae > Penium > Penium margaritaceum. Next base: position 102,528 of record SZWC01000020.1, on the reverse strand, counting down.
CGGGGCAGCCCTCAATGCAGATTCATCATGCTGGATACTCCGCGATCCATCACACAATCCCCTAACCCCCACACTCTGTGACTACGTTGACGACTAACCACAGCACTGTGCCTCAGCTGCAATACATCCGCTATGAGCCCACAAACCTCCTAAGGTTGGATACCTTCAAGGGTGCTCCGGAGGAGGACCCCTGGACCTGGCGCAGACAGATCACCCTCTACGCCAGCATTGGCCGGATTCCGCCCGACCTCTGCCTCGCCACCGCGGAACTCCACCTCCAAGGGGCTGCGACAGACTGGTACAACGCCCGTGCACCCTTCCCGTGTTTTGAGGATTTTGGCAACGCCCTCATTGAGCGCTTCAAGTACCTGACGAAGGAGGAGGCCTCTGTGGAAGATTGAGAAGGAGTTTATGCGCAAGGACGATGACATCCGCAGATTCCTGGATCAATTCCTAACCTGGACTTCCGTGGCCAAGAATCCTCAGGGAGAAGGCCTCCCACTATGGGTCCTCCTGCAGAACCTGATCCGCGTGCTCCCCGACGAGGTCAGCAGCCTCATGATCGCGGATCGCTACAGCTCCCTCCAAGACGTGGTACAAGATGCCACGGCCATATTCACCCATCAGCGGTCTACGCGCCAGCATCAGGGAGGAGATGCCCATGTGCAATCCTCCTCACAGAACCAGCCTCCGCAGCAGAAGCCCAAAGCCTGTTACACCTGCCAGAGCCTGAAACACATTGTCCGCGACTGCCCTCGCCACCGAAAGGCAGCTCCGCGCCCTGACCCAGTCCATCAAGATCCCATGGTGCAGCAGTGGCACCAGTACTACAACCAGCCATGGCCAGGACAACAGCAGCAGCAGCAGCCGCAGCAGCCCCTGACTGGTCAGCCGCAGCCCAGCCAGGGAACCGGACAGGGCATCTTGCCAAACCCCCAGCCAAACTCAAACCCCACGGTCGAAGCACGCAACGTCAAGCTGGGACTGCCGATGGTGGATAACAAGACTACAGAGGTATCCCCCACTCCTGAAGAAGCGGAACTCATCACACGAGCTGGTCGGCTCGGACTCCACGGGTGGGATCTGCAGGAGGCTGCGCAAGTCTAGAATGACCTGCGTCGGAAGGCAGAAGCTATAGAGGCTCGACTGCAGGACGTCGTTGCAGCCTGTTCCGTGCGAACCCCTGAAAAACGCTGCACTACGGACCCCGCGCAAACAGACGGTCCAGCCGTCGCGGTCGCCTCATCCGCTCCTCTTAATACCCCTGCTGCAGCAGACCCCATGGATCTCGTGGAGAAGCTCTTCATGACTCCCATTGCGTCCCTAAACGTCTTCGACTTCCTCCGCATGCACCCCGAACTGGCTCTGCGGCTAAAGGAAGAGTTTACCAGAGCCAACCACCACCTATAGGCTATCGGCATTTTGCTCACCTATACCACACCGCTGCATGGTACCCAGAACACCCGACGGGTTGTAGCAGAGGCACTACCTGACTTGAACACCGAGGAACTCGACTGGGGCTGGGCACCGCAACCCCTGGAGCCGCCCCACCACAACGACCGCCACTACGAGGTCGCCTGTTGTGTGGTGTGGATCTGCGGGCAAAATTTCCTTGCCATCATCGACACTGGAGCAACCCACACCATGATTGCCTTCCGCGTCCTCTGTGTGGTCGGATGGGTGGATCGTATCCTTCCCACGCGCCGGCTATTCAGCAATGCAGCCGGCAGAATGGACTACGGGGATGGAGAGGTACAGGGGCCCCCCTTGCAGGTGGGGTACCTCCACGAACCAGTGGACGTCCAGGTCACGAAAGCCCGAACCTATGACGTTCTCCTGGGCATGGACTACCTCCTTCTGCATCAGGTCAACCTGTTGTTCTCCCTTGGCGTCATGCAGCTCACATACGCGACCGGCTCCAAGGAATACACCCTGATCACTGTCGGGGACCGGGTGACAGTGCCCGTCAGCGGTGGTGCGCCCTTCTCCCTCTCAGATGCTGTACAAGAAGATTCCCAGACTCGTCCCCAGCATGACCAGGCACCCGGGGAAGCCACGCTCGACACGGAGCTAGTACCGGCCGCAGAATGGCAACAGCTCACCACAGACGCCGCAGGGCCATGCGAGCGGAATAACCTTCTCGGGTTATGGCAGCAGGGAGAAAAGATGTTCGGCACGGGACTGCCCCTGGAAGACGAAGAGGAGTTTTACCCTATACGCACCCAGACTTCGCCGCCGCCCCCACACTGGGACCACATCCTGCACCCTCGTCTCTCTCCATCGTAGAAACAAGATTTCTGCGACCTTCTTGACTCCTTCGTGGACATCTTCGCCGGCTCACCAACGGAACTTCGGGAAGTCGATGCCTTCCATGTCATCTCCACCGGGACAGCTCCCCCCACCAAGCAAAAAGTTTGTCCCACTCCCGGACCAGGAACAGATCATTACCGAAGGTCTCGCGGAGCTGAAAGGACAAGGAGTGATCGTTCCCATTCTGAGCCCCTGGCGTGCCAACTTGGTCATTGTCGGCAAACTTGACGGATCCAAGAGGTTTTGTGTTGACTTCCGCGACCTCAACCGAGTCACGGAAGAAGATGCCTACCCCATGCCTCTGATCATCGACATCCAGGAACGACAGCAAGGCCGCGAATGGTTCGCAAAGCTGGATGTCAAGGCAGCCTTCCATGCTGTTCCCATGCACCCAGACTCCATCGCCAAGACCGCCTTCGTCACGCCGGAGGGGCTCTACGCTTTCACCCGCATGCCCTTTGGCCTCCGCAACGCCAGTGCGACCTTCCAACATGTCATCGACTCCACCATCCATGGCATTCCCAACGTGAGCTGTTACATCGACGACATCATGGTTGCGGCTCACAACTTCGTGGAACTCTTCTCCTCCCTCACTGCTATCTTTTCTGCCCTCCGCGCTGCCAACCTCAAGCTGAAGGCTTCCAGTGCTCCATTGGCGCAACGGAAATGGAGTTCCTGGGGTTCGTCATGAGTGCTGATGGCATCAAGACGGACCCAGAAAAGATTGCGGCAGTCCAGGAGTGGCGCCAGCCTACAACCGCGGGACAAGTCAAGATATTCATTGGCTTCGTCTCCTTTTACGGCAAGTTCGTCCGTGACCACACCCGCATCATCCGCCCTTTGCAGCAGCTCACACACCAAGCCGTGATCTTCGAATGGACCCGGGAGTGTGCGGTGGCATGGACAGAGATCGAGCATCGGCTGGTTACTACGCCCATGTTGGAGTTCCCCGACTTCAACCTGCCCTTCTCCATTACTACCGACTGGTCGCGGGACGGCCTTGGTGCGGTTCTGTCGCAGATGGTCCAAGAACCCGTCCAACGGGTCATTGCGTACGCCAGTTGCGCGCTCACAGATGGCAAGCGGAAGTACCCACCGGTGAAGGGCGAGTGCCTGGCCGTCCTCTGGGCTCTCCAGCATTTCCACGACTACATCAAGAACGGGAAGCCATTCACCGTCCTCACTGACCATCAGGCCCTTCAATTTCTCCTCACCACTCAGAACCATGAGGGCATTCTCGCCAAGTGGGCTCTCCTCTTATAGGGTTACAACATGAAGATCAGATATCAGCCTGCCTTGGCCAATCGCTACGCAGATGCTCTCAGTCATCTCCCCCGTGAGGCATGGCCAATCTCCGCAGATCGGCAGGAGAATCTTGCGGACCCTCCGCTCCAACCCACTCCTTCCCCTGCTGATGCCGGCCCCCAGTGGGAGGGTGTCGCCCGCAAGTAAACTGATGATGAGCAAGACATCGTGCATCAACTGTTGTCTGAGTCGCAGTCTTCCGCGGACCTGGATTTCGCAAACGCCTCCCGTTCCCCCTACCGATGGTCTCCAGTTTACCCGCCGCTACAACCCCACGATTCGTGGCTGGACCCTGGAAGAGATTGCTGCGCACCTTCCCCCACGCTCTTCCCTCCCCCGTTTCCGCCGGGTCTCTTCCGCTGCTCCACCTGTCATTCATCCCCCACCAGCACCGCCGCCTCCCCTCTTCTTGACAACCGCCAACCCCTTTCCCTCATCGACTTTCTTCTTCACTCCCCTGCATCCGCGGAGTGCCTCCAGACCCTCTTCTCCTCCTTCAACCACTCCCTCTCTCCCATCGGCATCCGCCTCTCCTGTTCCCTCGACCGCGACGCGGGAGTCTGCATGGTTGTCCACGAAGTCCTCACGGCTCACTCCCGTGTCCGAGCGGACGCTGCCTGCNCTCTTCTTGACAACCGCCAACCCCTTTCCCTCATCGACTTTCTTCTTCACTCCCCTGCATCCGCGGAGTGCCTCCAGACCCTCTTCTCCTCCTTCAACCACTCCCTCTCTCCCATCGGCATCCGCCTCTCCTGTTCCCTCGACCGCGACGCGGGAGTCTGCATGGTTGTCCACGAAGTCCTCACGGCTCACTCCCGTGTCCGAGCGGACGCTGCCTGCCCACCATGCACATGGGCTCCCGCTCCAATGGTTCCCGGACCACCTGCGCCCGCTGAGGTCCACGTGGCATGGTGCTACGTCTGGGTGTGTGGCCGCAAATTTGTGGCCATCGTCGACACCTGTGCCACACATACCACCATCGTGATGCGGATGGTCAGCGCACTGAACATCCACAATCTCCTCGAACCCACCCAGCTCTGCTTCTCCATTTCCACTGGTGCAATCGATGCACCCATTGGCCAGATCGCGGCTCTTGCCATGCAGGTCGCCAACGTTCATGTACCGCACACCGTCCAGTTGTACGATGTGCAGACATATGACATGCTCCTGGCGGCGGACTGGCTCGCACCGCGCAAAGCGGATATATTGCTCGGCGCTGGCATTCTAATCCTCATTTTGGCTTCCAGCATTCGATCTTTCACTCCACTTTTCACTTCACCTCGTCCGCTCTTAGGCTCTCCTCCCATGTTTACTGTCCCACCTGGTACCGGCACTCAACTCACCCGCCGCCTAACGCGAAGCTCTGGTGTGAACCGCGGCACAACCTCTACAATGGCTCGCCCTTCCAGCGCGGGGACCGCGCCTTCGATAAGGGGGGTGGTGCATCGAGACGCCAGCTGCGACGACAGTCCGCGGGCCAGACCGCGGCACCTGCTACTAGTACAAGATGTCCCACGACACCTGCAGCAACGGCCGCAGCCTCCTCACGACCTGCTCCCCTCACAGAACACACTCAGTGGGTCCAAGCGTGGACCCACTGACAACTACATCCCCGGCACTAACCAGCACACCCCAGACATCTGGTCCCACCACACCTCCAGCGGCAGCGGCCGCAACGGGGGCACCGGCCGGTGCACCACCACCATCTAGCCCTTCCGAACCCCCAGCAGTAGCAGCCGCACCTGTAGCACCGGCTGGTGCACCTCCACCACTGGGCTCTTCCGCACCCACCGAGCACTCCTCTTCCCCACCAGCCTCGAGAGGCAGCCCGGCCCAAGGGACACCGCAACCTCTTCTCAGTGCGGGAACAATATTGGAGGGTGTGCAGACCAGCCTGGAAGAAAGCTCTGGTGACAGCGGCGATCAACCAAGGGCCACTCGCCTGCTGGACGTGGTCAGCAGTGTCATCATGCACCTGCAGGATGAGCTCCCGCAGGCAATCCGTGCAGAATTCACAGACTCATTCTTTGATCGAGCCTGACAGGTGGTCCTGAAGGTCGTGGCCAAGGCCGTCCTAGCTCTCGGACAGCATGGGCGACAAGAGCAACTGCTGGAAACGGCGGGAGCGGAGCGTCTCATTTTGGCACTTCGCGACGTCCTCAACCTCCACCCGGAACAAGCCAGCAACATGGCAGGTGTGGCAGCAATCCTCGACACGAATCAACCAGATCGCTTTGTGAATGCCGCCCATGAATGGTGGCTCCAGGTACGCCGCGACCGGATGAAGGACCCTACGCGGCGCTATGTGCATCTGCTCCAAGAACGAGCCCGGGCCCTCACCATCTATCACGTCCACCAGATGTCAACAGGAACGGCAGAGGCACAGCGTAGGAAATCTGGGGCAAAGATGTGGAGGTGGAGTTAACTCCTTTGAGCCACTGTCGCCAGATGGGGAATACAGTACATGACCCAGGAGCTCGCAAGCATCTCCGCGGCACAATGACACTGCGACGGCTGGTATACAGCCATCAAAAAATGTTGGCGCTTGACTCTCGAAGGTGTGATGCGCCACAGGATTGTAGCCACGGTGGCAGATGAACTATGGAAGGCACTTCAACAAGCGGGCCAATCGCTGAAGGAGGAGGCGGTGCGGCACTAGGCCAGGGAAGCCGTAGAAGTATGCAGGGAGGAAAAGAACCGCACCATCACTGAAGCGGAGGAGGCTCAAGAGTATCTCCGAGACTCTCCCAAGCTCACACAAACATGGAACAGGCTGCAGGCAGTATGGCAACAGGAGGCGGAGGAGCAAAGGCAGGAGGCAGAAGCAGCAGCGGAACAAGTAGCAATGGAACTCGCAGCCGCGGTGCAGACCGAGGAAGAACGCAAGACGGCGGCTGAGCACGCAGCAGCGGAATAGGAAGCAGCGACGAGACGCAAAGAAGTTGCTGAATGGGTAGCAGCGGAAGCGGCAGCGGCAGCAGAAGTGTGAGCGGCAGCTGAGCAAGCAGTGGCAGAAGTAGCAGCTGCGGCAAAAGAAAGGGCATTGGCGGAACGAGTGGCCGCGGAAGTAGTGAAGGAGGCAGGGGAGAAGGCAGTGGCCGAGAGCGCAGCAGCGGAAGCGGCAACAATAGCGGCTGGGCGAGCCGCAGAAAAATGGGCGGCGGAGGAATAGGCAACAACGGAAAAAGGAAAGCGTGCTAAGGAGGAAGCACGAGCCAAGGCGGGAGCAACAGTAGCCAAAAAAGGGGCGCGGAAGGATGCCTCACAACCTTCTCTATCGGCAGCCATGCTCAACAGGAAGGCCAGAATTCAGGAAGCAGCCAAGAAGGCCGTAGCATCGGCGGCCGCCAGCAATCAGGCCGCCCCATCTCACGTCGCCTTGGTTAGCTGCGTGGCCACTCCACACAAGGAGCAGGCCGTCCGTGGAGACCACACGGACATTGCGCCAGCGGAACCAAGGAAAGCGAGCTGTGGATGATAGCACCGCTGGCGAATCCCCCGCTAAGCGCAGCAAGCACTGCCACCAACCCGTCTGGCAAGTCCCGTCCGTGGAGACCACACGGACATTGCGCCAGCGGAACCAAGGAAAGCGAGCTGTGGATGATAGCACCACTGGCGAATCCCCCGCTAAGCGCAGCAAGCACTGCCACCAACCACAGGATACCCTTCCGAGTATCGACCCGGCACATCTGGCGTAGGCCCAGCGAGACGCCGCCCAAGCAGCGGAGCTGCTCTTGGCGGTACTCCGCAACGTTCCAATGCCAGTTGACCTGGTCCCGACTCAGCTTAGGCCCATCCTTGGGAGCACCGGCACCGCGGCTCCCCGCGAAAGACAACCCGGGGAGGCCGCCGCGGTTGCAGCGGCCAGAAGGAGACAGGGGCAGTGGTGATCTCCGAACTCAGCGAGTCACCACGAAAAAATGACGAGGAGCAGTCCATCGCGAAAGGACAAGGCCTGATGCGGCTCTCTGAGGCTGCGACAGGGCGGCGACCTAAGACGGAGGTAATCAAAATCCGCGATGGACGGGGCAGGCGACACGGGGCGCCACCTGAGTTAAGGCTTCGGGACCAGTGGGATGAAGGAGATTTGCGTGTGGTGGGGATCCTCCACCTCTTCCCAGCACCAGACAGCTGGGATAGGGAACCCCTTGTCTATGACGAGGAGAACTGACGGCGACTACAGGCAATGACGGCGGAGCAGGACAAGAGGCGAGCAAAGAGGCTACCGGGGAAGGAGCCAGAGACGAAGAGAAAGCCGGGGGAAGCCATGGCGGAGAAGGCGGGCAAGACAAAGGGACTGATGGAAACGCATGAATGGCGGATTTGGCAGACAGCCCACATCCTGCTCCGTGCTACCACCAAGGAGCAGCAGAAAGCGGAGGCGTAGAAGGTGTATGCGGCCCTAGAGAAGGAGCACGGGGTGGAATTCGACAGGCAGAAGAAAGATGACCTTGCTTGCCTCTGTGAGCAGTACGCATGGGAGGGCGGTCGTCTCTGGCGAGTCACGCCGTGCGTCTTGTGGGTACCTCCGTCCACCTTGCAGAGGGCAGTGGTCGAGGCCTACCACCGCCACCACCACTCCGGCATGCAGGCGCTCAAGGACCGTCTGTCCCCCATCTTACACGTGCCGAACCTCAAGGCACTAGTCAAGGAGGTAGTGCAGCACTGCGCCCCATGTGAGCAGAATCGGAAGATCACGTCGCGGGACATGCCACTCTTCCTGTCCTCCCCCATTGGTGAGCCCCTGGAACGGATCATCATCGACTTCCATGGGCCACGGCCTCGCCGCGCTCAAGGGGAGAGGTATTGGATCGCAGCGGTGGACCACTTCACGAAGTACATGTCGGTCCGCGCAGTCCCCGACAAGTCCTCCGAGCGGGCTGCACGCTTAATCTAGGAGGATATGTTCTACCGGTTTGGGGGGTGCAGTGTGGTGCACAGTGACAACGGCACCGAATTCACGGGGGCATTCCGCGATGAACTCACAGAATGGGGCGCGCAACATGTACACTCCGGGCGGTATCGGCCTGAGTCTCAAGGACAGGTGGAACGGCTGCACGACATCTTGGAGCGGGTGGTGGAAACAGCGGTGAACAACTACTGGGGGGAGACTCTGAAAAAGTCCGCGCACTTCATTAACACAATGCCCAGTCGTGCCACATCGTTCTCCCCACACCTCCTCCTCTTTGGGCAACCTCCGCGTGCGGCCCTGAGCATGCCGTAGAAGCCGCTGCAGCTACCACTGGATCTGGAGGAGCAGCAGGATGGATGCTCGGAAGCTGAGCGCGAAGCAGCCAAGGACCGGGAAGTACAGGAGTGGTTCCAAGAACGTTGCCAGAGGACAAATTCGGTGAGAGCCGAAGCACGGCTGCGGGGCTCTGTCTCGGCCTGGCGCGGATGTGACGTCGCCAATCGACGGCTCAGCCACGGACCAATCAAGGAGGGGAACCTGGTTTACCTCCGCCCTTTCCCAGGCGCGGGACGCGAGGCAGGGGAGGCACAAGAAGTGTACCGCGTGGCTAGCGTGGACGCTGGCCACATCTTGCTGGAAGGGCCGGACAGGTTCAGCGAGCGCAGCTACCCTGCCACCGAGTTCGTGCTCCTACCTCCGGCCTGGCAGACGCACATCCCTGGAACAGGGGGAGAGCTTCCTCCACTCGTGGAATGCAAGGGCTCGAGGGGCTGGAAAGCGGAGGAAGTATTGGAGCAGTGCGAGGCACAGGTGTCGGAGTAGGAGCAGGCGTGGAGCCAAGAGCCCCGAAAAGAGGAGCCAGAGGAGGGCTCCGACGTGCAGGAAGTCTCCACCGGGGAGGTCCAGGCGGAGCAGCAGCAGCGAGCGGAGGAACGCAGGGGCCCGCAACAGAAGCAGCAAGAGCGGACAGAGTAGTAAGAGGAGCAACAGGCAGGCAGTGGGGAGGAGACCGAGAGGGCACCCACCGCCATTCCGCGAAGGGAGGCGCCCATGAGCCCCCGTGAGCTGGCCACCTACACCGGTCCTTGCGTGTGGTGTGGGGAGAACCTACCTGCAGAGCCGCTTCTGAAAGTCGTATGCCGCGTTTGCGGCCAACCGGCACATCAAGAGATGGAAAAGAGTTGTATTGGAGTGAATCGCACTTGCCTGAAGTGCTTGAGCGAGGTTAAGGAGGAGGGAGAGGAGAAGAAGACTGAGGGGGATGGCGGAGCAGGCCCACGCTCAGGAGGAGGACATGCGCGCGGACAATGGGACCCGAAAGAGGAAGAGGAGGAGGAAGAGGAGGAAGAGGAGGAGCAGGCAGGAGCGCGGCGGGGACCCCGCACGGCCTCCGGGGCTACCATGAGATGGTGGCAGGAGGAAGGTTGGATGGCGAATGCGGAGGAGGCTCGGAAGGAGAAGGAGAACAAGACTTGTGCCCAATGGGGACACAGCTGGGCCGGACAGTGAAAGACTGCAAAGGCTGCCTCCGCAAGATATGTGAGAGGTGTCTGGAACGGCCACGGGATGATAAGGGAGGACGAAGTGGACCCAGGGTATGTGGGAGATGCAGCCGAGACATCAAAAAGCAGCACGGAGTTTGAAAAATGCCCCAGGTGACTGAGGAGGGAGAAGAGGTGGACTCAGAGGACGAGGAGGAACAGGGCCCGTCAGTGGAAGCGGCGCCCGCCGCGAAGTGCACCACCTGCATCAAGGCTGTGCGCGAGGGCGGACGCTGCACCAGCTGTGGAAAGTTGACCCACTAGGCTTGCTTGGTCACAGGCAGCTCACCCTGGACAGGACACTGCCACGGATGTGTGGGCAAAGCAATCATGGAGGGAGAGGCCTCGCTCGCATATGATGACAAGACCTTCGCACCAGTCACCAGGGGATGCGAGGCGGGTCTGGACGGGTTCGGCAAGGCATGCGGAATGTGCCGAACGATGTGCCACCTGCAGTGTGGGAGACGAGGAAAGGAGGGGATTTGGACCTGCCATCGTTGTCGGAGCAGGGTGCGGAAGGGCAAATGGAAGTACCCCAACCAACACCGCCTCTGCAGGGGGGATGGCTGCATGGGCCGGCTAAGCGGAACGGTTTACCGATGTGAGCACTGCGGGCATTTCGTCCATAAATCATGTGCCGAGGAGGTGGGGCAGAGCGAAGAGGGCAAGAGGATCTATCGGTGCTCGAGCTGCCGGATATATGAGCGAGCGCCACATTGCTCCTCATGCAAACAGCTCGTGAGCACGCCTACAATAGAGGCGCGGTGTGAAGAATGCAGACTCTTCGTCCACGACAGATGCACGGAGAAGTACCAGCGGGAGGGGGGAATGTGGAGAAATATTGCGGACCTTGCCAAGATCAGAACCGCCCCAGACCTCGCGGAAAGTTCAAGCGCCTGCCACACTGAGAGACTCTGGGACAGAGTCTTTCAAAAAGGGGGGTTGGGGGCATCAGTGTTAGGCGAACGTCTGCCGCTAGCCCGCGGGGGAGCCAATCCGCAGAAAGAGGACCTTGGCAAGATGGGAACCACGCAAGGCATGCTGGCTCCCGCGGTAAGCGCGGTCGAGCGAGGGGTGGCGCGGAATCTAGCAGCAGTACAGGCAGGTCACATGGCGAGAAGCTACCACAAGTTGACATTGTCATCTGCGGCGGCTGCCCTATGGCTATCTCAAGCGCTTGTGGCGGAAGACGTAAAAGGGCGTGAAGAAGTGGCAGGAAGATCCGCGGTAGGGAAGGAACAGCGGGCGAGCCGCAGGAGGAAGCATAGTCGTGGAGCCAATCAAGCGGAGGAGGCAGGGCAGCGGAAGGACGGAGCAATCAGGGGAGCAGCAACCAATTAGCACTGGAGTTAGCGCATCAATCACGGAGAAGCACCCGAAGACGCACCGCGGAAGATGAAGATTCAAGGAAGAACACGACGACCGCGTGCGCGAAGCGCGGATGTAGAAGATAACTCAGTAGGAATAAGAGGATGATGTTCCCTGTGTGCTTGAGGATGAGACCCGCGGTATGTAGACGCACCACGTGGAGTCCAAGTAGGGGAAGAGGGTGACGTGAGAGAGATGAGACCGACGGCATGTAGTTATGCCGTGCGGAGTCCCGAGTAGATAAGGCCTAGGCAGAAATAGCACGAGTGGTCCTCAGTCTCGATCGCTTTCTTGGATCAATACTCCGCATTTCATGTACTCTGCCCCTGAGTTTCAAAGACATTGACCCGCTTCCATCCGTGCTCTCATTATTCCGCTCTCCTGCACTCCATTGCCCTCGGTGTTCTTTCCGCGGTCTGTGAGACTGAGTGCGCAAAGGGCCAGGCTTGGGGTGAAGTGAGCTGCCGGTGGTGCCCTTGCTTGCACACGGCCGCGGAACGAGGTTCCGCGGAGAGGAGCTGGAAGCCACGAGGTGGCGGCCTCACGTGTGGAAAGAAGTGGACCGTGGAGTGTCACTCATCGGTGAGGTTTTTATGCGTAAGTCCAGATCCGTGGTCCGCAGAGATGTTTGTTGTCCAGAAATAGTGTTGTAGATCTGTTGCAGAACAAACCCAAGCAAACAGTAATTGAGGGCATAGTCCGCGGATAGCATGGAACGAGGACAGCGCGGAAAAAGTTGAGAACGCGGCAAAATTGGGGGTATCAGTGTCATGGTGCGGTGAGCGTGGAATGAGGACAGCGCGGAAAAAATTGAGGACACGGAAAAACTGGGGGCATTACCTGTTCTTGCGTCGAAGCACTTCTCCCCTCTACACTTCATTTTCCTGAGGTGTGGTAGTTTTGACGGAATCCCCTCACTCTACTTCAATCCCTCTCTTTCTACACCCTTTGGTAAAACAACGTCCGGACGGTTTTCCAAGGTTCGTTCTCACTCTAATAGAAAATTACACGAACAAGTGACGTGTTCAGAGGATATTCCATCGACGCTGAATGCATACTTTTCCAGGAGTGCACACCTTGAAACACTTTGTGCCTCATTCGCAGGATCCTTCCAAAAGACCTTGAGATAAAATTCGTCATCATCAGAGTCCTTCACGTCAGCTGTTGGAAGAGGGGGTACACCATCGTACTCCAACATCGCATCTTTGACTTTGGCATCCGCCGGCTCCTTCTCATAGTCAAGGAGCTGAAACCAATTCTCTACCTTAGGAGAGTCCACCACGCCCATGTTGTTTCTACTGGTTTATTCTCTTACTCAATGAAAAAAATGTCATGGATGCAGATTACTTCCTCCTTGCATACATCAGATAGCCAATATTTCTTATGCACATTTACATAGCAAGGAAGAGGTATGGCTCTGTCCGCAACTCCATATTGTTTTTGTACTACTACGCCGCCTACACCATCACATGTGTCCCGCACCCAAACACTTTCGGGCGTGCTGCACTTGGCTTGCACCCATTCCAAACCTCCTATGGAGTCTTCCAGCCGCTCTTCTCCTTCATCATCTTGGTGGGGGTGAGGTTGATAGTGTAGCTCATTGTACGTAGAGCTTCCTTCCAGAAGCTTTAAATCAAATCCACATCTACCAAAATGGTCTATACCATGTTCAAAATGTCTAGTTTGTCCGCTTTGCCACACGGGTAAAACTGTGCGGAATACAATACCGTTTGTTCCTTGTTTATGCCCTGTTGCTTAACCCACCCACTGGAACCCACGTACACATCTTTGTTGTCACAACATAGCACTCTAACCTTCTGGTCAGGCTGCCTCTCCATCAGCTGGTCTAGCACCTTGCCTTTCTATTTCATGAAGTACACACATAGTTGTTTTTGTTGTATTCATCAATGAAAGTGACGGAGTAACATGTGCTATGCAACGACAACGGCGGAGAGTATGTGGGCTATAGCAGGTGGATGAGGCAGCATGGCATAAAATGGGAACAAACTACACTGTATTTGCCTCAGTCTAATGGTGTGGTAAAGCGGCCAAACCAGACACTGTTGAACATGGTACAAACCACATTGGTGGATGCGGAATTTCCACGATGAAGAAGAAGAAGAAGCTGTGCGTATGGCGAGCTACACAATCAACCTCACCCCTATATCGGTGTTGAAGGGGAAGAGCGGCTGGAAGACGCAACAGGAGGTTTGGAGCAGGCGCAGGCCAAGTGTGGCACACCACAAAGTGTTGGGCGCATGCAATGGTGCAGGCTACACAACGGTGCCACAGCAACCTGGAGCCGCGGACAGAGTCGCATCTCTTCCTTGGCTATGAGAGCGCGCATAAGGTATACCAGCTCTACGACATGCGCAAGGAGAAGGAAATCTGCAGCCGAGACGTTGAGTTCGATGAGTAGCAGAACTATATCAGCAGCAACAACGTGGACATGGTGGACTTTCCAAAGACTGGAGAGTGGTTCCAGCTCTTTGAATGCAAAAAGGAGCTGGCATACGCCGAAATTGAGGATGTGTCATCAGAGCGCGACGGTGCACCAGCTGTGCCAGTCAACGCGGAGGACTCCAATGACAATCACGCTGATGAGGAGATACACCAGAAGGATCCGGCGGATGAGGCGCAAAGGATGCCAAGGCGTGCACTCCTGGCGGAGTACGCATTAGGTGTCTGTGGAAAATCCACTGGATGCGCTGCCCGTCCGGGCGATGTTTCGCCGGAGCGGGAGAGATCCTCAAGGAGCCGTCCGGTTGATGACTCACTGGAGTATGCAGAGTCGAAGGGATTGCAGCTGAGCGACAATGCGCCACCAAAACTGCCACGTCTTAGTAGGAGGCAGTGGAAAGCAGGGAAGCGCTTCGACGTAAGCACCGATTGATGGATTGGCATGACGTGGTGCATGATGGCTAAATCAACGGAGCCAACAACCTTGTAAGAGGATTTTGTGCGGCCTGAAGGGGATCAATGGGATGCATCGAATTGGAGCTCGCGTACATTGTAGAAAATGACATGTGGGAGCTTGTTGATATGCCAAAAGATGGCAAGGTCATCCACTCAAAGTGGGTCTTTAAGACCACGTTCACAAAGGAATGTGTGGTTAGAAAATAGAAGGCGTGGCTGTTGGCGAGATACGCACATCTTATGGGTGAGCACTACAATGAGACGTTCGCTCCGATCACCAAGTTCATGAGCATCCCGGTGATCCTTGAGGTGGTAGCCGGGAAGGACATAGAGCTCCACAAAATGGACGTAAAGCTGGCCTTCCTCAATGGCATCATAGACAAAGAGATCTATATGGAGGTACCACATAGGATGGAGGCAGTGGAGGGCAAGGTGTGTAAGCTGCGGAAGTTCTAATATGGGCTGAAACAATCTTCTTGATGCTGGTACCAATAGATGGATAGCTTTATGGTACATCTCGGCTTCAAGAGCTTTGAGTCCGATCACAGTGTGTACGTGCGGTACAATAAGAAGCTCCATCAGATCTTTGCACTCTACGTGGACGACCTGGTTTTGTGCTCGAAGGATCTGCCAAGCCTACAACAGTTGAAAGAGGAACAAAGCAGAAGATTTCAGATTCCGGACATGGGGGAGCTGGAGTACTATCTCATCATGAGCATCACACAGAACCGGAGGGCGTGCAAGCTTGAGTTGGGGTAGGCCAAATACGTGGTCGAGGTGCTGAAGCAGTACGGCATGGAGGACTGCAAACCAGTTGGCATTCCGGTCTCCACAAGCTGTGAACTGAGTGCGGCAATGGCGCCGCAAACAAAAGAAGACCGTGAGGACATGGCAGGGGTGCGCTACCAATCGGCGGTGGGCAGCCTTATGTACGCCATGGTGGCGACTCGACCAGACTTGGCCTACGCGGTGGGTGAAGTGAGTAGGCATGTGGCCGATCCAGGGCCACTACAATCGAAGGCGGTCAAGCGCATCCTCCGCTACCTACAAGCGACACAGCACGCATGCCTGAGGTTTGATGACAAAGGACGGTCAGATCCTTTACGTCTGTTCTGCTACACGATTGTAGATTACACAGACAATTTGGACAAGCGGAAGTCCACATCTGGCCACATGTTCTTCCTCCCCAATGCAACGGTCTCATGGTGCAGTAGAAAGCAAGACTGTGTTGCCACATCCACAGTTTAGTCAGAGTACATCACGTTGGTAGAAGCGGTCAAGGAGGCGGTGTCGTTTCGCAAGTTGATTGGGGAGCTGGGCATGGCACAACAAGGGACAACAGTGGTGCAAGAGGGCAACACTGGCTCTATCTCGCTGACCAACTATTCAACACATCACAGGAGGACAAAGCATATCGATGTGTGTTGTCATTATGCATGCAACATTGTGAAGGACAGGTGGTGCTGCAGCACTGCAGCACAGGCGCCATGCTTGCGGATTGCTTGACCAAAGCACAACAAGTGGATCGGCACATGATGAGCGTGGCCGGACTTGGGATGACCAGCTGTGAAGGGCTGGAGGACGCAGTAGAAGGTTACTGAGGGCAAGCATGATCAGTAGGCATAGAAGGTGCAAGGGGGAGATTGTTGTATTCATGCCCCTTAGAATGCCCAAGGCGACGCCGGGAGGCGTCAACAAGCCGCTTGAGGGTGAAAATCCTTACAATTTGCTCTAGCTGCCTTAGGAGTAATCCAAATCTAGACTGGATTAAAATTCCTTTAAGTCAACGAGTCGCTGAATCCGGTGAAAGTTGTTTCACCAGAATCGAACAACTAGGGAGATATGGGCTTTCAAATTGGAGTTGTGTGCGGCGGCTCGTGGAGTCGGCCGCGGTTCGACTGCTGGTGAAAAGTCCACCGGAATGAGTAACAAAAATACATCTTGTATTTTTGCCTTGGAGGACGGCCGAGTCGCTCTGGCAAATGATCCCCTGGATGTCAGTAGTACAGTTTGTTATTGAGGGACAGCCAAAATTCTGTTTGTGTCCGAAACTCATTAGTACAGTTTGTTGCTCAGGGACTTGGTCAAAATTCTGACTGCAAGTCTGCGGACATGTTTCGAATCACATCAATCCCCATCACCAAACTTGGTGATTAACTCATCAAAACAGAACCCAAAAGCGCAGGGGGCACTACCACTACGTGTGGTGACATCTGTACCTCCGGAAAGGCGTTTTCCTGGGTCCTTGATGTTTTAGGCCGCCAAGGCGCATGAACATCATCCGCGCCGCCAACTGAGCGGCTGGATTGGGGTGAAACGCTTTGGCTGACATAGTGGGAGCTACGGTTAACCAGATTGTACACGGTTTAGTGCGATGGGAAGCTTGTGAAGCCCTGCAACTCATCATGTCATGTTCCTGTCCAAAAGCTAATGTAAAACTGTGGTATTCCCTTCGTGAAAGTGACTGTCTCACAACTCTGTCCAACTCCTACAAATGTGGCATGAGGCAGTCAGAAAGCTCATGCTTAGACTTAGAACTCGTACAAAAGTAGCCGTGAGTACAGAGGAACCTTCACGCCATGTTGGAACTTCCACCACCTGGCGGAGGTTTCCCAACACTTCCCACACAACAAGCCGGCACCAAGACCGCCAACCAGCAAGCAACGGGCCTCGAGCTCTACCGCTCTCAGCTCCACACCGTGGCACTGACGATCCTCCCCACTAAGCGAGGTATAGTTAATCGAGGCCATTTCATACACTAGTGTTTTAATGTGTACCTTTAGTGTGCTCTCTTACAAGGGAGTAGCTTACACCAATCCTTACACTCTTTTCCTAGTGTATGAGAAGAGTGTACTTTTGTCCTATATGGCATAGAAATTTTCTTCTTACAAAGGACTCCAGTGTGTGGGGTTAGTTCATGTGGCAAGTGGACATAAGCACCATAAAAAAGTACATTGAGAGCGCACTCAGTACGCTCATTTGTCTTATATGTCAAAGCAAACTTTACTTTTTGTCATATATGGCAAAACAAGTTTCTCTTAGGAAGGACCTCAATGTGTGGGGCTAGTGTATTTGGGAAGTGCGCTCATTTACCATATAAAAGTACACTGAGAGTGCACTCAGTGTGCTTATTTGTCTCATGTGCCCAAGTGCACAATATCTTTTTGTCTTATGTGGCAAGCAGATTCTCTCCTTAGAAGGGTCCCCAGTGCGTGGGGCTAGTGTATGTGGCAAGTGCGCTCACTCACCATATAAAAGTACAATAAGAGCGCACTCAGTGTGCTGATTTGTCTCATGTGTCCAAGTGCACAATATATTTTTGTCTTATGTGGCAAGAAAATTCTCTCCTTAGAAGGGTCCCCAGTGTGTGGGGTTAGTGTATGCGGCAAGTGCAGTCACTCACCATATAAAAGTACACTAAGAGCGCACTTAGTGCGCTGATTTGTCTCATGTGGCCAAGTTCACAACATGCTTTTGTCTTATGTGGCAAGTAAATTCTATCCTTAGAAGGGTCCCCAGTGTGTGGGGTTAGTGTATGTGGCAAGTGCGCATGGTCACCATGCAAAAGTAAACTAAGAGCGCACTAAGTGCACAAAATTGTCTCATGTGTCTAATCAAACCTTGAATTTTTTCTTATTTGGATGAGGCTCTATATTCTAGAAAGGTACCTAATGAGGTAAATTCACATCTCTATTTTCTTTAAAAAGTGTGTGTTTACATTTTGTATGTTGGGCCAATCATCGTTTGGTAAAACCGTATCTGGTAAACAAAGCGAAAAACATGAAGACTGATCAGGATAATGTTGAGCAGTATGAAGTGTGTTGTATCTGCTCTTTTAAGCATACAAAACCTGTAGAAAGATTGGCGACTTATATATGTCCGACAATGTTTTGAGTGTTATTTGTGTAGTAACAGTCGAAAAAAAGTTCCGAAGATCTTTTTTCCGCCGATATCTCAACCGTCCTTTGGAACCAGCCAGTCGATCGATGTGAGCAGCTTCCCATATCTTCGCGACGGCCATCTACCTGCGGACGACAATTTAATGTCATCTTACAGCGAGTTGTTTGTCATTACCTGGTGTGACACGGCTCATTGTTCGCTTCAGTCCTCGCAAGATGGTCCAGAGATGGGCCCAGTGTACGGGGACAGTGCATGTGGCCAGTGCACTAAAATACGTGCAAAAGTGCACATATCTGTTACATATTGTCCCGTGCCATGCCCTGGAGTTGCCGTTTTCAGGGTGATGGCTCCAGATCCCTGTACAGTGCATGTTTGCATGCATGGATGGATGTTTCATAAACTAGAGGACAAGCTGGACCAGTTTCAATTTGAATCGCAGCAATCGGCTAAGAATTGAGGGAGTTATGGTCCGTCAAAGTTGGGAGGTAGTGCTGGCCGTCCGGGTTTGGGCGGCAGACTTGGTACCGGCCGGAAAATTGATCCGGCGGTGACCAGTTCGACTCGCACCACGCACACCATGGCCGAGGCGCCCCTTGGGAGATGCTAGCAGCAATATCCCATGGTTCATTTGAGCCATTTGCACTTCGGAATGGCGGTCTGATGCTTCATTGGGGTCCAGGGCGCTTTGGGCGCCCGTCACTCACGCTAGTGCTCTGTCAGGGACAGAGACTCAATGATGCACTCCGAATCGCGTATCGGGCGCTACGGTGGTCCAAATCGCACGCGGTTTGGTGCGTTGGAAAGCTTGTGACTAGCACTATAACTTTGCTGATGTGGTCCGTGTCCAGTAATCCACTCAAAATTGATCCCCAGCCCTTCGCACTTTGGGTGTTGCTGAATTCCGTCAGAACTCTGCTCACATAGTGTGTAGCGACCAGAAAGCACACACTTCGTCTAAGACTGCTGCTCAAAAGAGTTGTGAACCTCAGGACGTGGTCAGGCCACGTTGGAACCACATTTCCAACAAAAGGGTTATGGGCCCACAGCCCTGACCGGTCCCAAACGTTCACGGCTTCCGCGGCGGACAGGAGGAGCGTCTCGGACAACCTCGCTGTCAACGTCTGACGACCCGGGTAGCAGAAGCGCAACATGGCGCTGAGAACGGAGTCGCATCTGATCCAGAAGTATGCGGGTGGCCCTGGCTTTGGGCTGTGGAGGTGGCACTTTGAGATCTACCTCGCACACAAGGGGCTACTCGACGTGATGAAGGGCACAGAGGTCCTCGACGAGAAGACTGCGACAGACGAAGAGAAGCAGGCCTTCGCAAAGAAAAATACCGAGGCGCTCATGCTCTTGCTGTCGTCTACTGCCGAGAACCAGTGGGGCTACTTCCAAGGCAGTGCGCTGGCTGCCGAGGCATGGCAAAAGCTTTACACCATCCACCAATCGACGTCGCTTGCAAACCGGATCTTCGCGATGAAGTGACTTCTAACGGTGAGGATCGAGGAGGGCGAGGACATCCTCGCCGCCATGCAGCAGATTGAGTCGCTCGCCTCGCAATGCAACGATGTGGGGTGGAAGGTCGACTCTCAACTGCAGGCGATGGCTCTCCTCATGGCTCTACCCGACAGTTGGAGCCCCCTCATTACCGTCCTCGGTGGATGGGCGGAGGACAAGCTCACCTATGGCGCAGTCGCCGAGTATATCCGCAACGAGGCGCAACGTCGCAGTGGCGGCGAGGCCTCGTCGTCCTCATCGGCCCTGGTCACCAAAACGCGCGGTGGCGGCAGTGGCGGCAAGGGAGGCGGCGGAAAGGGTGGCGGCAAGAAGGGCGTCAAGAAAGGCGCGGGCCACAATTGTGGCAAGGAGGGCCATTGGGCCCGCGAGTGCCCGTAGGAGGCGAAGGCCGGCGGCAAGGACGCCAAAGGCAAAAAGGCGCTCCTCAACGGCACCACAAACCACAACCTCAAAGGGGCCAACAGGCGGTGCCTGGATTCCGGCGCCGAGAAGCACACCCAAGTCGAGAAGGTGGGATTCGTCCGCTACTCCAAATCTGCCCAAGTCTGTGGTGGTCGCAAACGACAAAGTCGAGCCGACGGCCGGCCAAGGAGACGTTGAGGTGGAGGTGGAGGTGAACGGTAAGAAGATGTTGCGTGTCATCCGTGATGTGCAACATGTCCCCGGTCTGGCTGACATTCTAAGTATTAGTCGCTTGACGGATAAGGGGTATGAGGTGCTCTTCCGCAGGAAAGGCGCAGTGGTGCGCATGGACGGCGACGGCGAAGTCGTACTGGAGGCAAAGCGCGAGGGCGGTCTCTACATCGTGGAGACAAAGGTGATCCCCGCAGCAGCAGACGCAGCAGATTCGCAAGAACGTGCCGTCAACTTGGCCAAAGGAGGGGGAGCTGATCTGGAGCTCTGGCACCGGCGGCTGGGGCATTCGTCGCCCGCAGTCGTGAAGGAGATGGCGAAGCGCGACATGGTCCGCGGCCTCGACATCATCGGTGTAGCAGACGCGGTAGCAGATGCAGTAGCGCACAAAAAGTGCGAGCCTTGCATTTTGGGCAAGGCGAGGCGCAAGCCGTTCAACGAGAACGTGGGGCGCCCCCAGGACCTGCTGGAGATCGTGCACAGTGATGTGTGCGGACCGTTCAAAACGCCGTCAAAAGGCGGCGCGCGGTACTTTGTCACCTTCATCGATGACTGCAGCAGAAAACTCTATGTGTACTTCATGCAGCGGAAGGGCATGGTGCTGAACCGGCTGAAGGAGTACGTCGCCGCAGTGGAGAGGCAGACTGGCCGCAAGGTCAGAGCGCTACGCAGCGACAA
>SZWC01000020.1:9953-60415 GCA_023375785.1 Penium margaritaceum | reverse complement strand
CGATCGATACTGCGAGCTCTCGCCCAAGTGCGCGAATCCGCCAATCCACAGCTGCATTCGGCGCTGATTATCCTGTGATTAACCGCCGATTAATCGGCCGTCGACACCCCCAGAATCCTACGTGGCCTGCTTCCACGAATGTTGGAGAATCATTCCGTGAATCAAAGTGAAGAATCACAACGAATGCCCATAATCAAGACGTACTCCACAATGTTTTTTAGGTTCTGTCGTGGACTAAAAACCTAACGTCATCTACGGTCCATAAGAATTCATGCAAGAGATGGATTTGCGCGACGATTTCAACGTGGAAAACGACTGTCCGAGTCACGTTGACGCATCGGTAAGGCGCTGTTCGGCTTGCGATGTCGGCCCGCAAAATCAGGACGGCACCCGCTGATTATGCGGAGTCCAAACCCCGCGAAATCTGAGGGACCTGGTTGATTTTACCGCTGATTCGAACTGGTGACCTCCAAGGCGGGGAATCGATCGATAATCATGATTCATCGATAAATCGAGCGGGAAGCTGGTGAAACCCGAGAATCATAAGCAGTAACCTGGCGTCGGTTCCGGGCCNAAGAAGGCCGAGAGACTGCGGAAGGGAAGGAGGTGCTCAAGGTGCGCCAAGGGACGCTCGTAGGGGAGAGCAGCGGAGAGAGGCATGTTGGGTCGGTAAGAGCTAGAGCGTCGCGTTGGAGGACCTGTGGGAAGGATCCCCCCCCGAGGCATGGGAAGCGGTACTGAGCAAAAGCGGATTGGTGTCTAGCCGAAGTGGGCTGCGTTCGGCAGCACAGGAAGAGCATGAAAGTACTAGGGACGGAGGTGGTTTAACCGGGAGCAACCGAAAACGCGACGAGAGGAGGCGCAGAGTTGAACCGGACGGTGAACCCTTCCGCTCCGAGTGGTCTCAAATCGAGACTCTGATCTCTCGAGTTGAGACCTCTGACGGCAGATCGTGGAGGGACCAAGGCACAGATGGTCGAGACTTTCGACGATATGCTCTGCGGCTCAGGGAATCGGCCCACGGGAGGAATCGTCAACTCAACCGTAGTAGGCTGATGGCTATTCTTTGCCTGGACGTGGACCGATGAAGCAATTCTGCTCCATCTCACTCCTCGTCCTAATCTTGCCTCCCACCTCATAAATTCGCATCAAGTTTCCTGCGTTTGATGATGCGTAGCAGAGCAGCAGCAACAGCAGCAGCAGCAGGAGCAGGAGCAGCAGCAGGGCTGGTGGCAAACCTCAGGCTGACCGTCTGCCACAGCAACATGAACACAGTACCTCTGCCAGCAACGACGCACGGTGCAGCTACTGCGGCGGATGGAGCTGGACTGAATTTCAGGAGACAGGCTGCACGCTGTGGTGCGCACCAATCTGCTGAGGCCACGACACTTCCTCCTCGTCGGTTACATCGAAGGGCAAGAGATCAATTTTCCTCCTCTTGCATGGTTGAAAACCGCATGCCAACAGATTAAATATTGGAAGTATCAACCGACTGCAAACCTCTGACTTTATAGAGTTTTATGAACAGTTGTTGAAGGACGGTGCGTCTCTCTCGAAAAGGAACGTTTTCTTTTGAAATTTTGGTTGCAACAAGCTGACCGCTGGTTCGAACGTGTCCCTCTCTGGCCACGTCGGCCTAGACATGCCAGTTGGACAAACTTGTCTTCAAGCATTTTACTTCCATGGCAAACGTGGGGCCGACTTACAAGTTGTCCCTATTCTCGCTACACGATGTCTGCATTGCCCCCATTCTAAGAATTGGAACTATGTCAACCCCATTCTGATAATTAGAACCATCTCGCCCCCACATTCTGTTACACCGAACGAAGCGTAGATGGTGACCAGGCAGAAATTTCGAGGCAAAAAATTACTTATCATTTGGGACACTTGAGGAATTTATAATTAGCGGTAAGTGTACTTCGATGACCAGTGTCGAAATGATCGAACATATGTATACAAGTGTTGGGTTACAAATGAAGCATAGTCAGGGTCGTTGGGTCGATTGTCGAGCGACGCGTGAGGAGCTGCGTCGTGAGTGGCCGAATTTGAGATGCGCTAAGAAGTCAGAGGTCTTCCAGAATCAACGATGAAGATGCGAGATGCGTCTTTATAAATCCACATTCGTCGTGAAGCGTCCAGAAGTTGACCGAAAGGACGTGACACTTCTGTTCGTATGTTTGTGAGAGTGTTCGAAGCTGTCGGAAGGTTCGAGAATATCCATTGGGGGTGGGACGGTTGGCCAGTTTGCCCTCGGCCGTCAGAGTGAATATTCCGGTCCTCACGAGACGATGGGATGTTTGCATAGTAACAAAAATGCCCACTCAAGAATATTAGGGACTCGTGTATGTCTGGTACATAACACTTCCCCCCCCCTTTAACCGCGACGTCCCGGCGCGAGTACAATTGTGGCCCAGAGCCGGCGGTAGTAGCCGTCAATGAGGTGATCGACGTCTCGGAGGCTTTCCTAAGGTTCCCAGCTGTTGTAAGTGGCGTCGTAGCCGTGCCACTTGACGAGATATTCTGCCGTCTTGCCTCGTCGTTAATGGCCAAGTATGTTAACCATGACGTACTCAGTGTCTTCGTCCACCTTAACGGGAGGCGGAGGAGGGACATCTTCGCCACGGAAGTTCTCTTCGGGGTCTCGGTAGTGCTCGAGTCTGCTGACATGGGACACTAGATGAACTTGCATAGTGTCGAGGAGTTGGAGTCGCGTAACCACTGGGGTTTGCATGCATTTGATCTCTAATGGTCCCAACCATCCGGATTTGAGCTTTGAACAGTCGGATTCTCGGAGCTCGATGTTCGCCAAGCTGAGGAGGACTCGATCACCAATGGCGAAGATATCACCGCTGCGATGTTGGTCACCTGCTCGCTTCATCGCAACTTGAGTCTTTTTTAGAGTCTGTCGTGTTTCCTCCCAGACTATGGTGAAGTCTCGACATTGCACGTCAACAACAAGAATCTTGCTGCGACATTATAGTCAAGCTGGTATGGCGGCAAGTTTGCCATACACCAATTCAAATGGGGTTTTACCTGTTGCGGTGGAAACTGTCGAATTGTATGCGATTTCGGCGGTCGGGAGTTTTTGTGCCCAATCCATCTCATGAGGTTTGCATAGTGTTCGGAGCAGTTGTTCGAGCGTCTGATTTTTCCGCTCTGGTTGGCCGTCGGTTTGAGGATGAAACGCCGTTGAAAGTTGAATTCTGCTTCAGAAGTGAGTCATCAGTTCTCGCCAAAAACGATTGGTGAACAGACCGTATCGGTCGCTCGTGATGGTTCTCTGTATGTCGTGTAGCCATACAATGTTGTTTAGAAAGAGCAGTGATGTTCCCTCGGCGGTGACGATGGT
Source organism: Penium margaritaceum (assembly GCA_023375785.1). NCBI lineage: Eukaryota > Viridiplantae > Streptophyta > Zygnematophyceae > Desmidiales > Peniaceae > Penium > Penium margaritaceum. Next base: position 57,066 of record SZWC01000020.1, on the reverse strand, counting down.
CGTCCGGATGAACAGGGACATTTTAGAAAACCTGTCAAATACCATGAGGATGGCGTCATGCCCCTCGGGTGTGACTGGTAGCCCTCTGACGAAGTCCATGGAGATGTCTATCCATGGTCCAGTCGGAACAGGAAGCGGCTGTAGGAGTCCGGGTGGCCTCGTGCGACGAGATTTCTGTCACTCACGGGTGTCGCAGGTTTTGCAGAAGTTGGCCACGTCGGATTGCATCTTGTCCCACCAATAGTTTTATGCTAGCTTCTTCAACATCTTGTCCTCTCCAAAGTGTCCAGCTGAGTTGGTTTCGTGGCATTCTTCAAGCAGCATACGGTGAAGTTCGTCGTTCGGGGGGACGACCACTTGACGATTGAAGCGTCGTCACCGGTAAGGTACGTCGAACTAGAAGCTGGTTTTCTCATATCCGACGTACTGGTCATAGCCTCATGCGAACAATCACTCGAGATTTGGGTCTCACTGCAAGTGTAGGGTTGCAACGTCGGCCATTAAATCTTGTCGGCGGCTGAGTGCGTCTGTCGAATTGGTTTTGCATGGCCGATACTCGATTTCGTAGTCGAACCCAGACTCAAAGAACTCCATCCATCGGATTTTACGTTGGTTGAGATTTGTCTACATCTTGAAATATTTTACTGAGTGGTGGTGGGTGCGCACGACTCATCGGCGACACTCTAGGTAGCATCACCACGTCTTGAACGCATGCACGACTGCCAACATCTCTTTTTCATGGACCGTGTCGTTGAGTTCCGGTCCTAACATGTTTCAATACATGCAGGTGACTGGTTGTTCGTCGTTTCCATGGTCTTGCGGGATGATCGTGCCAATGGCTCGTTCTGATGCATCCGTAGCCATGATGTAGTGGACCGTTGGATAGGCTAATCGTAGGGTTGGCGTTAAGGTCAGAGCGTTCACAGAGCGGTGAACACTTCTTGTTCGCTGTCTCCCCACCGCCACTCCTTTTCCTTTTGATTAGGGTCGGAAAGAGGCGCCGACACTCGGGCGTAGTCCGATATGAATCACCGGTAGTAATTGTAGTATTCGAGAAAAACCTGAATTTCTCGAACCTAGGTCGGTGTTGGCCAATCGGCGACTGCTGCCACCTTTTTCGGATCCATGGTGATTTGTCCGTCGTTGATGACGTGACCCCAAAACTCGATCGAACCACAACTGAAGTCGCAGTTTCGGAGTTTCCCAAAAAAACTCCCTCTTTGTAAGACTTTGAAAACTTTTTCGAGGATGTCCATCGTGCTCCTTCGGGGTACAGTTGTACCCCAGGATGTCGTCGAGGTATACCACAACAAAATCGTCAAGGTACGGACGGAAAATGTTGATCACTGCCACCATAAACGTTGTCGGGGTATTTGTAAGTCCAAACAACATGAACGTGAACTCAAAGTGTCCGTAGCGGGTTCGAAACGTCGTCTTCTCGATGTCGGCGGCTGCCACGCGTACCTAGTGATATCCGTTTCGTAAGTCGGTTTTGCTGAAAATTCGAGCTCCTCGAAGTTGGTCGAAACGTTCATCAGCTTGGGGAAGAGGGTAGCGGTTCTTGATGGTAGCGTCGTTCAACAACCCAATACTCCACGCACATCCGCATCTCGCAAGTTTTATTTTTCATGAATAGTACTAGTGTGGCGTAAGGTGACGTGGATGGGCGTATGAACCCTTGACCAAGCATCTCGTCGAACTGCTTTTTCAGCTTGGTCAGCTCACAATTGCTCATCCGATAGGCCCCTCAAACGGTAGGTGTGCTGTCCGGCTTTAGTTCGATGCGATGGTCAATGTCTCGCTCAGGAGGTAATTTTTTTCGAAGTTCGTCGGGGAAGACGTTCGCAAACCCCTTGATGAGTGGTGCGAACTGTTCGGGTACCATCGCGAAGTTTGTCGAGGCCGATGAGACCAATGAGGCCGATGATTTGTCAGCTGCTGCCACTTCCGCTTCTCCCATTGGCTCGAGATGTATGAGCCACGCACAAGCTCCACGTTCTATATAGTATTTGGCCACGTTGAGCGGTATTGGCTACACCGATTGTCATTTTTCGGCTTCTGTGGCTTCCTTTGTTGCTTCCACCTCTGCTGCTTCTGTTGTCAGCTTCTATCATGCACATAGAAGTTGTCATTTGGCGCCGTCAATCTCCACATAGATGTCGACGTTGTTCCAGTCGCCTTGCGAATTGTGCCGGTACAGGAAATATCGTTTGAGGATGATTTTGTGGTCGCTCATTGGACAACACCTCCATACTGTTACATCCCATAGGTATCCCACTTGTAGTCGTAGTGGTTCTCGTGATCTCCATATGTGTAGTCTCCCATTGACGGTTTTTCCTACAAACACCCTTGGTTTGGTCTGCAAACTCAGCTTGCAAACCATGTCGTTGCTTACAAAGCTAAGTGAGGCTCCTCCATCCAGTAGCGCCGGTACTGTTTTACGAATTCTGCATCCTCGAGGTTGGAATTTTATCAGTATCGCTGGTTGGTCATCCTCGTACCCTCGTCCACCTTTGCGAACTCAGAAACCCTCAGTGGCGATGTGGACCGTTTAGATGGGCGGTTGTTCGGCGCAGATTGCTCCTCACGGACAAGAGTTGCGCCCTTTACTCCTGCCCCTTGCCATTTCCCAACTCAATTTTTGTGACTCCTCCTTTTTGGCCTGTTTCTTCCTCTGATAATTGCGAGCGATGTGCCCGACTTTTCCACAGTTGTTGTAGGTCCGCGTGTCTCCCTGGCGACGACGTCCACTTCCAGCAGAATCGAGAAATCCGTAGACAGGTTTTTTCCATTTCCATAATAATTGTGGCTACGAGGTCGCTAGCCGTAGGATTCTTGGATCCGAGCGTTGTTGACGGCGATGTCGATCCTTTCTATTGCTGCGGACATCCACGGCAAGATGTTTTGGATGCCAAAAATAACGATTGCTCGCCAGATATCACGTTTGAGGCCGTTGTTGTAGGGAAAACTGAGTTCGTCGGGGGCGATGTCTGCTCTGGTGATGATCTCGCAGAATCTCCGCGTGTACTCCGCCATGCTGGACTGCTGACATAGATGGCGGAGCTTGTACCGTGCGTCGGATTTTTTTTTCAGTAATCCAAAGTGTGCAAGCATCGCATGCAAAAATTTGTTCCAGTTGGTTGGTGGTGTTTGCGTGGCTTGCCACTATGGGTTGATCTGCTCCAAGGGTAGAACGCTTGCGGTCGGTGATGTAAGACAGGCACCATGAGCCATTGATGGTGCTCCGCTGGTGTCCTGCTACCGTTGGATGGTCTTTAGATCAGACCACCAACTTAACGCCGTGCCACGCAAAAGCGCGACTGCGAGGTCAATTTTTTTTTTATTGTCGTTTACACTAGAAGCGGTAAAGTACACCTCCAAACTCGTCAGCCACATCCAAACTGTTTGTCCTTTTGAGTTTGCAGGATCGAACAGTTCTGGTGGAGCCAGACGAATGTTGGGTTCGTGTGAGAGTTGGGAATTTCTCTCGACGAGCACCGCTTCACTCTCGCTTGTATTGCGAAGAGCTTCCATCGTGACATTGTGTTGTTGGAGCATGTGGTTGTTGATTCCCTTGAGTGCAGAGGTTCTGTTTTCCAGTTCTTCATTGAATCATGCCTGTCATCCACTGCCATCTACCGTCCCTGTTGTCCTCGTTGAGGCTATTGGTAGGGGCGGCTGGTTTTTCGCCGTCAGGTTAGTGACCAGATTGGTCGCCAAGTCTGTAGGGGTTGTTCCAACTACCGTAAAGCCTTCCATGTCAGCATTTGCTGTCGCTTAAGGTTTGTGTACATCAGCACATTCTTCTCCCCCATCACCGAAGTCGTCGCTGAAGTCGTCGTCGAATTCGTCGCCAAAGACCCGTTAGTTGCGCTCGCTTGCGTCACATTGTAGTAGCGAAGTGTGCGAGGTCTTGACGTACAAGTTGCGCTGACGGCTTGTGCGGGGTAGTCCTCCAAAAAAGTAAATTAGTCAGATGCCTCTCCAACACCGTTGCGCTTTGATACCAAGTGTTACGCCGAACGGAGCATAGATGGTGAACATGTAGAAGTTGCGAGGCAAAAGACGATTTAGAATTTGGGACACTTAGATAATTTATAACTAGCAGTAAGTGTACTTTGATGAAAAGTGTCAAAATGATCGAACATGTATATACAAGTGTTTAGTTACGAATGAAGCATAGTCGGGGTCGTTGGGTCGATTGTCGAGCGATGCGTGAGGGTTCGCGTTGTGAGTGGTCGAATTTGAGAAGGTCCGCCAAGAAGTTGGGGGTCTTCGATAAACGACGGTGAAGATGCGAGATGCATCTTTATAAATCCAGATTCGTCATGAAGTGTCGAGAAGTCGACCGAAAGGTCGTGACACTTCTGTTTATAGGTTCGCGAGAGTGGTCGGAGATCATAAGGTTCAAGAATATCCACTAGGGGCGGGACAGTTGGCCAGTTTGTCCTCGGCCGTTGGAGTGAATACCACGGTCCTCGTGACGCAATGGGCTGTTTGCGTAATAATAGAAATGTCCACTCAAGAAGACTAGGGACTCGTTTACATCTGGTACGTAATGCTTTCCGCGCTCAGGGGAATGATCGCCAGGATGCCCAGTGTAGGGAACGGACGGGGGGCTTGGCCCACTGGTCCAAAATTGCAGTAGCTGAGGGTCTCCGACCCTCAAATCATCCCATCCATCGCCCCACAAGCCGGGTCCAGTCCAAGCCACGAGGCACAGTGGCGGTACATTCTTCCCACATTGGAATAGACCTGTCCTCAATGTCCACAATGGGTGTTGAACCCCGGCGCTCGGATTCCAAATGTAGCGAACGGACGGGAAGCTTGGCCCACTCGGCCAAAACCGCGGCAGTTGAGGGTCTCCGACCCTCAACTCATCCCATCCGTGCCCCACAGGCCAGGTCCAGTCCAAGCCACATGGCACACCGGCGCAACACCCGGTACAGATAAAATATTATCAACGTCTTTCCCCTAATTTAGATAGTTAGGGCAAGATGAGGTAGAGTTAATCCAAGGACTTGCATACACTATATGAAGTATGTATGTAGGAAATTGGTGTACTAGGAAGCTTCTAAGAAGGTGGAAACCAGTTAAGTATGTTGTATGGGTTGAGCTAGTGTTGTGTGGGTGGAATGGATAAGGGGGTTGAGGGGGGGGGGTGGGAGAGGGAGGTGAAGGGCTAGGTTGAAAGTATATGTGGGGAGTGTATAAGCAGGTGTATGAATGATTTTGTGATGCACTTGTGTGTGATTCAATTGGTTTGAGCTTGACGTGGATAGGGGGGGTCTTGTTGGGTGAAAGTGCATATGGGGAGTGAATGTGGAGGTGTAGGAATTGGTGACTGTTGTGTGGGGAAAATGGAACACTTGTTTACAACTAAGATGTGGTAAGGCTGGCTCGAGGGAAGAGGTGAGGGGGTTGGGAATCAAAGTATGTTATGGTGAGTTAGTGTTTCATATGTGTGTTTAGTGGTGTACATTATTGTATGGATTACAAGAGGGGAGTGTGGAGGTTGGAGGGGCTGTGGGGTGGAAGTGTATGTGGAGTGTGTATGAGGAGGTGTGCAAGAGAAGTGTGTGGTGGGGGTACAATTGTGCACTTGTGTTTACTGGTGTACAGTTTGTAGAAAGGTTCTAGGAAGGTGGACACCATTTTTTTGTGGGTTGAACTAGAGGTGGATGGGTGGAACATATGCCGGGGGGCTAAGGGTGGGAGTTGAAGTGTATGTGGGGAGTGTATGAGGAGGTGTATGAATGTGGTTGCGTTTTGTGGTGGTATGTGTCCACTTGTGCATTGAATCATGTAGGCTGAGGTAAAGGTGGATGTGAGGGGGTTGAGGATGTCGGGTGAAAGTGCATATGGGGAGTGGATGTGGAGGTGTAAGATTGTATGAGAGTGGTGCGTATTAAAATGGACACCAGTATATAGCGAACTTTGAGGAAGGTTAGATTTATGTTGAAGCGTTAAGGAGCTAAAAGTATACACACTTCTTTAGCAAGGCATCTAGTCCTAATTTTCATGTGAGGACGTTTCCTACATTTTCTATAAGGAGATGTGAACAAAGCGAGAAACAAATTGACAAATGTTTAGGCTTCCATTTATAATTGTGTCTTATGAAAAATAGTAAAAATGTAAGAAAGAATCACAATATTATTCTGACTTTTGACATAATTTCCAAATGGAAAATGACTGCTAAGTATCGATGTGCTATGTGCATAACCCTTCAAAAACCTTTAGCCTATTTTGTGAGTTTTCCCGACCATAGCCCACGTCTTTAGAACCTAAACATGTGCTGGGAACCTCAAGGTGGCCTATTAATGGCTATGTTTAGGCGGAGTGGGCTGGTAGTATTTTTTTTTGCAATAGTAAAAAGGGCTACAAAGGCAAAATACTCAATTGGAACAGATCAAAGGACCTCGTTTGTACCAGGACCTTTTTCTTTGTTCGCTCTCCCCCTCCCATCCCTCTCCCTGAGCTCGATAGAGTGTACGTGGGGAGTGTATCATAAGGTGCACGATGGTGTGTTTACACATGGGCCCCAATTGTGCACAAGTGAATCTCCACTAAATACTCATCGACGAAGGTTCTCGATTGCACTTTTGAAAGGATTATCCGTATTATTGTGAGATCATTGTGCACTCCCTTATGCAATCGCGCTCCACATTCTAATGGTGGGGGGGAGGGGAGATCCAATAGTTGTGGGTTCTAGAGTCCTCCCATCCCTCCAACTGAAAAGTGCAAATGGGGAGTGCACGTGTAAGTGTAAGTCAAATACCAGTGACAGTCGATGTGAATGTACACATTTGAGCAAATGGATGCGCACCACTCGCACTGTCAATGGATATGAATGGAAAGTCGTCGCGAGGCCAAAAGCCGAACTCAGGCCGGCGACAAAATCAGATACCGTTCACTGTGCACCTGAAAAGAATAGAAATGGAGTCACAATGTGACTGCCAGTCATTGTGTTTCTCATTTTGTGCACAATAATTGCACACACAATGATTATGTACACAGTAAGATGAGGGTAAGTAGATCAAGTACATTGTACAAGATGCACTTCAGTGCTGTCCTATGTTGTGAGAGAATAGTGAGTGTTTTGTAGTCGAAAATGTAGCAAACATTTCCTTACACTTCTCTATTATCTTCATTTCGATGCTATTTGTCAACCGTGCATTATCATCAATGATCAAGAACTGTCCGATCGAACGATCGAACGTCTCGAGTATTGTTAAGAAAGGCAATTGAACAGAATCAATAATACTATCTCCTCTCGTCTCTTACAAGAATTCAGCCCGATATTGTGCTTCCTTGATAGTGGGAGGGAAGTGCACACTGGATTTGAAACAGTTACATGATCGCATAAAACAGTTCACCCCGTGTTTCGCGGCATCTCTGTTCCTTTTTCCTAGAATTCCCTATTCAGAACCATGGAGATGACCTCATCGTCATCGCTTCCCGTATTTCGGCATGCCTCGCGCGGTCGACTCCGCTCCGACAGTCGATCGAGTTGCATCGATGGCCCGAAAGGCATCGTAATGACCCTTGCACTAATGTACAAATGCCTCTTCCTTGCGAGGTAGTTTTAGTGCACTTTGTCATACAATCGTCACATGCACCTATCTACTCGAGATAGATGGAGGTTTGGGGATTGGATCCCCCATCCCCACCAACAACGAAGTGCAGAGCGTGATTGAAAATGGGAGTGCACATATGTTGCAATGCCTCTCGGATACATTTGTACACTATTACACAAGTGGAACGTCCCTGGAGCTGTCCAGGCAGAGATTGTGCACTTGTGCACACTTTTAAGGTGCATGAACACAATCTGCCGTGCACCTTCACATACACCCCCCATGTTCACTTCGTGGCATCAGGGGGGTGGGGGGGGGACAAAGACAAATGCATTGGAAAACACAAGGTATAATCATAGATGTAAGTAAATCCATACCTGCATAAGATATTCATAGATATATATCCTTAATCACCTCCACCTAATGAAAACAGAAAAAATAAATGGGATGAAATCCACATTTCTGCATAAAATAGACCGATGCAGATTTCATCCCATTTATTTTTAATACTTTATAGCATCTTGGTTCATTCATGTTATCAACTTGTCTCTCATAGCAAAAACATAAACATGCCAAGTTTTCCTAGTAGTCCACATAGGTTGCTCAAGATACCATGAAAGGCATTCACATTATTCTTGAAAATAAACATTATAAAAATAAATGACACTAGCATGGAGTTATACCTGTCTTGTTGTTAATTGTGTGATTTGTTGTCTATATTAATCGGGGGAAACAGATAAGGCACTGTTTGGTCCTAGAATCACACATTATGCAAATTATAAATTTTCATTGCCTTTTACTTTGACATGGTTTCTGTTTCATGTGCATGCCAACCGTGAAGACTTGTGTGAAGGTACTCTTTTCTTAGTTACATGTTTCAGAATATGTGTTACGTGTGGTGCTTTGTGTTTAGTTTGGTTAACTTCAGAAGATGGATAAAGGATGAGCAATCAACCCCTATCGAGATCGTTTGGGCACTCAAGCTTTTCAAGTTAGCCAAAACCCCAAGGACCTATCAGAATAGTGGCTAGATATGTTAACCTCTCACGATAGTACATCACACCAAGCTTGACCAGGATGGATTTGGTGATATACACAAGTGAGACACCAAAATGGGCTGGGCACATAACTTGTCCGAGCAACCCCGCCAACAATTTAAGAGAATGCAAAACTTCCGAAGTTGAAAATTGACCATAGGTCTTTTGCCGCTGTTCTTGGGGCACACACGAGTTGTTACATTTGTGAAATTGCTTACAACACACCAAACAAACCCACGCCAAAAAAAGTATGCATGGTTTGGTGGAGAACACGATTTGTAGAGAGAGATAGGAAAACATAATTAATCCCATCAATGGCTTTTCAATGGCAATTCATGGCATGTGAATAAGTACGTCTTCCGTGTCCCCTTTCACCATTCATGTTTTTTTGTGTGGCTACTTTTATCGTGTTATCTCAATTACAGTAGCAAAAACTGTTGTGGTCTTGGTCGTACGCATTGGTCCAGCTTTCACTACCTTGCTGGTCTCTAAATTTACTTATAAATAGAATTTCCTACATTTTATTCAATGAATGTTTCTTCATAAATTAGATTAGGTACAGATGATAAGTTCCTCCTAGGGTAATTTACCAGCTTTTCATTAAACACTTGTGTCCATAATGTATTGTTTTCTGAAAGAGGGCACAGATCCTGTTGTTTTTTTTCCTTGGACCACCAAGGAAAGGATCCTCTGCCATGTCTTTGACTATGGATTTTTTTGACATGCCAAGCCGAGGCGATGAACTTTGTATGCTTTGGATTGGCGTGACAGGCTATTTGTGCGACAGCAAACACATCCTCTAGAAGTGCACAAAAGCCTCGATCCGCATCTTTGGACGTGCTCCGAGATGACCTTGAACGAATGTACAGATCCAATGTTTTTATTCAACGAATGATCCACTACCACCTAAGTAAAAAAGACGAAGTTAAATATTAACATGTTACCACTTTGCCGGTCGTTAACTCAAGATTTTGTATAAAGCCGTTCTTGGGAGTTGCAAAATGGCATACATAACTCAATAAGGGATCTCTTTCTTAAACAGGCAGACCGGATTTTTTTTTCTAGTCATATGAGGAGCAATTATGTTGTTGCATTTGTCCCTCATTCAGGATATAAAAAAAGGGGGCTAGAACCCTCAACTTGTCAATTTACATTGGTTTACGGGATGATAACTGTCCAATTTCTCTTGTTTGATGCAAGGGTGTAGAATTGCAATGTGTGAGATACTTGGCAATATCATGCTAATGCTCTCTCTCTCTCTCTCTCTCTCTCTCTCTCCCCCCCTCTCTCTCTCTCTCTCTCTCTCTCTCCCCCTATATATATATATATATGTATGCATACATATACATATTTTTACATATACATAACTCTCTTCTCGCTCTCCCCCCATCCCCCTCTCGCACTCTCCTTGTCCTCAGTCATTGTCCATAGCACATAGGAGGGGGAGAGGGCAAAGGCTCGAGGCCACCGACCTCATCTCTACAGCCGTGAGTCCTCTCAACCCCAGGTCGAGCGGTCAGCTTGATCGGCGCCCAATGGGTTGCCAGCTGGTCACATGACCGGGTGCCAATTACCACCCTGTTGTATGGCTACGATCGATTGGCAGCTAGCGGGTGGCTGATCACTGGCTAGTTCTCACAACGACAAGGGTTGTCTACTGGCTAGCCCTTTAAAAGGTGGGGAGACGAGATTTTAAACACTCCTTCCACTTTGAAGACGAATCTATGGAATTATTATGTGAACTCATTTACAGTAGCGAACAGCCTTCGGTCATTGCATTCAGATGAAAAATAGTGGTAAAAGGTAAACATATATGCAAAACCAGAATAGATAGCATACTGAGATTGACGATGGTTGGTAACAGAGTTGTGCATTTTCCTTCATCTCTGACAATGTTTTTACATCCCTTGAGTTGCTCATACTTCTTTGTTTTCTCGGCGCACTACCATAATGCCACTGAAATTCGTCATTGAATTCATCATTCCGAGGTCGAATTCTTTTTTTATTATTTGCACTGCAATATTCAAACCGGGATTTTCATTTTTTTAATCAATTCACCAAGTTCGGTCTGTCTAGTTTCTTTGGAAGTACCACTATCACTATTGTGTTTGACACGTTGTGACACAAATTTAGTGAGAATTGAGGTGTTCCTTAAATTCTTTACAATGCAAAAGCTGCGTGGGAAAGTGTTGGCTAGTGTGGTAAAAAGTTCCAGAACAGGACTTCAATGAAATCATGTTAAATGACATCACCAGGGACATGACCCAACAACATCTTCGGGGTGGTAGCCCTGGACTTCGGTGAACACTATGAGTAGCTGGTGCAAACGTGACCGTGCCTCGTCTAAATGTACGAACACAAACAAGAACGTTGCCAATGGCTGCCAACGTTGTATGCATAGACATGCCATTGTGATGGCGCAAGCATTGTGTCGTGTATGTGAGAGTGGCTAGACCAAAAAAAAGGGTGGATGTTAGCTCGATGGTGGACATGAGTCGGGTGCGAAAGATGTTGACAGGACAACCTGAACGGTTTCCAATGAAGTTCTATGCCAACACATCAGCTTCGTGAAAAAAGCATGAGTACAACCAGAGCTCCTTTCGATTGATCTATGTTTTTCAATCACAAATGAAAAAAAGTAAGGAACTCAAATTGCACAATGTTAATACATTTGGACCCTAAATTCAAATTTCACTACGGTATGTTCTTGTTATTCCATCTTCTTGCTCTATTCTCTTTTTTTATCTTGGCCATTGTTTTCATTTTCTTTGCACTAATCATCCCAATGTATCCTAAATCTTTTACTCTCTAGACTCTAAAGAGTATAACTATGTTACAATCTACTTGTTCTAGTTAAAATCTCAGTTGTATTCCCTTTCTTGTCTCTTGTTTTCTTTTATTTGGTTCTTGGTGGCTGACCTATCTATCCTTAAAACAACCCCTACCCGATCTGATTTGTGGCTAATCACCCCTATTTTATACACTTCATTACCTATGTATACTACTCCTCCATTATCTTCACTTCTCAGAGGTTTACTAGCATGTATACACTTATTGCATCGCTAATTTCTTAGTGAACAAATGTACTCTTATTTCAAGATAATGTATAAACATTTACAGTGAATTGTAATTTGGTTTTCTGCATTAGTTAAAAAATAGTCAATGATTTTTAGGGTCACCTATTTGTGTCTTATAAATATCTTAAGGGAATACTTGTCCAACACAGCACATGATCAAGTCCTAGAAATGGAATAGAGTTCAGTCTTCGTAGGAGAAAAGGGCATGCAGTCATTTTTCTGAAAGTCCGCAAGTGCCGCGAGCGTGATTTGCTCAAATTCGATTGTCCCTCCCCCCCAAGACATTGCAATTGTATTGGGGGAGTGTATTGTAGAGTGTATTTTTCTTACGATAGAAAATGTACACAAGTGTATTCATACACTTGTGTAAAAAAATGACCCCCCTCTGTATACACTACCCAATAAACCTCCCACAATACACTTTGACTTTAGAGGGGGAGGTGCGAGCTGTCCCCACCTCCCCAGTCCCAGGATGTGAAAGTGTATTAGGGAAGTGTATATGTGAGTTTATCTGATAGACACCATCAGTAATACAAGTGTCTATTTCTCAAGAAAATGTTTCAAAATTCTTGTCGTCGTCGATCTGCGTACATCCAAGGACTCCGTCAAACACAAACTGCAAGTTTTTCCTCGTACGTACATTGTCCCATGAATACCTGTCATTCGAAATAACATGAAGCAAAACCTTAAGCACGTCCCTCCCCCTCCCCAAGAACACATTGAGTGTATTGGGGGAGTGTATCTTACAAGCCTGCGATAATCTAAACTAATGTAATTGTTCGCTTGTGCATTTAGTTAGCCCCCATCCAGATACACTTCCTAATACACTATTGTAATACACTTTCGACTTGGGGGGGAGGGGGATGAGCGAGAGCTCAAGATCCTCTCAACCCCCCTGGAATGTGAAATTGTATTAGGGCAGTGTATCTGTGAGTAGATCTGATAGACACTGTTAGTAATACACAAGTGTATTTCTCAAGAAAATGTTCCGAAATTCTTGCTTCCGTCGATCTGCGTACATCCACAGACTCTGTCAAACACAAACTGCAAGTATTTCCTCGTACATACATTGTCCCATGAATACCTGTCATTTGAAAGAACACGAAGCAAAACCTTAAGCACGTCCCTCCCCCCGCCCTAGAACATGTCGAGTGTATTGGGGGAGTGTATTGGGGAGTATATCCTACAAGCGTGTGATAATTTACACCAATTTATTTGTTCACTTGTGTATTTAGTCAACCCCCGTCCAGATACACTTCCCAGTGCATTGCCAAAATACACTTTCGACCCGGGGAGGGGGGGGGGGGTAGCGAGAGCTCAAGACCATCTCAACCCCCCCTGGAATGTGAAAGTGTATTAGGGCAGTGTATCTATGAGTGTATCTGATAGGCACTGTTTGTAATACACAAGTGTATTTATCTATATGAATGTCAATTGAAGTCCACCAACAGAAATAACAACTGCAAGGATTTGCTCATATGCACATTGTACACCCGATGAATACAATAGTTTCATATTTGCCACTGGACGTCGATCTGCATACAACTACAGACATCGGAAGTTTAAAGAAGCTATTTATTTGCCTGTGAGTATCCGCGGCAATTTTCTTTGTAACTAATGTGTCGTTAGGAGACGGTTTTGTCCCCGCATGGGGTCGAAATCCATCAAAACACATTGACGCCCGTTCTATGATTGCATATATGACCAATCACCTCACCCCTAAAACTGTGTATTGACAAGTTTATTGGGAAGTGAACATATTAGTGAACATGGAATTCTAACAAAAGCTAGTACATATTACATATATTCCATGATAACTAATACCTTGCATAAGGAATGTAAAACTGGGCTCGAGTAACATAAATGGATGTTAATAATTTTTGAAAAATGTGTAAACACAAGAATACACTTATTAATACACCAATTGTTGAGTGTATGAACTTAGGGTGATTAACCATAACTCTAATCCGCCAAACAAAAAATGGCCTCGATGAGACCACACAAGAAAGAACGACAAGACAATGTCAGGTAATCTATATCAAACATATCAAGGAAATTTTTATGTCACAAAAGGGGTCACCTTAGAGGTACCACCTTTCTTGGTCAAAGAAAGGGAGCCTGTTGGACCCCGCTATCGCGGGGTTTGACAGGTGGCCAGACAAGTACAAAAATAAAACCCCAATCCGACAATGCAACTAGTGGTTTGCTTGACATTTGGGGGGTTTACCAGGAACACGTGTGAGGGTTCGCAATGGTGAACTCTCAAATCCCGTAGTTTAATGGGTTAAACTGTCGGGTTAGGGTGGGTTCCGTGTGAAAAGAAAGGGAACATGCCAGGCCCTGCTACCACGGGGCCCGGCAGGTGCCCGGGAAAGTAGAAAACTAAAACCCCGGTCAGAATTATTATTCGTTGAAAAACAATTGAAGGATATGGGGACTTGAATGAATTTAATTTCCAAAGTACTACACATTAAAGTTTCTGTGCATTTAGGATTTACATGAAATTTCCTCGGAGCATTCCTATTAATGGTAGCTCATTTCCTGTAAACATCATTCACATGTATTCCATTCTTTTACACTAGTTTATCAGTGTGTACTTTTGGGGTGATTGACCATAAATGCCTGATCCATTCAACATTTCATGTCTATCATCTCACCTCTCCGTGTTCTTGTTGCCTCTCTGTCCTCCCTTATGCTGTAGTATCTCTTCTTGGCCTGTTCTCTTTAATCTCATCATTGTGTTGTTTTTGTCTATTCTTTGCTCATGGTTTTGGTTTCCCTCCAATATTTTTGCTACCCCTTTCTCCTGTATTTCTTTGTTTGTGTTTCGGTTAGTGTTAATCCTATTCTCTTTTCTTCCTTTGTCCTCTCTTTTGATTTATTTTAGTTACTCGGATGAATTTATAATATTGATATTCTCTATTGTACCCATTCTAGTTGTCCATCTTAGCCTCTCTCACTTGTGATTGTCTTATTAATCATATATATGTATGTATTTCTCTCCCTATCTCTCTCTCACTCTCTCTCTCTTTCTCTCTCTCTCTCTCTCTCTCTCTCCCTCTCTCTCTCTCTGTCTTTCGCTATCTCTCTCTCTCTCTCTCGCTCTCTCTCTCTTTCTCGCACACACACATTCACACACGCAAGCACGCACACACACACACACACACACTCACACACACACACATACACACACACACACATTATACATACATCTGTATACGCATGTAAATTTTTAGTTCCATGTTTGGACTTGTTTTGAGAATGACATTTCAGCGTGGAAAAGTGAAAGGAAATGTTTGCGCATCCTTGAGAAAACGTGGGCTCCAGTGTAAGCGGTACTTTAGTTCTTATTACCGTTGGATAGGCTACGATCGGTGTGGTTTGTTTAATTATTGACCGAATTGAAATCTGCATAGTGTAGAAATATGTACGAATGTTGGAAAGTTTGCAGACGAGTTGCCAGAAAGGTCACCTGCCATTGTCACGCGAAAGCGACGACCGCAAAACCATCCGCATACCTTTGACGTTTTGGATCTTGTTTGAATAACATCCGGATATCAGCACGGTGGACAGATGAGAATGCCTAGCATTCATGGTTGTCTTTTACGTCCTCGCAAGGAAAGGCGACAGAAGATTAAAATGAATATGTTAGTCTTTTTGGTTGTTTCAGGAGATGCCATATGAGCGGATGATTACACAGAGAGGCATTCAACCTGTAATATACGTTCTGTCAAGGAGTATGCGGTGACTTTAGTGAGCAAATTTTGGAAGGCGGACATGGTGGACACTGTGTCCGGAGTGGGGTACCGTCTGTTTTTGTTCAAAGGAATTTTCTGTAATGTGCAATACAGAGTATTATCGTCACCTTGCCCAATTCAAACCAATCACTCCAAAATCATGCACTCCGCAAACAGTGTACGCCACCTTCAACCATATATGAGATATTTCCAAGGGATTTCCTTCCATTCGTTTTGAAACGTCGGAAGATGGTGAGAACCTTCTACAACGTAGAGGTTGCAAATTTTCCATACACACTTTTTAAGATAAAAATCTAAGCCCGTACCATGTTATTCACAAAGCTTTCTATCTTCCTAATTTTTCCTCGTAAAAATACATAAAAATATTTTTATGGTTCCTTGGAATCTTCCATGTGTGATGTGCTTTCTTTAAAGGTTTTTAAGACATGAATTAGAAATATTACTTTCATCTTTTGCACTTTTGCATGCAAAACAGTAATATGAGATGTTCACATGCGTTTATACAAGCATGTAACATGATGAGATGATTCTTTTATCGTTGATATAATCCACGCTTTCTTAAAATCTTCTCCTGTTGTGATCACTTAGATGACCTATTTGTGGTAACAAAGACGTGGAATGGACACAAGCGGACTACCTTCAAGAGGTCAGGAGAGGAGGAATTGTTGATAAGGCCTTACCTAGTACTCTTGCGACATATTTTGCGAAGTTTGTTTCACATATCTGTAATAGTAGTGGGCCATTTTGTGACTAACCTTGGAATCAAAATGTGGCCCCTCGTAATGTTCGTCCAAGTGGAGGCCTGAATGGTGGCATTCGCCATTGTTGATGAGATGCACTACGCCACAAATTGGAAGGAGTCATCATAGTGCATGACTAACCATGAACCTAAAACCCTACCAATTCGTGTGGAGACAGGACCTTAACGTTAAACTAGGAGCGGAGAAGGAGTGATGTGATAAATTTTTCATCACTACACTCCTCCCATCTCAAAACCAGCCAAAGGGTATATTACAAGGTAGAGTCGAGCTAGAATCTAGTGCGTATGTATATTTTTGCACTTTGGCTCCTTAGACTATGAGTTTCCTTTCTCCAAATTCTGGGGTAAATACGCAGTGACCGTTTTAACCAAAAGAATGGTCTCTATGCCACGCTCCTCCCCCGTTGCTTGAGCCCATCCCGGTTTTTCTTTGTCCAGTAATGTTTTATCGTCATGTAATTATTATATTAGACATTGCAACAACATATTTGTGTAGAAAAGCACATTTATAAATCCTCATCCGTGACATTGCTGGATCATGTTCACACACAATCAACCACACACATATGCGTGGTTTCTGTAATTCAAGTCATCGGGAGCCAATGTGTAGTGTTGATTGCATAATCTTATGGCCCTTTCTAAGACAGGGAGCACACAATCCTTGTATATCATTCACGAGTATAAGTAATTCTTCATCAAGACCCATGACATGTTTGTACTAGGAGGATTATCTATGCCCTTTGTACATTGTCAACAATGTCTTTCCAGTTTGGAAGAGGGAGCACAAAAAAAATATCCCCACATTCCGTATGGTATGCATTCAACAAGCTGTTGTAGTGAAGCCTCCTCCTCATTTGCAAGGAGTGCCCCTGCGAAGAGTCAAACGGTCGTCCCTGCAAGAAACAAACTAGTACCACAATACACTCTGGTATGTCTTTCGGACATGATCCTAGTATACAGGTTGTTCTCAAGACGGTACCTCTCTAACATTGTCAGTGCCTATAATTCTAATTCGCCATTCATACATCACTTTTCTGGTTGCAACTGTTTGTTCGTGACCATGCGTGGATCTACCAGGTCTCTTTCAAAATCGGGGTTCAGTTTATTATACTGCATCACGCTCTACTAAAACCATAAAACACGCATGATGCATTGACATTACTGGTGGGAGGCGCCGAGGCTCTAAGGCATAGTTAGTAAGCACACTTGTTCTCAATTTTCCCAGATTACACTCGTCTTTGAAGGAGGCAAAATTCCGTCATTGACGTCAATTTCTTTCATCAGACATGAAAAATCCTCTCAACTAGATGATCCCGGTCTCAAGCATCATCCCTTAAAATTTTTAAAAATGGACGCAGTAGGCTCTTGCTCACGTCCATGTGGAATGCATGTCTTCTTTACCACGTTACTTGAGATAAACGATCTCAGTGTCTATGGATTTCATTTGCGAAGAAACAAATAAAATTTTCATTACCTTTCTTACACCAAGTGAGTGAACCATGATTATAATCCATGTGCTGCTGGTTGTAAGGACACGTTTCATGTGTCTAGTCCATGTAATTATGGCTGAAGACTTGTAAGTCACCTCCGGTGATCCTATGAATGGAACAACTGGTTCCAAAATTTTGCTTGTTTTGCGTAGTTATGTACAAGGGTTCCATTTTGAAAACCTATGAACGATGTTGCCCCCCTAAAAACGCTTTTGAGAAGCTCTGGCTTCCATAAAAATATAGGAAATGTGCATCCTTTTTAAAAAAATAGGTCATGTAGAAAACTGAATTTCAAGGGTAGTTTTTGGAGTGTGTTTACCAAGCCACATCAACCCGTGTTGCTTTTATGGTCTTCGTTCTATGTAAAACACATAATCCCACTCATAACAGTAATTTCATGAGCCTTGCACTATGCATTTATAGAGGGTATCGTCTGTGTCAAAGACAGTTGACAAAAAAATGTCAGTAGATGCGGTAGTGACATCCAAGAATCTATTATATTTGTGTTTGCCAATGTGAAACAATTGAAGCATCCCAAAAATCAAGGGAGTTGAAAAACCTCCTCGTGGTCATCTGAGGTCAATGGATGTTAATTCCAGGACACCGTAGTCTGTCAATACAAACTCATATCAGTCAAAATCCTAAAAATATTATTGAGGCACTTAAAGGTATCAGTGGGGAGTTTCCATTGCTGTCTGCGTGGGAGAATGGTTGTTGTCCAAAAACATATGATGTGGGCTCTATTTGTAGATCAATATGATACAACCAGTGTCACGCCATTCTGTGGCATGATTAAAATCCATCTACATATCTTGTTAAGATTACATGGGAGGTATAATGTGTAGCTGCTGTCTCAACTTGTGATATTGGTTACGCTTGTCCACATATTCTACTCGGAAGTATTTTTCCTCTAGGCCGCCAATGATTAGTTTTTTCATCAATGATTTGGGATGACATGCTGAATAGATTTTTGGTAGTCTCAGCGTTTATTATGAACCACTTCAATTTCAAGATGATTACCATGACATACGTACCATCATATAGTTGTTGTAAAGTTATCGCCTCATAGGTTGTCTTCTCGGTCATAAGATTTGGTCGCAATCCCTAGAACGTGTTGTGGTCCCAACTATGCGGTAGTTGGTACATGGAACACTACGAGGTTATTGTAGTACCCTCGAATTCCAATAGGGGAATAGTGGTATCGATTGTCTTCCGTTAATCTCGCACGACATTGGACGAGTTCATGTCCCCGACATCGGGTCAACCACCTCTTTCTCTCAAGACCCATGATGTTTTCACTTGCCGAGTGATTATGGGAATGAAGGCCCCACCTTCATGGTGCTGTTGTGTTAAAAAGCAACATCTATAGTCTCTAATCACCACACTATGGAGTCCCAAGTTGTGGAGGGCTTGAGAAATTGCCTATCATTGGGATGTCTACAATCTCGATTTTGGTAGAGTCAAGGATTTCATAAACATTAGATTCTTCTACTTGATATGTAGTACACCCACTTCCAACGAATTGACGTTGGTATTGTGAGCCTTCTTGGCTGCGTTTGTCTCCCGCTACCATTGGATGTTCTCTAGGTTAGACAGTTTAATCCATGCCACACAAGCTGAACCAGGCGAATGAGGTCAATGTGTTGTTGTTATCAAGCCAAACTTCTCACGAAAATCCACACCATCTTTCCTGTAAAGTTGGAGGATTTAATGATGTTTGGGAGGGTTGGAAGTGTTTGGATGTGTCTTGAGAACTGGACGCTTCTCTCCCCGAGTAGGAATTTCTATGCGTACACATTTCTTGGAACCCCTCAATTACCACGTTGAGCCGACGGAGTAGATGGTTTTTGAGGACCCTAAGCGATGACAGCTATTTCATGTCTTCGTTGATTAAGGTATGTCTTCTTGGCCCTCCCATTGTCTAATACTTTCAGGCTAATGGGCAGTAGAAATGATGAAGAATTTGCCAAATACGTCGGGTGTTTCATGTGCCAGACTAATTGGTCCTGTGTCACTTGTTGGACAGCTGAACAAGCCTGCTACTGTCACTTCCTAAATGACCCCGTAAATTACGTACAAGTCTTCCTCTATCTGTAAAGGTGTTTCCTGATTACTACTGCTCATCGTTTGGTGCGGTAGATATTTTCACCCTTGTGTTTGCAAGCTCTCCAGACTTCAAGACGATGGAGATCTGCTGAATATGTATGCAATACCTTGCACATGATTAAGGCATAGCTGCTCCTCTAATACCACTACCCTTTGATATAAAGCATCACGCATGACAAAAAGTGGATTGTTTGTACGAAGAGACTGTGGAGCATAAAACAACTAGGGAATATGAGATACCTTGGTATTTTTGCACGACAAGTAATCAAACTGTGATAAGAAGTGTTGGAGCTGTCAACTGCTCACGAAGAAACCTCACACATGCCAAGTGCAAAGATAAAATGAACAAAAGGACTTGAAGTCTTGGAAACTCTTTGTACTTGGCATGTGTGAGGTTGCGTCACGAGTAGGTTGTATCAAAAACTCCAAAGAGAAGTTGGGGATCTGGAGAATATCAAGGTCTTCCATAAAAAACAACCGAAAAGAAATATACTAGAAAGTTGGATATGACACCTATAGAACACGAATGTAACGTTCGGTATTTTTTCCATGATACCAAGTTTCATGGAACTTTATTGTACAGAAGAATACAAAGCACCTCCTTGATAATGAAAAAATTTTGAAGGGAGGGGAAACATCATGATGACATGGAACAAAATGAAGCTCACACTTTTTGTTCCCATTAAAAACTACTCCGCAATGTGCATCACATATTGTTATGTACACGAAGATGATATCCTACTGACCACTAAATTCGATTCTAAATATTTACGAGGTCATAGGTTTTAAAAGAATTTGTTTTGTTTTGTAAGGATTTTTTTGAGTCACCAAAGAATTGAAACATGGTTCGTCGACTTTCAGAAGACAAAAGCGTATGATAACTTATTCTTCATACTGTAACCAGGACCGAAAGGCTATTTTTTCCTGTGAAGTGTTAGGCATTTGTCATTCTCACAAGATACGATTACAATTCGTGTCAAATATCTTGAGTGCAATTCCATGCAAAACATGCATCACGCTTACTCGAGTTCGCCTGAAAACATTTCAATTATACTGACACGCATAATCCAAGCCGTTGGATCATTCGTGCCAATCAGGTTTGGCCCAAACCAAGGCGAGATTGGTGCCGTGTTCCGAAACATTTTATGTTGTATTTTGTATCCACCGCCAATGACGTGGCCGGTTCGGTCTGACAGGTTTTTGGTTCGGAATGATACAAACGTATCGTTCATGTTTAAAGGCTGTATTTTGTCGCGGGGAAGTTCGCGCCCGTCGCCACTACGACATTTTGTCACTACAAAAGGCCGGTTCTCGTCGATACAGCGAGAAAGAATCGATACATTTTGCGAGTCGCAAAAATCCAATGTGATTTTCCGAGACCTGAAATCGGTGGCTGGGATGGAAAAAGCAGTGCAATCAACGACGAATGCTCGAAGCCAGGAAAATCTGAAATTTCGGACCTTTCTGGCCAGGAGCACGAAGCTGCGTCGACGGAGCGCAGCTCCGCGAGCCTTGTCGGTGGCCGTCAGGTCAAGGGCTCAAGCCCCGCACCTGCAAAACAAGCACGATGGAGCCGGCTACGCCTGTCGTGGTGGGCCGATTCCGGCGGACGCGCTCTCGCCGCTCGCGCGTGTGCACATTTTTTTGGTGAGGCGCTCACTACATTTATTCATCTGTGGTGAACAGGTTCGACTCCGCCCAATACACAAAGAAAAAGTCGCGGAACACGGCATGGGTCGCCTCGGTAGGACGTGGAAAACACGACCGGGGGGGGGGGGGGGGGGGGGGTTTGGGGCGCGAGTGAAGTTTGAAGTTCGAAGTTCGAAATGCGGCACAACATGCGGATATGACCACACTTCTTTGCCGAATTTATGGATCAGGTCTTGGGTTTTGACGAATTGAAAACAATCATCTAAATAATTATAACCGAAATTTTTTTAACAAATTTAACTATCAGGAAATCGCTTAATCTGAAACTTTTGAAAACAACGAGAATTAGGATAGGTCTTTCCAAAACTTAGTAGAATTTCATGCGAAACCTATTGGAAATAAAAACCAATGGGATATGTTTCAAAATTTGAGTGATTTTTATGGAAATCTAAGTTACGTGTTGTGTTATAATACAGCCGTTTGCCTAGAAATTTATGCAAAGCCTGTATAAAAATGACATGTTTCACGTAGAAAGACAAAGTCTTAACTTGATATTGTGTTTTCTGAGACGTGGAGATTCATGAAAGATAGGCTAACATTACTATTGATAGCTAAAGTAGTTATGTGACAAAAATAAATTACATTTTTAGTGTAAATCTCTCTCTCTCTCTCTCTCTCTCTCTCTCCCCCTCTCTTTGTTGAAACAGGATACCATCAATTTGGAAAAACCTTCACATGACAGTCAAACTACATCAAGAAGATGATATCGATGGACATCTTGCTTCTTGATGCGAAAGACAAGAGCCATAAAGAATATGAAAATCTAGACATGTATACTTCTTACATTTGTGTTTCATGTCTCACTCCACTCACCAACCTATACATTTATCCAAGACACTCATCAATTTGGGGCGTATTGGAGATGGGCTCCAAACAGTACCCTTCCCGCTTCTTGAAATATGAAGTTGTGTATAAACATACACAATTTATCTAGCAGTGTATCGGGGTGCTTTCTGTTGAAGTCCACGAATGCATTTCCTCAAGGAAATGGAATAGCATGTATGCTTCCACACACTATTTTAATGTGCACATGGCACATGTTTCAATACACCCCCCTTACATAACCAGGGGGTGGGATGTGTTGAATCTTTTTTCATTTGCAAGATTGTCATGCAATTTTTGGGATTGGTGTCGTTTTCTGTATACCTCCTAATTACAGAGCTGACATAACATGAAGCATGTGACGTCAACTTGGACAGGTTTTTTAAATCGGCGCAGTTGCATCAATGGAAGAAGCATCTTGAGATATCCTTCTGGCATTTTCCCTAATGCATAATTTACCAGTGATTCTTACTCAGCACCTTGTAGGTTCACCCAGTACATTTTGAATGATTAGGGGTATTGGAAAAGAGGTCCAACTGATGACCGTTGGAATACCCAGTCCCAATAGTGAACGTGTATTGGATAAAGGTATTGGAAAGTGGATAGGACGAGGGTCAAGTTGAAAACGTGAATGCAAGAGAAATAGACCAAGAAGCCATGCAATGTTTTTTTGTCCATACATTTGTGAACCTCGGGCCATCTTTGCCAAATACACATCAAAATGCACTCACTCAACACATTTTGGTTGGAATGCAGGAGGGGAGGGGGAATTTGAGCGTCGTTCGGTAGGAATAATGAAAACAATGCATCGATCGTCTCCCATCAAACTGGATTGGCCTGGGTCAGCATATGTTTTTCCAATTCACTCCTTTACGAAACATATACCATATGTACACTTTTTAACATACATAGAATGGAGTCGTGCATATAACATTATTCATCTAACTTGTCAGAAAACGGCCGGGTGGAGGCAGTTCCAACGTTTCCGACGGGCCTACACTTGATGTTAACGGCTTTCTCTGTTTTGGCGTGGGTTCAGATTGTAAGCGTGAGCTTTCTGGTCGTCTCGCCCTATGTTTCTGGAAGTGGAAAACAGTTATGAGACAGTCACTTTTGTGAAGGGAATAACGCATTTTTGCATTAGCCTTTTTAACACGAATATGATCCGAACATTTGTAGGGCTAGTCATGAGCTCTCGAACGCACCAAACGGTGCACAATTTGGACCACCGTAGCTCCAGCTACGTTAGCCAAAGCGCAACACCCCAAACCAGCCGCCGAATCGGCGGTGCGCACAACGTCGCCCGCCGAGACACCCTCACACATCAATGACACATCAAAACGCCATTCCGGAGACATACCCCCCTGATTTTTGAATTCGTATATAATGTTTTGAAATCTAGTTGAAATCCGTTGAAATTCTAGCTCGATGAATTCAAGAAGCCACATAAATAATTCAATACAATGTTCCCTCGCGTATTCTCTCATTGATTTACATAGTATTAGTTCCTACATGTGGATAATATGATGCATACGCAAGTGACATTGATCTACATGGCTTGGGAAACACGGGCGTCACCGATGAACATAGAACAACACGTCATACACAAGACTTTGAACATGACTTCGTTGAATTCAAGGGTCTCAAAATCCACCAATTCGATCAAATTGGATCACCTAAATAACTCATACCCAAAAAACCTAGTTGAAATCAAGGATCACATAATTCATTAAATCTCAATCGTTGAATTCATAGATCAGGGGGGTAGATATCCATACACGTATTGGCGATGCCCCTTGCGCATTTGGGGTTGCTTTTTGATGAGTTAATCATCGAGTTTGATAATGGGGATTGATGTGATTCGAAACCTGTTCGCGGACATGCTGTCGGAATTTTGACTGTCCACAAGTAACAAACTGTATTCTTGAGTTTTGGACTCCGAGCCAGGATTTTGGCCAAGTCCCTTAGTAACAAAAGTGCACTACTGACATCCGGCGCATCATCTACCGGACGCCTCGGTAGCCTTCCGGAGCAAAATCCCCAGTTGGAATTTTGTTACTCGTTTCGATCAATTATTCACCGACAGTCGAACCGCAGCCGGCTCCTAGAACCGCCGCGCACACCCCAAGTTTGAAAGCCCATATCTCCCTTGTTAGTTGTCCGATTCCGGTGAATCAACTTCCAACAGTTTCAAAGACTTGTCAAGAGGGACAATCCTCCATCTTAGGATTCGAGCAATCCTCGAGTCACCAGATCTAATCGCGAGGAATTTCCTCTCTCTGGCTGCTCTTCGGCGCCTCCCGGCACCGCACTTAGGCATGCAGAGGGGCAAGTCTTCAACATTCTCCCCCTTACACCTGCCATGCGCGCTGATCCTGCTTGCTCTCACTCATCTTTCACCATGTCCTCCAGTCCATTATAGCTGGTAATCCCAAGCCCGGCCACGCTCATCGTGTGCCGGTCCACGGGTTGCACCTTGGTCAAGCAATCCGCAAGCATTTTGTGCGTGCTGCAGTGCTACTGCACCACCTGCCCTTTTTCAACCATGTCCTTTGCATAGTGATAACGCAAGTCAATGTACTTCGTCCTCCTGTGCTGCGTTGGATTGTTGGTCAGCAAAATGGAGTCGGTGTTGTCCTCTTGTACCACTGTAGGCTCCTGTTGCGGCACACCCAGCTCCCTCGGTAACCTGCGGAGCCACACCGCCTCCTTGACCGCCTTAGCCAGCGCAATGTAATCTGCTTCCACTGTGGAGGTGGCGACGTAGTCTTGCTTTCTACTGCACCATGAGACCTTGTACCAACAAAGAAGAACACATAGCCGGATGTGAACTTCCGCTTGTCTACATCGCCAATGTAGTCTGTATCTGTAAAGTAGAACAAATGCAAGGGGTCCGCCTGCCCCTTGCCGTCGAACCTCAAGCACGCATGCCGCGTTGCCTGCAGGTAGCGGAGGATGTACTTGACTGGCTGCCAGTGTAGTGGCCCTGGATCGGCCACGTACCTGCTCATTTGGCCCACCCTGTAGGCCAGGTCCAGTCGAGTCACCACCATGGCGCACATGAGGCTACCCACCATCGATTGGTAGGGCACCCCTGCCATATCCTCCCGCTCTTCTTTTGTATGCGATACTATTACTGCACTTAGTTCATAGGTTGTGGAGACCGGACTGCCAATTGGTTTGTATTCATCCATGTCGTACCGCTTCAGCACCTTGGCCACGTATTTGGCCTGCCCCATCTCAAGCGTGCGCGCTCTCCGGTTCCGCGTGATGCTCATCCTGAGATAGTACTCCAGCTCCCCCATGTTCGACATTTGGAAACTGTTGCTCAGCTGCTCTTTCAGCTGGTGTAGGCTCAGCAGATCCGTCGAGCACAAAATCAGGTCATCCATGAAGAGTGCGCCGATCTGATGAAGCTATTTGTCGTGCCGCACGTACACGCTGTGATCTGATTCACAATGCTCGAAGCCGAGTTGTGCCATAAAGTTGTCCATCTGTTGGTACCAGCATCTGGGTGATTGTTTTAGCCCGTACAAGGACTTCCGCAGCTTGTACACCTTGCCCTTGGGTTCCTCCACCCCCTCTGGCACCTCCATATAGATTTGTTGTCTATGATACTCTTGAGGAAGGACGTCTTTATGTCCATTTGTTCGAGCTCCATGTCCTTCGCGACCACTACTGCAAGGATCGCTCGGGTGCTTGTGAACTTGGCAATAGGAACGAATTCCTCATTGTAGTGCTCGCCCTTACGCTGTGCGCATTCCTTCACCACGAGCTGCACCTTGTACTTGTCAACTACACCTTCCTTTGTGAACTTGGTCTTAAAGACTCACTTTGAGCCGATGACATTGGCATCAGTTTTTGCGATGGACGCCAGCTCCGATTTGATGGTTGCGTCCCATTGATCCCCTTCGGACCGTGCAAGCACCTCTTATATGGTAGTCGGATCCTTTGATGCAGCCAGTATGCACCGCTTCATGCTGATCCATTGACCGGTGCTTGCGTTGAAGTGCTTCCCCGCTTTCTACTACCTCTCGCAATGACGCGACAGTTTTGGTGGCACATTGTCAGTCTGCTACGATCCCCCTGACTCCGCACGGTCTGGTGAATCATCGACTGGACGGCTCCCCGAGGATCTCTCCCGCTCCAGCAAAACATCGCCCGGACGGCCGGTGCATCCAGTGGATTTTCCACCAACGCTCAATGCGCACTCCGACAGGAGTGCGCGCCTTGGCACCCTTGTTGCCTCATCCACCGGATCCTTCTGGTGGATCTCCTCACCAGTTTGATCGTCGTCGAAGTCTACCATTTCGGTTGCCACCACTGGTGCACCGTCATGCTCTAATGTTGCATCCTCAACTTCGGTGTCCGCCGGCTCCTTCTCATAGTCAAGGAGCTGGAACCACTCCCCCGTCTTTGGAGAGTCCACCACGCCTACGACGTTGCTGCTGATGTAGCTCTGCTGCTCATCAAACTCGACGTTTTGGATGTGGATTACCTCCTCATTGAGCATGTTGTAGAGTCGGTACACTCTATGCACGCTCTCATAGCCAAGGAAGAGATATGACTTTGCCCACGGCTCTAGCTTGCTGTTGCGGCTCTGCACAACCTGCACCATCGCGTGCGCCTTGCACCAAACATTTTCAGGTGTGCCACATTTGGCTTGCGCCCGCTTCAAACCTCCTACGGTGTGTGCCAGCCGCTCTTCCCCTTCAGCACCGCTGTAGGAGTGAGGTTGATAGTGTAGCTCGCCGTACGCACAGCTTCTACCCAAAAGCTTTGTGGTAATTTGGCATTCACCAACATGGTCTGTACCATGTTTAGCAGCGTCTGGTTCGCCCGCTCCGCCACACCATTTGACTGAGGCAAATATGGCGTATTTTGTTCACCCGCTATATCCCACTTACTCTCTGTCGTTGTCATTGTGTAGCGCTCTGACTTTTAAGTCATTCCCGTCCTCCTTCAGTCGGTCCAGGACCTTGTCTTTCCGCTTCATGAAGTACACGTATTATTTTCTGTTATAGTCATCAATGAAGGTGATGAAGTGCCGCGCACCACTCTTTGACGCGTCTTGAATGGTCCGCACACGTCGCTATGCACGACCTCCAACATTTCCGAGGTTCGATTTACGTTTTCGTTGAACGGTTTACGTCGCGCCTTGCCCAAAATTCAAGGCTCACACTTTTTGTGCTTTGCTGCATCTGTCGTCTCTTCCGCACTGTGGATGACGAGGCCGCATACCAGCTTGCACTTTGCCATCTCCTTCACCACTGCAGGTGAGGAATTCCCCACTTGTCGGTGCCACAACTGTAGATCAGCTCCCCCTCCTTTGGCCAGGTTGACGGTGTGTTCCTGCAAGTCTGCTAAGTCTTTCGCTGCGGGGATCACCTTGGTCTTCATGATGTAGAAGCCTCCCTCATGCTTAGCCTCCAGCATGGGCTCACTGCCACCGTCCTTCCGCATGACTACCGCCTTTCTCCTGAAGAGCACCTCGTATCCCTTGTCCGCCAAGTAGCTGACACTTAGAATGTCAGCCAAGCCAGGTACGTGTTTCACGTCCTTGATGACGCACTGCACCCGCTTCCCACCAACCACCACCTCCACGTCCATGTCCTCTTGGCCAGCCGCCGGCTTGACTTTGTCGTTCGCGACCACCATGGATCTGTTGGACTTGGTGTAGTTGATGAACCCGACCTTCCCAACCTGGGTATGCTCCTCTGCTCTGGAGTCAAGGCATTGCCGGTTGGCCCTCTTGAGGTAGTGAATTTGAGTGCCGTTGAGGAGCGCCTTCTTGCCTTTGGCATCCTTGCCACCGGCCTTTGCCTTCTCGGTGCACTCACGAGCCCAGTTGCCCTCCTTGTCGCAGTTACGCAACGCACCCTTCTTGGCGCCCTTCTTGCCGCCGCCATATCAGCCACCTCCCTTGGCCCCGCTTCCGCTACCACACGGTTTGGTGACGAGGGCCGATGAGGAAGACGAGGACTCCCTGCAACTCTGTCGCTATGCCTTGTTGTGGATGTACTCTGCAACCGTACCATAGGTGAGCTTGTCCTCTATTGCATGGCAGAGATGACATCATCTTCCTCCTCAATTATCACTACCAGGAGTCACTTCATTGCAATTATTGTGTTCGCCAACGACTTGGATTGATGGATGGCGCATAGTTTTCACCAAGCCTCGGCTGCCAGCTTGCAGCCCTGGAAGTAGCCCCACCGCGACTCGGCCGTCCCGGAAACCAGCAGCATGAGCGCCTCCGTGTTCTTCTTTGCCAGCTTCAGCCTTTGCTTTGTCGAGGACTTTCGTTCCCTTCATGACCTCCAGCAGTCCCTTATGCGTGATGTATAGCTCAAAGTGCCACCTCCATAACCTGTAGCCAGGGCCACCTGCATACTTCTGGATGGGCTACATCTCCTTCTACGCCATTTCCGCACTCTTTAATTTCGTGAACTTAGAGCTCTGCGGCGATGTCGACCCCGCCGACAAACCAGTCTGCCGCAAAAGCCATGAGCGATTTGTAGACTAGTCAGGGCCGTGGGCCCATAACTCTCTGTCACAAAACGGCCGGTTGGAGGCAGTTCCGATGTTTCCCAACGGGTTTGCACTTGGTGTTCACGGCTTTCTCTGTTTGGCGTGGGTTCTGAGTGCAAGCGTGAGCTTTCGGGTCGCCTCACGCTATATTCCTGGAAGTGGAAGACTGTTGTGAGACAATCATTTTGATGATGGGAATAACAGAATTTTGCATTAATTTTTTAACATTAACATGATCTGAACATTTGCAGGGCTAGTCATGAGATATGCAACGCACCAAACTTTGCGCAATTCAGATCACTGTAGCTCTCGCTACGTTAGCCAAAGCGCAGTACCCCAAACCAGCCGCTCAGTCGGCTGCGCGCACCACGTCGCGTGTCGAGGCGCCCTCACACATCAATGATACATCAAAACGCCATTCCGAAGGCGCAGATGTCCCTACACGCAGTGGCGGTGCCCCTCGTGCCTTTGGTGTCTGTTTCAATGAGTTAATCGTTGAGTTTAGTGATGGGGATTGATGTGGTTTGAAACCCGTTCGCAGATCTGCAGTTGGAATTTTGACCATGTCCCCGAGTAACAAACTGTACTATTGAGTTTCGGACTCCGAGCTAGGATTTTGGCGAAGCTCCTCACTAAAAACACTGCACTACTGAAATTTGGCAAATCATCCACTGGACAACTTGGCAGCCTTCCGGAGAAAAATCCCCAGCTGGAATTTTGTTGCTCGTTCCGATTAATTATTCACCGGCAGTCGAACCGCGGCCGGTCCCAGAACCGCCGCACACACACCAACTTTGGAAGTCCATATCTCCCTCGTTACTTGTCCGATTCTGGTGAAACAAATTTCAACGGATTCAGCGACTTGTCAGATTTTAGGGGAAAACCTCCACTTTAGGATCTGAGCAATCCCCGAGTCGCAAGATCCAACTGCGAGGAATTTCCTCTCTCTGGCGGCTCGTCGGCGCCTCCCAGTGCCGCACTTGAGCATGCATATGGGCAAATCTTCAACAGAACTTTCTTTTCATGTTTCACATCTCTAGTTTTCCTTCAAGAATCTAAGACTGATACACACTGACTTGTGAATGAAGAAATTTGCTTTTTGTACACCAGTATATAAACTTCCTTCACTTGTGTCCAGTAGTACTCTTGTCAAACAATATACAAAAGACACATGATTAACCATAGCTCAAAAACATTGCCTATTGTAGCCATGGATGTAACTGGGGACCTTTGAGTATAAATGAACTCATCATGCTTGTAGCAAGTTCATGATTGAATCTTTATTATTATATTTGTTGATATGGTGATAGCTACTCCGAATTATTGATCCAAAAAATCACCTGTTCCCGGAAGAAGATATCTGTTTTTTATGGTGATGTTATTCACACAAATTCTTATTTAACTAGTCTTATTTTCCAGAAAACGTAACAGGGATGCATTTGGTGACGTGGATGGGCGAATGAATTCCTCTTCAAGCATTGCATCTTGCTCATGTATCACTTTGGTAAGCTCATGATTGCTCACATGATCCCCTTGACTTTCAGTCTGATTACTGGTTTTAAGTTCAATTTAGTGATTGAAGTTATCGAGGGTAATCCTGGGGCTGTTGATCACAATAAAAGTTACCAAACTCCTTAATCAGTCATACAAAATCCTACAGTACTACAAAAAAAAGAAGCTGACAATGTCGAGTCTAAGGAGGCGGACAAGTCTGTTGGGTGATATCCACTGATTTCAACTTTTTTTCCAGGTCAATTTGGAAGAGCCTTATGTGGGCTCCTCGTTGCACATATTTCTTGGCAACATTTTGGGAGAACAGATTTGTGCATTGTCGAGTTATAACAGATGCAAGTTGCTACACTACTTCCAAATTTACTTCTTGTCATCGCAGCTCTAAACTGATCGTGAGGTCAAATGGAAATGTCATTATCTACCAATAGTACTCACGTAAAATGCTCCACTGGTTGATTCCACTTATGGATTGTGTAAGTACAGGAAGCATTACGTACGTGCAATTTCCTACTTAATCATTGGACGGGGTGTTTGGACGGGTACGTCCTACAACTCTCCACTTTGCAATTTTAGGTCCTTTTCTTTGAAGGGTTTAAAACCGTGTATCAACCAGCTTGTCCACAAAACCTCCAAGTTCGGCCATGAAATCCTACTTCTAAAAATATAGTTATTCACAAAACTTTGCGAAGCGTCCCATCCAAGAATGCCAGTACCACTTTGTGGATTTTTCAATCCATCGGCTTTGCCCTTGCCCGTACTGTTGGTTGGTCATCCTCATACCACTAGTTGAACAATGAAATTTGAGGAACTCTTGTGTAAAGCATTATGAGCCAACTTGACCGGTCGGCGCATAAATTTCGACCACATAAGCTTTGCCAGCTACTCTTGCATCTGGTTGTTTCTTGGCTCCTCGAACTTTCCTTGTGGCTTCCTCGTGTTCTTTCCCTACTTTTGAAAGTTGCAAAATTTTGTAAAACATGGCCATATTTTCTTCATGCTTAGCATAACTGTTGGTCCTGTTCATTGAAAGCATTGATCTTCGTCGAAATGGAGATCTCCGACACCACGATATGAGTTGTGGTTTTAGGTTTGCCAGCCATTGGATTTGTTCATCCAAGTGTTGCAGCCTGTGTTGTCAATCATTTAGCTACTAAGACTAGCTGAAAACGTTTATCCGGTGTGCCTATCATTGAATTTTTTCAGCAGATATCACATTTTTAGCTGTTATTGTATTTAAAATAGCGGTTACTTGGGGTGATATAACTGCTCCCTTTCTATCTTCTGGAATCATCGCGTGTACTTTGCCACATTGGAGTGCCAGCATGGCCAATATAGTTTTTTATCATCTGATTATTTTGTTCAAATATCAAGAATGCACAAGAACCACACGTCCAATTTCCTAACTGGTCGGAGGCCAACGAGGGGGTGGCTGGTTGCCAGCCCTCGCCATGGTGAGGGTTAGCCTTAGGCTACTCCTTGCTTTTGCATGGAGGGAGGTCTGAACTTGCCCTCCTCCTAGTGGGGGCATCTCATAGAATTGTTGTACAATGTGGGGGCAGATATCCAGAAAGGACCAAAAAAGGGTCATCCCACAAGTGCAATGCTTGCAATGGTGGGATGTCTTGTAACTTACCTCACCATGCTCGATAATTGATGCATGTCGCTTGTTGGGCATGAAAAGTGGGTTGGGTATACTACTTCTACGTTGAAAAAATACACTTCGGGATAATGTTTCAACCTGTGGATATGGCATTTACAAACCTTTCTTATGACCTGCCTTAAGAATAACCTCTACAACAAAGCGTTCGCCACCAGATCGACCTCAAGCTAGGAAATAGACTAATAGACTAAGGGACCTATCGGATAAGCGACCACGAGTTGACCGAGCTGAATCCCTTCCACGTCACCAGAAACACTACCAATACTTCCTATCAAAAGGAGCAATGGAAAAATGCAATTTTTTGTGGATTACCAAGAGTTGAAGACCATCATCATCAAGAACTGGTACCATTTTCCCTGAGCAGATGGGGTTTTCTACTGGCTCTAAGGGGGAAGAGTTTTCACTAAATTTAATCTACCGAGCGATTATCACCAAATCCGCGTATCAGACAGTGACATCAACAAATTGGTAGTCTGCATTCCTTATTTGTACTTTGAGTTTATGGTCCTATCATTTGGACTCGCAATTTCCTTGGCAACGTTTATGGCAGCAATGAACTGATTGTTTTTTCCCTGCCTCAAGGACTTTGTACATTTCTAGCTCAATGACATCTTGATGTACAACCATACGCAAGAGGAGCATAATAGATATATCCCACAAGTTCTTAAGGTTTATAAGGAGTTAACTGTTACAACAAATCTTGAAGTATAGCCTTGGTCACCCTTTGGTAGAGTGTTGGGTTCACGTTGCTGCGGACAGATGTATCATGATTGAACAAAAGAAGCTGGCAGCAAAGCAGTGGCTCGCTGACACCCACCAAGATTTGGCACGCCTGGGTTTTTTTGTTGGTCCTGCGACTTCTACCTTTGATTTGTATAAAAATACGCCTGAATGTCAATGCTTTGCTATGATATCACTCCTAAAACCACCAGGTGAAGTTGGGGAGGTAGGGAATGACAAGCAAATATTTGAGAGATGGTATACCCTCGGTGCAAGCCTTACGACTGGAAGGTCCAATAATTCACTATATTCTGGGCATCAACATCTCTGCTTAAGCAATCAGAAACTTATTCCATTCTTCTTGTCTCCCAAGACAACATTGGTGGAGAAAATTAAGTTGCGTACATGTGAAAAATGTACGTGGGCTGGGGTTGAACTATGTGGTGCTACATTGAATGAAAATACAAAATTGAATGTGGTGCTACATTGAATGAAAATACAAAATACAATACAAAAAAAATGATGTTGGCATCCGTACATGCATTCAAGATATGATGGTGCTACATTGAATGCTGAAAATGTATCTTCCACAATAATAAAAACACCCTAAAAAATCCTGAGGCTTGGCCAAATCCGAGCCGTTGAATATTGTTATGGATAGAGTTCCTCGAGTCCAACTTCAACTATGACACAGAGCTTTATCGAGAAAAAACAAATCAATTGGATATTGTAAGTCGGAGACCATAATTGACGGTTAAGATCAACGCACTAAAGATGAAAATGAGACCTATAGCTTGAGCGACAGTTTACGAGGACTTAGAAGGAGTTCAAAGAATACGATAAGATCAAGTGCTGTTTTTACATATTGTACTAGGGACATCACTCTACTCACCGAGTCCTCATGCTTGAAAATGTGCGACGAATACCCATGCCATAAGTTGAGGCCAGCCAGACCCCTGGAACCCCTTTGGGAATCTCCATGGACTTCATGACAGGTTTATAGATCAAATCAGAGGGTTTTGATGCAATTTTTTACATGGTTGATTTGTTATTGAAGAAGTTGTAACTCATCTTGACTACAACAAGTGTCACTGCTAAGGGAACAAAGCGATTTATTCTCAATGATATCATTTGATTAAATGAAGTTTCCTCTTCCATCACCAGCGACAAATGTGGGAGGTTCCCTGGAAGATTTTGGTGTGATTTGATGGTTTGCCATGGCAGTTTGATCCAAATATGGGCAGCCTTTTATCCTCAAATTAATATACAGACCAACAAAATTAATTAACTTCTCAAACAACTGCTCCAAAACCTATGCAAGCCACCTATTAGTGACTTGGCATCAAAGATACCAACCGCCAACCTTGCATACAACTTTGTGACCTCCACATTTGCAGGTAAAATACATTTTGAGGTAGTCTATAATGAACCACAACAATTCTGGTAGTGTTGCAGACTTTAAGCAACACACATGCGATCAATTTTTAGCAATGCGATGTTCACAGCATATAGGACGAAGCACTTCAAAAGCTCATAGAGTCACAATAAGCGACAAAACGAGCAGCCGACAAACATAAAATGGATGCCAAAAACCAGATCAAGGTCTGCACCCTACTCAACTCAGCGGACATAAAAATAACAGGTCAGGTCTGCATAAAGCTAAAACTCCGTGGTTGGGTTGGTTGTTCACTGAGGAGATGCGCACGTTTTCATTGTCAAAACATGCCTATGACATACCATGACCATCCAATCAGTGTTCCATGATGGCCGAATCAAAGCCTACAGGAATCAAAAGGAGCAATTTCCCGGCAGAGGTGCATCTCTGCCACCACCTGTAAAAGCATACAAGGCCACAGAATACAAATTCAATGACATCCTTGGAAATTAATGACGAGGAAATTTTGGGAACAATCCCATAATCCCATCAGGTGGCAAGACTATGAAACATCTCACAACAACTGGGATCCTACGACAACATAGGGGATGTTTTTTTGCCTCTGTTACGTTATGCACTGAGACGTCAAGGCTAAAAGGGGGAGAAGTGTTACCTCCTATACTTTATGCAAGTCTCTAGATTCCATGAGAGGGGGTTTCTATCATCATAAAAGAGGAATACCACACGGAGATTTCCAGATTTCCACACAAGAAAGCCATGGGAATTTCAACCAGCTACCCTAATCTCCCGTGTTCCCTTCTCAAGGATACTCACAAGTTCAACCCCTTTACAGAAGGGTGGTTACAAAATTTGCAAATGTATTAATATTTCAGTATTGTATGACTGAGTTCTTGATAGTACTATACGTCTATAAACATGCGCTTGGATAGTATCAAAACTCCCCAACTTCTTGGCAGAGTTTCTCGAAGCAGCCACCCATAACTTCGCACCGCACGCACTACTTTCCTTTCGCGTTCAAAACAGTAAGTGTACCTTGTTTTTGTTTTGAAGCTTGTTCATATGCACTTACAGGTTCTGAAATTTAGTATTGAATTACATCTACTGACTATCGCATTCAGATATTCCAACTTCTTCCTGTTTACCACCTGTGTGCTACTTTATAAACACAATGCGTTTTTACACCAAATCTCAAGTGTAATGGAACACAGAAGATTATCAAGTAGAATTTGTGGATTTTGAAATCATTTGTGAGAACAGGGAACTCATGTGAGTAGGAAATAGTAACAATCGTAATTTTATATTAGTTGGTGAAACAAGAATAAGACATAGTCAGGGTTTTGGGCGCATGGTGCAAGTGGTGTCTGCAGAGTCGCTTTGTCATTGGCCACCTCAAGAAACTACAAATATAATTCATTGGACTATGAGCCTATGGAGGCATTTTTTATAAGAAAGCCTAGTGCCACCAAGAATTTGAGTGAACGGTATCAAGATATTGATGTTTTTTTGTGATTTTTAGGCTGAAATAATGAAAGGTCGTTGGAGCTGTTGTTTGTGGTTTTCATTCATATCTTTCTTCTCCTGTCTTCTTCTTGCCATCTTGTCACCCTTTTCCTCCTCTTGCTTTCTCTTGACGCCTGTTGTGCCTCTTGATGGAGTCTCCCATGAGTGGTCTGCGATGGGAAGGCCTTCAAAATGTCTTCCCACCGGCGCCTCCCTTATATCTGGCGCCCTCTCAATCCTTGGAGGTCCCTTGCTGTACATGGAAACCCTGATCCAATAACGTATCCAAGGGAGAACGAGAGAAGCCTAGAAAAGGAAGGGAGAAAGAGAAGAGAGGTTGGTTTGGAGGTGGCCACTTCCCACCCTCTCCCACAAAAGTTTACATAGAATCTTGGGGGAGGGGAGGTACTGGAAGAAGCTAGAAGGAATAAAAACCGCTTGTCAAGAGCTTTCCAATGTAATTTAAAACATTTAAAATAATAAGCTTTCAGTCACACAACCCCTCTCAAGTTTCTCTTGTTACTGTTGTTGCGACATTGTTCTCTTTGCAATAAAGAATCATTTTCCACTGTAAACTTAATTGAAGGTGTCATTCCTACTCGGGCAACAACTACGATGGCTGTGAACCTAGCTCCAACACCAAGGTCATCGCTAGAAGTCACCAAAGGGCATCCAAAGCTTGCTATAGATGTTCTCCTCTGCATCACATTAGGGGCGATCGTCCTCAACAACCGGCGCAAGGAGACTTGAATGTTTCCAATCTTTAGCTGACTATTTCTACTATTATGTTTCCCTCTTATTTGTTACGGACCATACGTACACGAGTCCCTAATATTCTGAGTGGACTTTTTTTTATGACACAAACAGCCCATCGCGTCGCAAGAACCACGATATTCACTCCGACGGTCGAGGGCAAACTGGCCAACTGCCCCACCCTCAATTGATATTCCCGAACCTTCCGACAACTTTGACCACTCTCACGGACCTACAAAAATAAGTATCACGACCTTTTGGTCGACTTCTCGACGCACTGAGACGAATGTGGATTTATAAAGATGCATCTTGCATATTCACCGTCGATTCTTGAAGACCCCTGACTTCTCGGCGGACCTTCTCGAATCCGACCACTCATGACGGGACTCCTCATGCGTCACTCGACAATTGTCCCAATGACCCCGACCATGCCTCATTCATAACTCGACACTTGTATATATCTGTTCGATCATTTTGACACTTTTCATTGAAGTATACTTGCCGCTAATTGTGAATTGCGCAAGTGTCCCAAATTCTAAATCGTGTTCTGCCTCGTAACTTCTACCTATTCACCTTCTATGCTCCGTTCGGCATAACACTTGGTATCAAAGCACAGCGATGCTGGAGAGGCATCCGACTAATTTACCCATCCAGAGGACTACCTCACACAAGCCGTCAGTGCATCGCACACGTCAAGACTTGCAGACTTCGCGACTACGACGTGAGGCGAGCGAGCGCAACCGACGACTAGCAGCGGGTCTTCAGCGACGACTTTGGCGATGGAGGAGGAGAACGTGCCGATGCACGCAAATCCTGAAGCGACAGCAAACAATCGTGTAGCAGGCTACACGGCAGCTGGAACAACCCCTATGTTTTCGACGACCAATCCAGTAGCGGACCCAACGGTGGAAAAGCAGCCGTCCATACCAACGGCCTCGACGACGATAGCAGGGACAACAGGTGGCACAGGACGACAGGCGAGTATCAATGAGGAACTGGCGAACAAGATCTCCGCACTCGAAGGGATAAACAACCACCTGCTTCAACAACTCAACGTCGCAATGGAGGCTCTTCGCAACACAAGCGCGCGTGAAGCGGGGCTCATCAAGGGAAATTCCCAACTCTCACGCAAACCCAAAATTCAAATGCGTAATGCTTGCACGCTTTGGATGGCTGAACGAGAATTCCGACACACGCTACATGCTCCAGCGTCTATGTCAATAGTCGAGTATGGCAGAGTGCACTCGGAGTTTCTGCGAGATCATCACCGGAGTAGACATCGTCCCTGAAGAACTCTGTTTTCATTGCAACAACGGCCTCAAGAGAGACATCCGGCGAGCAATTGCTATTTTGGCATCCAAAACGACTTACCACGGATGATTGCAGCACTAGAAATGATCGACTACGCCGACTATAAGGCTCAGATCCAAGAATCGTACGGCTGGCAATCTCCTAACTAAAAATATAGTGAAAAAAAAAACAGTCGGTGGACTCCTCGACTCAGATGGAAGTGGACGCTGTCGNCTCAAGAGAGACATCCGGCGAGCAATTGCTATTTTGGCATCCAAAACGACTTACCACGGATGATTGCAGCGCTAGAAATGATCGACTACGCCGACTATAAGGCTCAGATCCAAGAATCGTACGGCTGGCAATCTCCTAACTAAAAATATAGTGAAAAAAAAAACAGTCGGTGGACTCCTCGACTCAGATGGAAGTGGACGCTGTCGACCAGAGAGATACGCGAACCTGCTATAGCTACGGAAAAGTCGGACACATCGCTTAAAACTATAGGAGCAAGCAGCAGGCCAAAAAGGGGGAGAAGTCAAAGAAAAATGAGTCGGATAACGACAAAGGGTAGGAGTAAAAGGCGCAACTCTTATCCATGAGGAGCGATCTGCACCGAACGATCGCTCATCTCAATGGCCTTCATCGCCGCAGAGGATTTGTGATATCGTAAAATTTGACGAGGGGTACGAGGACGACCAACCAACGATATTGCTAAAATTTCAGCCCCGAGGATGCAAAAGTCGCAGAACGGTACCGACACTATTGGACGGAAGGAGCTTCACACAGTTTCGTAAGAAAGAACATGGTTTATAAACTGGGTTTACAGACCAAACCAGGGGTATTTGAAGGAAAGACTGTTGATGGGAGATTGCAGATGTGGAGACTCCAAGAACCACTATGACTAGAAGTGGGAGATCTATGGGATGTAACGATCTGGAGGTCTTGTCCAATGAGCAAACGAGAGTTTTGTACTTCCATAATCCGCAGGTCAACTGCAATATTGGCGACATCTACGTGGAGATCGACGGTGCCAGGCGACAACTTCTGCATGCGATACCGAAGATGACAGTAGATGTAATAGAGGTGGAAGTAGAAGAGGAAGCCGCAAAAGCCGAAAAGCGATAACATGTGTAGTCGATACTGCTCAACGTGGCCAAGCACTGTATACGACGAGGAGCTCGTGCGTGGCTCATACATCTCGGGCTAACGAGAGAAGCGAAAGTGGCAGTAGCTGACTCATCATCGGCCTCATCAGCATCATCGGCATCAACAAAGTTTGCGATGATACCCGAAGAGTTCGCACCACTCCTCCAAAAGTTCGCGAACGCCTTCCGTGAAGAACCCCCGAAAACTCTGCCTCCTTAATGAGACATCGACCATCGCATCGAACTGCAGCCGGGCATAAAACCTACCATTTGAGAGGCCTATCGGATGAGCGATCACGAGCTGACCGAGCTGAAAAAGAAGCTCAACGAGATGGTCAGTCAGGGGTACATCCTCCGATCAACATCACCATACACCGTAGCAGTACAACACATAAAAAAGTAAACTGACGAAATATGGATGTGCGTGGATTATCGGGCGTTGAACGACGCTACCATCAAGAACCGCTACCCTCTTCCCCGAGCTGACAAACTTTTTGACCAACTACAAGGGGCTCAAATTTCTAGCAGAATCGACTTATGTAGTGGATATCACCAGATACGTGTGGTAGACGGAGACATCAAGAAGACGACGTTCCGAACCCGCTACAGGAACTTTGAATTCACGGTCATGCCGTTCGGACTCACAAATGCCCCATGACGTTCATGGTGGCAATGAACAACATTTTCCGTCTGTACCTCCACAATTTTGTTGTGGTGTACCTCGACAACAATGTCGAGGTGTACAGGCGCACCCCGTAGGAGCACAATGGACATCTTCGAAAAGTCCTCGAAGTTTTACAAAGAGATATTTATTGGAAAACTCTCCAAATGCGACCTCGGTCATCGTTCGATCAAGTTTTTGGGTCACATCATCAACGGTGGACGAATCACCTTGGACCGGAAAGAAGTGGTAGCAGTCGCTAATTGGCCGACGCCGACCAACGTTTGAGAAACTCGAGGTATGGTTAATCATGTCCTTTTTGTACACACATCCAGTGTGTATTAAGCTATGAATAGATAGGAAGTTTCAATGAAATTGTGGTGTAGAAAAGAATACCTTAATTACCTGAAGGCTTGATTCAAGTGAGAGTAGAATTTTTTACTTGAAACAAAATATTGAAATGGTTATTAAAAAAATTACCGATTCGAACTGTCGTTTCACTTTTTGTAATACTGGTGTAGTTTGTGTCAAGAGCGGATTCGAAACACAAAACAATAACTTTTGACATTGGGGCCTCGTGGGGGGCCAACGGCGAGCACGTGGAAACCATCCTCCTCCTTGCAAGAAGCATCGCCACACGAGCGAGATTCACCCCCCACCCCCCCCGCCTGTCCAATTTGTATATGGTGAGTGTATTAAGCGGTGTATCTGTTGCAAACCGAAACATGTACACAAGTGTCTGTTTTGATTTTTGTCTTGTTTCCTCGACAGTTCTCTCGCTAGAATACATTCTTGCACTGTTGGCGACCGGACCACAATACACTTTCCAATTCACTCACCACATAAAATTTCGTTATTGGGGGGGGGGGTCTATCACTTTCGGATGGGCTTCTTCCCCCCCCCCCCCCCCCCGAAAATAGAAAGTGTCTTGGGAGAGTGCATGTGACAGTGAACGTCGCGATCTATGAGGAAGCCAAGAAATTTGTACACCGGTGAACAATGTGGAAGGCATCTGCGATGACCCTTCCTCCATCGATGCAACTGTACCAATGATCGAACCCCGTCAAGGTTCAATTGTTGAACTCGATGCATCGAAACTTGTACAGCGGTGACAAACTCGACTTCTTTATATGCTGTTTTTGAGATGCATGTGACTAGCAAAAGGCCCCCGTTCTGAGATCCGCGAGGCAGTTTCGCCACGCCAGCGAGAATCAACCCCCCTCCCACCTCGCTAATACATATGGGGAGTGTATCGCAGATTGTATCTGGTGTACTATGGATTAGGTACACAAGTGAACATCCATAGCTTTGTACTGTTTCTTTAACATTTCTCTCGCTAAATACATTCGTGTATTGTTATTGACCGGCCCCTCATACACTGCCCAATTCACTCACCCAATACACTTTCCGCTTTGGGGGAGGGGGAGGAGAGCCCTCGTTCGCTTTCCCCCTCCTCCCTCCCCCCCCCCCCCCCCCCCCCGAAAAACGGAGAATGTATTGGGCGATTGTATGGGACAGTGAACATTGCAAAGTATGACAAGAGGGGGGAAGTTGTACACACATGAACAAAGTATGTTGTATCTGCGATGTTGCTTTGTACAGCGATGCAACCACATCGATTACTGAAACCCGTTTACATGACAAACCTGTTTAAAACCCACCGGTGCCATTTCTTATCGTCTACTGTTAGACTAGTGAACGGCGCCCATTACAACAACCGCATTGCAATACCATGCGAGCAAGGATCCCCCCCCTTCCCCCATCGCTTCACTATATAGGTGTTGAATCCTATCGTGCATCTAGTCAAGTATGTACATAGTTTGAAGTGCACGTGTGGGATCGCGTTGTGATTTTCCGACATTTCTCTCTACGATATACTTTTGTCTACTTCCAATGGCTGCCACTTACTGTGTCAGATACATGCACCCTACAGACTTTTGCATTTGGCAAGGTATTTTGCTTCCGTTGGACCCAATGCCCGATGCATCGTGTCCGACGGGAGTGCACCCTATCCACCAAAGAGCAAAAAGTGAATATATGGCTAATATAACGGTAAGTTTATGGGAGTTATGGAAGTTAAGAATACATTTTACACCATACGTATATGTGACTGGTTTTCATCGTCCGTCTTTTCTTTTCCTGACGTTTGTGTCGATCGACATATCTCGATTGACACAAACTCTTGACACGTGAAACGCTGACACGTTAATCGAATCAATTTTTAAATCAATGACTCAAAGTGAGGAAAAATCTTTTGACGCAGTGCTCTAACCGAATGCCACCCAAGTTTGCACATCTGTCAAGAATACGAATCCTCAGGGACGACATCACTAGCGCGAGCGAATCCTGCCACAAATGGACTGAATTCAGATTGTCCCAAAACCTCGATAGGTCGACATTCCGGTTGGATATCAAGTATCATGGTAACATTTATGTGAAACAGTCGTGTGTCTAGTTAAACATGGCAAAAAGTACGTTTCCGACTTTATGCACTGAATATTTCATGTTTTGTCTGTCTTCTACCAATCCATCAACAACGTTGTCTTTAAATAATATTCGTAGGAAAAATCATTCATAGAAATTCTTTCAATCTAAAAAACTTCCGATTGTTCGCACATTTCCACATAGCATAACTACCATAGTTTCTCAATGCTTCTTAGCATCTTATACTTCCAATCTAGTAATAAACTGCATACTAAACCATATTTTTTTCATAATCTAAAAATAAACTATTGTCTTCTTATACTGATTGATTTTTCTTTTTTCTCTTTAAATGTATTACACTTTTAAAAAATGTTTGAGAAATGAATTTGTGAAATAATGTTCTATGAAACTTTTACAATTGAAACGTGTATTGAGTTTTGATGCCATGTTGTAGTATTGTCATACCCGACCTTCCAATATATTTCGTTGAAGTTTCTTACATACTTCCGACGGCGATGTACACTGTTACAAGTGTGTATTTTATGAAGGTGATTGGTCATAAATGAAAAACTTAAGTTTTTCTCAGATTCTACAGTTAATACCGGCAATTCGTACGGAACTACGCTCGAGTGCCATCGCTTCTTTCCCCCTCACTCAAAAAGAAAACGAGTGGCGATGGGGAGACATCGAACAAGAAGCATTCACTGCTTTGTGGAACGCTCTGACCTCGGCGCCAGCCCTATAATTGGCCCATCCAACGGTCGACTATGTCATGGCCACGGGTGCATCAGACCGAGCCATTGGCGTGGCCCTTCTGTAAGACCATGGCAGCGGTGAACAACCGGTTGCCTAGATGTCTCAAAACCTGGGAGGACCGGAATTCAACTACATAGTACACGAGAAGGAGATGCTGGTGGTTGTGCACTGGTTAAGATGTGGCGATGCTACCTAGGGTGTCGCCGATGCATCGTGCGCACCGACCACCACGCGGTGAAATATTTGAAGACGCAGCCAGTTCTTAGCCGACGTCAAACCCGATGGATGGAGTTCCTTGAACCCAGGTTCGACTACGATATTGAGTACCGGCCAAACAAAATCAAACTGGCGGACACACTCAGCCACCGACCAGATTTTTTGGCTGGCGTGGCAACGCTACAACTATAGCGAGACCCGTAACTTGAGCAACTGTTTCCACGAGGCTACGACAAGCACGGGGGATATGATAAAGCAAAATTCTGGTTCGACCTTCCTTACTGGCGAGGACACTTCACTCGCCAGGTGGTCGTTCCCCCGAACGGCAAACTTCGCCGTATGATGCTTGAGGAGTGCCACGACAACGGACCAGGTAGACACTTCGGAGAGGACGAGACGCTGAAGAAGCTGGCGAACAACTATTGGTGGGACAAGATGCAATCCGACGTGGCCAACTTCTGCAAAACCTGCGACACATGTCAGTGACAGAAATTTCGTCACACGAGGCCACCCGGACTTCTACAACTGCTCTCTGTTATGACGGGTAGACATCTCCATGGACTTTATCACCGGTTTACCATTCACCCCCAAGGGATGCCCTGACGGGTACGGCAGACCTCTTCATGAGGCGCGTGTTGGAGAGAGATATGCGAGGGCAGTCGTTACCGGTGCACCGGAGTCCCCCATTGTCAAGGGGCTTCCCCCATTGACCTTGGAACCATGACCAATGGCTCGTGATGTGAGGTGAAGAGTACGGCGAGAGCCGAATGATGTGACCGAGGCAAACCCATCCATGATGGAACTTCGGCCACCGAACACGCCGACGCCGAATCGGACCCAAGCGGAGTGGATCAAACAGTCACCAAGGTAGCAGCTTTCGGAAGGGAGCCCGGTGGGAGGGGTTTTCTGCCTGGACCATCTTAAAACCCCCCAAAAAAATCCCGAGGGATATGACGCCTTCCACGTGGCCGTCGATAGTTTTTCCAAAATATCCCACTTCATCACGAAGACAACCACCGTCACCGTCGAAGGAACAACATGGCTGTTTCTCAACAACATTGTATGGCTACACGAGGTACCGAGAACCGTCACAAGCGACAGAGATGGTCGATTCACCAGCCATTTTTGGCGCGAACTGATGGCTCGCTACAGCACCAACTTTCGACGACGTTTCATCTGCAAACTGATGGTCAGACTGATTGGACAAATCAAACGCTCGAACAGCTCCTCCGAACACTGTGCGAACCTCACGGGACGGATTGGGCACAAAAGCTCCCAACTGCCAAAATCGCATGTAATTCGGAAGTTTCCACCACAACGGGTAAAACTCCATTTGAAGTGGTGTATGGTAAACTTCCCTCCACACC
This sequence comes from Penium margaritaceum, assembly GCA_023375785.1. Classification (NCBI taxonomy): domain Eukaryota; kingdom Viridiplantae; phylum Streptophyta; class Zygnematophyceae; order Desmidiales; family Peniaceae; genus Penium; species Penium margaritaceum. Next base: position 12,804 of record SZWC01000020.1, on the reverse strand, counting down.
AGCCGGACTGCAAAATCTCAGCAACATTCCCGCGGTCGCCGTTCATCGCCGAAAGTTCACCACCATTTGGGAGGAAACACGACAAACCCTCGCGATGGCACAAGTAGCGATGAAGCGAGCAGCTGACCGACATCGCAACAACATATTCACCGCTGCCGACAAAGTCCTCCTCATCTCGGCAAACATCAAACTTCGTAGAGCCGACTGTTTGAAGCTCAAACCCCAATGGTTGGGACCGTTTGAGATTGAGCGCGTGCACACCCCTTGTGGTTGCACGACTCAAACTCCCCAAAACTATGCAAGTTCATCTGGTGTTCCATGTCAGTAGACTTGAGCACTACCGAGATCCCGGAGAGAACTTCCGTGGCAGGGATGTCCCTCCTCCGCCTCCCGTTCAAGTAGACGAAGACACAGAGTACAACATAGAGGACATCCTCGGCCATCGACGACGAGGCAAGACGACAGAATATCTCGATAAGTGGCATGGCTACGACGTCGCACATAACAGCCGGGGACCCTACGACAAACTCTGAGACGTCGATCATCTCATTGACGGCTACTATCGTCGTCACCGGGCCACAGTTGTACGCGCGCCAAGACGTCGCGGCTAAAAGAGGGGGAAGTGTTACGCACCAAACGTACACGAGTCCATAATCTTTCGAGTGTGCATTTATGTTATTACATAATTAGCCCATCGCATCGCGATAACTGCGATATTCACTCCAACGGTCGAGGGTGAACTAGCCAACTGTCCCGGCCCCAATGGATAGTCCCGAACCTTGCGACAACTTCGACCACTCTTACGAACATACGAACAGAAGTATCACAATCTTTCGGTCAACTTCTTGACGCACCGAGGCGAATCTAGATTTATAAAGATGCATCTCACATATTCACCGTCGATTCTTGAAGACCCCCAAATTCTCGGCAGGCCTTCTTGAATCGACCACTCACGACGCGACTCTGCACACATCGCTCAACAATCGACCCAACGACCCCGACCATGCCTCATTCCTAACTTGACACTTGTATATATATGTTTGGTCATTTCGACACTTGTCATCGAAGTACACTTGGCGCTAATTATAAATTGCCCAAGTGTCCCAAGTTCTAACTCGTGTTCTGCGTCGCAACTTCTACCTGTTCACCATGTATGCTCCGTTCGGCATACCATTATTCCGGGTCATGAACGGGGGGGGGGGGGGCGATACAACTCGCAAAATCATGAACTCGTGAGCTTGCACGAGGTTCCCGTGTAAAAGATTTGAAGTTCACACTTTGGTTTCGTTCACAATGTGACACTACAAAAAGCAGCGCGTGCCAGACATGCTCAAAGATTTTGTGCCTGCGATGATTCATTCTCCTGTGCATTCTCTTGCTCTCCCTCTCCCCTTGCCCCACTCATATTGTGGGTCGAAGAGGGACGAGCACGAATAAGGAGTCGAGACCACCGGCCTCGACCCTTAAGGCCTCGGAGCATACAAGCCGTTCGATCGGCAGGGGACTAGTTGGTGGTTTTACAATCACCTGACCGGCCGCCGGCTGTGCTGCTGGCTGGCCGCTGGCTGGTCGGCGGCTAGCGATGGGGTGGCTGCTTGCTAGCTCTCGCTGTGGTGAGGATAAGCCTTCGACTACCGCTCACTTTTGCGTGGAGGGAGGCCTGAATGGGCCCTCCTCCTACATGGGGGAATTTCGTAAAATTTTTGTATAAAGTGGGGGAAGATAACCAAAAAGGACCAAAAAGGCGTCATCGCACAAGTGCGATGGTTGCAATGGTGGGATGTCTCATAACCTTCCTCACCATGCTCGATAACTGATGCATGTTGCTGACCAGGCATGAAAAGCGAGTTGGGTATACTAATTGTACATTAAAAAAATATATAGCGGATGATATCTCAAATTGTGGATATGGCATTTACAAACCCCTTGATTTCGTGGGTACCACAAATATAACCCCCCCTTTCCCGCCGCAAACAAGTGGACAAAAGTCCCCCCTTGAACAGTTACAAACTCCTCAAAAGAGGGGTCTTTGAAGATTTGAATGAAATGATGATATAAGTGCTCAGACGTTCCATGGATTTGACCTCATTATTTTTCACATATATTATTGTTTTTCTCCAACATGCCTATGAGGTGATTTTAAACAGAAATTTACTGGCACATGGAATCGTCTGGGCTGAAATACAGAATGGTTTGAGGGTCGGAGACCGTCAAACACCGCAGTTTTGGCCCATTCGACCTGGAATGGCCACCTTAGAGATATGGCAGATGATATGGAACACTGTTGAAGCTCCCAAAAATCTATCCAGTAGCTCATCATCTCCCACCGACATCTGTTCTGTCGGAGCGCGGGTGAACTCACAATCGACGTGGCCTTACCTCCGCCTCCCCTAACCTGCAGGTTCCTTCCCGCCGTGATGTCATGACGACGTCACGTTTGGGGTGAAACACACGCCTCGTCCATCCATTCGCCGCTTCCTCTCGCACAGAGCAGAGGTGCTACAATCTGACGGCCACACATTTTCGCGTTGGAGTCGCTCTTAGTTACGTCATGTGTGCTGAAACCACCGGGCGCCTGTCACATCGTCGGGCTGAACGGAACAATTGCCCCCGTCTGCCCGCCGATTTTCGCAGTTGTGGAATCACTCACGGCGGTTTAACTGAAGAGAGTGCTTGCAGCAGCAGCAGCGGTTACTGGTAACGGCTTCGGCTGCGGCTGCAGCTGCCACAGCAGCAAAGTAACCGCAGCAGCAGGAACAGCAACAGCAGTGGCAGCAGTAGCAGCAGCAACAGCAGCAGCAGCAGCAGCAGCAGCAGCAGCAGCAGCAGCAGCAGCAGCAGCAGCAGCAGG
>SZWC01000019.1:872605-901624 GCA_023375785.1 Penium margaritaceum | reverse complement strand
GGGGGGGGGGGGGGGGGGGTCTTCAAGGACTTCGCTGATGATAGCTACCAATTGGCATTGGTCGGAATCCGCTCCAGAACTGGGTAGTAAAAAACACACCATCTATTTTGTTGTGTGATATTTGAACTTCGTGCTCTTGTTCATAATACAAAATCTACACAAAGCCACCCCCTTGTTACACTCAAAATTTTAGGGTTCAATTTCTACGCGGATAATTGTCGAGCATCGTAGTAGTAGGAGAGCCTCGCGTGTTCCCCTTCAATTCGAGCGGTATTTTCTTCCTGGTGCATGAGGCTTACTGTTGCAAGGGGGGGACATTGGGGCTTCTTGTTGCAAGATAGGGGCGAGTTAGGCTTATTATTCCGAGGTCGGGAGACATCGGACTTATTCTCCATTGTGAGGGTATATGGTGTTTCCGTACTTTTGCGAGGCCCATGGTCTTAAGCAACCAAGGAAGAAGGGCTTGTTCTAATGATCGAAGTCTGTCCATGAGTCAAACCCTGTCCCTTGGTGCCACAACCAAGGGATTGATGGAGTTTTTAAGGGTTTTCCAGTTATTGTTGTGATAATGGAGAAATAAGACTCGTGTGGGTTACTTTATGAGGGAGTTTCATAATCATCTGAGGTAGGAGAACGCAAGTCTGAGAGGATACCCTTGCACATCAGATTTCTCGTGTTTCCACATAAAGACAGCGAGAAGAGGACCATTGCCCGCCTTTTCATAGAATAAAGGGCATGTTCTATTTACTTTTTGTGACAGGGGGGGGGTTGTCAATTCGGACCAGGAAACATGTTAAATGAAGTGGAGGAGACTCGGACAGTCGAGGACCCATGCCCCATTGTAAATGAGAGTCCTAAGGAAACAAAGACGAGGTCAATGAGGTTCAAAGGGAGGCTCCGTAAAAGGGCTTAAAAAACATTTGCGAGTCTAGTAGTGAGAGAATGAAGGCATAGGTAGACGAGGAAAATGATTCCTGTGATTTCTTTAGCACAACAAAAGAATGGCAGGATCCAGGCAAAGAGCGCCATGAACTCGTTTCACACATTTCATGTGAGCCCCAAGTACCGACCTAACAGTCTCCTTTCCTTTCTCGACCCCTGACGTAGGGTGTCACCTTGTGTGGCACACGTAGCAAGGGCTAAGGCCCGTTACCAAACACAACAAAAAACAAGAAATTAAAGTAAACACGACCACACGTGCAAGGTTTGTGCACATTCACACATAATTACCCGAATTATCCTATATTTGTTCATGAAACCACTTGGGAGGTTGTTTACAAACTTGTTTGGGGCGAATAAAGCAGGTGCCACATAAATAATCACTTTTACAGGGATCATGCAGATATCTAGACATGGATTGGGTATTACAAACAAGGATGTGATAGAAAACCAAGTTTTTCTAAATGTCACCAATGTTGATGTTTGAGTATGTAGTCGCGCGGGTCATTAACACAATTCCCATCATGTTGAACAGGCTGTTTTGCGTGTTTTGTGCACATTCCCTATGGTCAGGCATATTCTCCACGAGCATTCATCCTCGTTTTCACATGGAGTTGCGTGTAGTGTGGACTGACCTCTCCATGTGGCTTGAATGACTACCTTGCAAACTGGCTTGTGAGTTCTCAATCACCACAATCTTGGCCTACTGGGCCGACCTTTCTGCCCACATTGGTCACATTGGAACCAAAGCACCATGAGTCGAGTCCCTTTGTGGACGCCGAGGTGGGTCCACTCCTAAGTGTAGAGGTTGGCCTCTCCACGTGGCTTGAACGGATCCCTAGCCTATGGGTGGTTGGACAAGATAGATCGAAAGTCAGAGAACCTAAATCATTGGAGTTTTAGCCAAGCGGAGCAAGCTTCACATCCGGTTTGTTTTAGAATGTCTGCCAAAACCAAAGATCCAATATTCCGTTCGACAGAGAAACTAAAGACATACCAAAATACTCGAAATAACAAAGAATGAACTGAAAATGGAGACACGTAAATTGTAATCTAAAAGAAGAAACAAAGTTGAAGATTTATATGATTTGTTTTTTATCCAAACCACCCCAACATGAGTGATGATGGGACCTTAGTGTTATGCGGGCGAATCTGTTGACGATTCACATGCACAAAGTAGCAGGCTACGTAAAAGTTCAAGAACAAGATTTTGGTTGGTTTTATATCATTGGTCAGTGTAATTCACTGCATGAATATCCGAGCATGTAGATACGTATGGAAAAACACAAAAGAGGTAATGTCATGGTCTTAGGCGCTCTACGTGTGGAACGCCTATCAATACACAATGTCGTTGGCAGATTTGAGAGACATTGCCAACAATTAGAGGGGTTAAAATATTTTCCTAGGCACGACTCCATAGAGATCTAGCACCATCCAAACTCGACCAAACACTTCAGAGAAGTCGATAATGTTTGATACCATCTTGTTGTCCGTTCAAAAAGGTTGTTGAATATGTCAGAAATCGCAAGAACCTGGTTTTTTAACCTGACATCTTGTCGTGAAGGTTTTGGTAGTTAACATTATTGGAGGTGAACATTTGGTGGCCTATTAATGGAATTAAAAATTAGGAGATGAAAATTTACTGGTATGCAAATAAAGTCATGTCTGCATTGAGTTTCATTGCTAGGGACAGGACATTCCTCCATCGTCGCCTCTCCCCTTTTAGCTGCGATGTCCCAAGGTAAGTATGTAATTATGACTGATCTATGCTAGAACATTCTTAGATCAAACGACAGACCTACCTAAGGTTGTCGTAGGGATTGTAAAATTTGTGCATTGCATTGTGGCCCTGCCACTTCACAATATTTCCAAGTTTCTTGCCATCTCTTCTGTGATCTCTTCAATCACATCCTCAAGATCCATGTCCACGTGGATAGGTGGCTCCGGAGGTACCTCCTGTCCAGGGGTTTTCTAGCCGGGATCTTGTATTTATCACGAGACAATAGACATGGTAAGCATAATGTCCCGACACGATTGTAGGCAAGCAGTGCTTGGTAAAGATCATTGTCCGAATCTCCATGAATGTGAACATGCTCAGCCACTCATCCTTCAACTTCAAGTGGTTCGTTCATCGTAGCTTGATGCTCGCGTTATTGATGTTGCTGTTCTTCCCATCTGATTGAGGATGGAATACAGTGGACAGAGCGATGCAAATGCCATAGTGGTTCACCGATTATTGTGAAGATTGATGTATTGAGAATGACTTGGTGATTGTAGGTAATCGTAGGTGATTAAACGTGACCGCTTGTGAATGAAAGTGATTGCAACTTGTAATATCCTACAACTAAATCAAAATAGATTCCATTTGCTCGTAGGGTATTGTTTTTGACTACAAAGGGTTGCAAGTGATCATAAGCGGTTCCAAGTTGCAGTTAGTACGTTCATGTGAAGAAACATAATTTTGGTTGATTGGAAGTGATGACAAACGATTGCAAGTTACTGCTAGTGAAGGCAACTTATTTCTAGTGATGACAACTAATTGCATGTGGATGCAAGTGATTGCACGTATATTATAGTTATTGCAGGTCAGTAATTGTAACACAATTGAAGTTGTTGTATGTGAATGCAAGTTAGTCAAAGACACTGCAAGTGATAATGTGTGAGTCCATTTGACTGAAAGCACAATTGGTTGCAACCGAGTGACAATGATTGTATGTGGATTTGAGTGAGCATTACTGACCAATTGTAATTCATATAAAGTAAAATACATTGGAAGTAATTGTAAGTGGTTGCAAGCAATTGATACTAAAAGTAAGGGGTTGCTAGTGAGTGGAGGTCATGGCAAGTGATTGGACGTGGTTAAGGTGTCTTGGAAATCAATGAAAGTGATTCATAGTGTTTGCAAGTATTTGGAAGTGTATGGAAGTGTTTGGAAGTATTTGAAATGATTGCAAGTTATCCCTATGCATTGTAAGTGATGGGAAATTATGGTAAGGTTATTCAAGAGATGAACTATGAATGAAAGTGTTCGTAGGTGATTGTAACACATTTGTAGTAATTAAAGTTCTTGCAATTGATTGAGGAGATCGCAAGTTACTAAAACCTATAACGATAGATGGCAAGTGGTTCTTGATGCATATGAGTTATTGCAAGTAACTACGAGTGTCTGCACATGACTGCAATGTGTTTCAAGTAGTTAGAAGTGCTTTTCATTAATGGGATCTGATGTTATGCACTGACAAGTGACTCTGGCTTATTGCACGTGGTTGCAAGTAATTTCGAACAGTGGAGTATTGAGGAAGTTACGGCACACAATTGTAGAAGATGGAAAGCGACTACAAGTAGCAGTATGCTTATTAGTATTTTTGCAGGGAACTGAAAGTGGTGGAAAGAAATTGGAGTGGATTACAAGCGATGGCAAGAGATTGCAAGCTATCAGAAAACCATGTAATGGACTGCGACTAACTCCATATTTCTTACAAGTAATGTAAGCTGCTATTAATACTTGCTCAAGTGGTTGCAAGTGAGAGCAAGTGATCCCGGAAAGATGGAGGTAGCTTTGATCTATGCATGGAAACATTATGGTAAGTGATGAAGGCAGAGTGCAAGCGGTCTTGGTCGATAGAAAGTAAAAACTTATGCAATGAATTGGCTTCAAAACAATTGTATATGGTTACAATTGATGGCACATGCTTGCAAACTCTTGCAAGTTATTCCAATAAGAAATTTAAAGTAATTCCTTGTGATTTCTCGCAAATGACAGTGATTGCACGTGACTAAAATAAAATGGAGGAAATTTTAATTGATTCTAAGTGATTGCAAGCGATTGCATGTGATTTGAAGTCGTTGCAAGCCATTGTATGTGATGAAATGTGATGGAGAATTATAAATGATGACAAGTGACCGTAAGTGGTTGTAAGTAACTTCAAGTTATTCCAAGTGATTCTATGCGATTGAAATAGACTAAACAGAATTCCAGTGAGTGAAAGTGGCTGCAATAAATGAAAAATATTAGAAAAATGGGGACAATTAATGGATGATAACAAGAGTGTAGCGTGGCATTGCCACGCTGATTGGTCGAAGGAGCCACGTGGCTCGACCGGGGTCATCTGGGACTGTGGGCGGTTGGACGGGATGGCTTGAGGGTCGGAGACCCTCAAGCACTGTGGTTTTGGCCTAGTCGGCCAAGGATTCCATCCAATCCGCTACATTGGTATCAGAGCTCCAGGATTCGAATCCCACATTGGGATTACCGGAGATGCCGAGGCGGCTCTCACTCCTAGTGGGGGGAGTGTAGCGTGGCAGTGCCACGCCGACCGGTCGAAAGAGCCACGTGGCTCGAACGGGGTCACCTGGGGGACTGTGGACGGTTGGACGGGATGGCTTGAGGGTCGGAGACCCTCAAGCACCGCGGTTTTGGCCTAGTCGGCAAAGGATTCCGTCCAATCCGCTGCAAAGAGATCACATGTACTAAAATTGATTTTTGTTCGTAAGAACAAATTTTATGGATTGTAACCGAGGTAAAACTATGGCTGGCCATGGGTTGCGCACGATTTCCTTGGTCATGAAGGAATTGAAACTTGTTGCAAGTAACTAGAAACCATTATGGAACAATATCTAATTTTGTAGTGATGGGAACAGGTTTCAATTAGTTTGAAGTGGTTGGAAAATATTGCAAGTGGTCATTCGTAAATTTAAGTGATTTCAGCTGTATGCATGCTCGTTGTAAGGAACAAAAATTATGCTATGTGGTTCTAAGCAAATACTACTACCTACTATTGATGTCCGGTGAGCGTAATTAGTATGGTTTGAAATCACGTGAGTGAATGTGACTAGTTGTGGCTGAAAGTGATTGCAAGTGATTGCTCGCACATAACTCAAGTGGCTGTCATTGTTCGTAATCAGTTGCAACCGTGTAAACACGATTGCAAGGAAATGCAACTGATTCTAGGAATGTATCGTGTGATGGCGATTACTAGTGAAATATTTTGGGTGCAGTTGAACCAAAGTATTGATGAGATATTTAACAAAATTTTGTATGATTATCATTTTGTGCAAGTTCATGTGTGCCAACACATGCACTTTGCTCAAGGCAAAGCGCCAGCAGATGAAAGAACTCCATGATGGTTTAGTCATACGGATCCTGGTCACTCCTACTTGAAGTCAACGCAAGGGAGGGTGGCATGTCAGTTGTTGCCTTTGCTACGTGGTGGCTAACCTTCATTGTGCCGAGAGTGGTCTGATTCTTGTGCGCTTTTTGTATAGCACATGCGATCTTACCCCAATCGAGGAGGAGCTAGCATCTCATACAGTGGTGGGTTCCATCATGGCTATAGCACTGGACGGACCTCCCACTACAACATCCCATTGACACCCCATACGCCTGTCCCGTTGTATGTCCCTTCATCCTTTTGTTTCCTTGAGTGGTTACTACAACCCCCTAGAGCTGTTTTTCTTAAGAAGAGAAAGAGGGACAGGATGACATGGATGAAGAGATAGTCATGGCATTACCGTGGTCAATGCAACGAGCTAGCTCGACGTGCATGCCTATGATGACCACTTGGCTGTTGCCCTCTCGACACTAGCCGATAGAGCCTAGAGAGGCACGTGGTCAAAGTCCGAGAACATGTCAGAGAAGTCAAGGTGGACCCCTAGCATGATGGTGCGTAGGGAATAGTACTGGGAGGGTCCCAACATTCCTTGGTGGGTGTAGAGGCGCATGGAAAACCTCACCAGTAATTGCCTATTGAAATGGAAACACCATGTCCGTGAGTGTTGAATTTGTCAAGTCAATGCGACGCCATGGATTAGGACTCTGTAGCAAATATGGTAACCAATGACTCATAGCCTTGGTAGGTGTCCACTCGTATCCCTCACAGTCATGCTTAAGACAGGCCAGAATTTATTGAGCAACGATTATGGAAATAAGTTTTCCAGGATGGATGTTGCCGCGCTAATGTGTGAACCTTACGAGGGTCGATGGCCTGGTATTTGCTCAATTTATATGGGCAGCCCCCTCGTTTTCGGTCTATTGCTGAATCAACACCTCATGTGAGTCATGTCTGGCCTCGCTCATGTGGCGAGAAATGCCTATTTCAAGTTCCATTAAATGCAGCTCTATAAGGAGGACGACCTTAGGGATTGGAGATGCATAGTAAGGGGAGACTTCTTAATAGACACAACCACATGCTACTATGTGGTATGACCTACTATGGTGTCGATTGTGTGTTGATTCAGAGTTCACTCAGCTGCTTCTCAAACACGTGTATCTCCTTAGCTCGTGGATCCAGTGGTGTCTCTTCCATGTCATCGACTAGCGCACTGATTCTCCACGTGTGGCTTTCTCCTGCTCGAGGACACACTACAATGTGGTCATGATGCGTGTGATAGACTTGTGATCTGATACAGATGCAATGACCTCGACTGTCCTCACTAGCTGGTGACGCATACATAAAAGTGTAAACAACAAATACTAGATCTTTCATGGTGCTATGCCACTAGTGGTGCTGCTGAATCTCTTCTTGTTGTGCTTGAGGCTTGTCATTTTCATGTGCGTACAGACAAATTGCCTCTAAAGATGTGGAGGAAGTTGAGTCTTCATATCCCTTTCCCTCATCAATGGTGGGCGTATGTGTGATGCCTTTGTGCTGATTCTATGCCCGGGGAAATATTTGGCTTGTGTTTTCTCATGCCCCACTGGGTATGGGAAAGAAGGATGGGAAGTACCAAAAAAATTGGGCATCAATTTCCCTTGCCCCAGTGGGTGTGGGAGATGTGACGATGGTATTCTGAGCAACCAATCCCCCTCAAAAGACATGGCAAGAGGTACTTAAGGAGCGATGAACCCAATCTAGCCCAACCTAGTCACCGATGTTACGATGGTTGCTACTACTATCAGTGGTGTTGCAATTGCCAATGCTGCTCCCACGTCTCTTATGGTGAGTGATAGAGGTGAGGTGAAGGGATTGCAGTTGCTCAGTATGGAGGGGACCAATCAGAGCTGTCAAAACAGCGGGGGGAAACGTTTCTCAAGAGGATTGGGCACGTGACAGAAATGATATTCGGGCAAACGCTTTGTTAAGTGTTGGTCATTGTATACTAATGCCATGATGGCACCTGAAAGGGGTCATTATAAGGGGGTAAAATTAGGAGAAATGATGACTGTGAACGTGCTAAAGATAATAGTGGTGCATTTGGGCTACAAAATTAAAGAAGTAAAATTGTTTCATTGTTCCAAGTTTTCCCGTATTCTAGAAATTTAGCAGCTTTGCTGGCCCATCATTGTTTGTTGGGTGCTACGGGGAAATGGCGGGGACGGACATCTTAGGTCATAGATTTTCCAACATGTGTACGTCAAGACTATTAATATAATGAGGATGTCACAAACTCGTGAGCTCAGGTAGGTGACATGCCCGACTTAATTTAGCTTCCAAGGATCTTCACGGATGACACGGGAGCATCTCAAGTCAGTTCAATGGCTGCTTGGGAGGGTATAAGCACCCAATAGAACCTCTGCTAATCTCGTGATGACCGAGCTGTTCATAAAACTCTTGGTTGTGACTGTCAGCTTGGCTGCAATTGTTGTCGCTTCTACCCGTTGCTCATCTTTTGGCAAGTCCATCCAAAAATATAGTTGCGATGGTCACACACTACTGTTGGAACTACCTCTTCTATTATGCACAACTCAACGAAATATCTGTGGAAACTCACACCAAAACGAGGCATTGTCTGTTCCTACGAATTCAAAATCATAAGCTAGACGTGAAGACTACATCCAAGTCTCAGTCCGAAACCAGTCAATGAGAATAATATATAAAAATATGAACTTGGCTCAGGTCTGATTCACCAAGAAAATCCTGGAAGCTCCACAAGAGCAGGGAAGGGTACTAGCAAGGCTCTGGCATGCCGTCATAATTGCCATACACTAACGGATAGGTGGAAGAGCATGTGACAATGCCCCAGTGCTAGCTGGGCCAGCGCCATGGATAAGAATGAGCATGGTCACGGCCAGGTGGCCATTGCCAGTTGTACACATGAACATGAAGAACTTCCATCATAACAATGTTGACATCTTAACGTTGGTTGGTCGATTTCTCAACCATGCTCTACTTTTTTAAAGAGGTGCCCTTTCTCAGAAGCCCTATTTCCTTTGGGTGTTTCTCGAAGCAACCACTCATAACACGGTATCACACGCGTCTCTTGTACTAAGTGCCTAAGACCCAAAACATGTCTCACTCTTGTTCTGGCACTTGTTTATGTACCGTGGATACATCTCACACCTTTCCTTGAAGTAAACTTACTTCAGTTCATTAGTCACAAAAGTGTCCCAAATGCCTAAGTTGTCTTTTTCTCCAGAGCTTTCATGCATCCACTATCCATGTTTCACTCAACATAACAACTCATCATACGAGTGCTTAAGATCATGAATACACATCATTCACATGTCTTGTTTGCCATCGCTGTGCTCAGGCTTCTCATGGAAGGAAAACTACCGCTAATGACAAAATTCTCTTTTACACATTCCTTCTAAATTGTGTGCATACCAAAATTCTCCTTGTCAACGGATAACAATCCTCTACATGAAGAAGGACTTCGCCCTGCTACATGTACACAATTGTCTCTAAAAAACACTTTTGAGTGCAAAACTTCAAAAAAGAGTGAAAGTGTGTTATACGCCTTACATACACAAATCCCTAAACTCCACGAGTAGGCATTTGTGTCCCTATATTTATGGTCCACCATGCAACAATCTCAGTACTTTTATGCCGTTCGACCGAGAGAATTTTGGCCGCCTGCCCTGACCTCTTCTGTTCTAACCTTGAAGGTTATGACAACTGCGACCAATTTGTTGAATGGTAGACAAAAGAGTCGCAATCTGTATCGATGTTTTGATGCTATTTGGTTGACATCTTGATGATGCTAGAATTTTATAAAACTGTGCATTGACATTTTTACAAACCCCCGGCTTCTTGGCGGAGCTTCTCAAGACAACCATTAACGAAGTGACCTTGCACACTCCACTCACCTTGAGCACCATGGATAACAACATATGTCTCATTGTGATTCTCACTATGATGTCTCATTGTATATATTCGTTAGACTTGTATGACACTTGTCATCAAAGTAAACTGGATGCTTAATACAAATTACCCATTTGTCCCAATTCCTCAAATCCGCCACTGTTCTGCACCTTATCCCTATGACCCAACCACCTTCCGCTTGGTAGAACACTTTGCATCAGAGCGCAACGACGCTAGAGGGACAACTGATGCATGAACTACAAGGTGAAAACCTTGCATGAATCCAGAGGGCATCTCCACAATTAAGAAATTCATAGACCTCGTGATGACAATGTGAATCGAGCGAGCGCAACGGATTACAAACAGTAGTAACCGAGAAAGACTCGAGTGATGGAGGATCAGCAACATGCAAGCAATGACATTGTTAAGGCAAATCAGAGAGCATGGAAAAACTTTGTGATGAATTGCATAGCACTGATGACGCCGACGGCCAACCCAGTGAAAGATTCATCTGACTCTATGAACCATCCACCCCCGTTGTTGCCTGCTAGGACCACACCTGGCGCAATGGGAGGGACTAGACGACAAGCTTGCATTAAAGAAGATTTGTACCAAACATTATTGGGATTCAAGAGCCTCAATACTCATTTCCTCCAATAACTCAATGCATCGATGGAGGTGCTACCGATTTTCCCGTGTGCATGAAGCGATGCTCACCAAGAAAAATATGAAACTCTTACATCAACCCAAGATCCGACCGGCATTCTATGAACCGTTCGTTCATGAAAAACCAAAAGGACAAACGGTCAGGATGTGGCCGAGGAGTTTTGAGGTGTACTTCACCACTACGGGGGTCAATAAGGATACATAATTGACCTCACGTCCTCACTTTTGCATAGCACAGTTTCAAGTTGATGTTCCGATCTAAAGACTATCAAACGGCAGCAGAAGACCAATGAGGTTGGATCAATGACTCACACGACCACTCTCACACTGTTACCATAGGCATTTTACATCTCAAGCAGATCAATTCAACATGGTACGACTCCCTGATGCCACTTGAGAGTTGGAGCAAATTTGTGCGCGTCACTCTTGCTGGCTTTGAAAAGATGAATGAGACGTTTGACACATGGTACAGGCTTTAACGCCTGCATCAGGAGTCAAGTGTGGCAGAGTATGCGCGACGATTTTCTACAATCATCATCTGCAACAACCTCACCGCCCATGAGCTATGTTTATACTACGACGACCTCAAGCAAGATATTTGGCAAGCAATTTCCATATTCAGAATCCAAAAGGACCTTTCACAACTGATTGCAGTAGCCGATTGCATGGATTGCGCCGACTACAATGAACAAATACAAGTGTGCAACGGCTCGTAACTCCAAGGCTACTATCCTTATTGTGGTGGAGGGAGGTCACAGTCATGGAAACCTGATATCCAATGGAGATTGAAGCTGTTTATGAACATAATCAATGGCTTTGCTGGACTTGCAAAAAGCCAGGGCACATCTCGTAGGATTGTCGAAAGCGTAACATGACAGAAAGGGAGGGAGCCACAGAGAAAACACAAAGAGTCCAAAACTGACAGAGGAAAAGGGAAGGCGGAAAATCTCCAGTCTGGTTGAAGAAATCTTTGTTGACTGATACCCCATCTCAACGTCTCACGTTGCCGTAGACGAGGGTGCCCGAGATTGCAAATTTGACAAGGGGTTCAAGGACAACCGATCGGCGATATTTCTGTGAGTACAACCAAGGAGTTGTAAAATTATCATAATATTATAATGGTACCCGCGTCATAACTACTAGATGGAGGAGCTTCTAAGAGTCTCGTAAGTAACGACATGGTTCCGAAGTAGCATTTTGAGACTGAACCAGGGATGTTTAAAGGAAAAATCTGTTGACGGATGACTATAGATCGGCTAACTTCACGAACCTTTCCTACCGCAAATAGAAGATCTGCACAATATAACATTGTGGAAAATTTGCCCAATGAGTGATTGAAAATTCAGCCTTGGACGAGATTTCATGTACAGGCACAATGCGCATGTGGGTTGGAGTAGGTGAACAGTCCACGTCAGGATAAAAGGCAGAAAAATACATCTGCCCCTGGACAAGTGACCGACATTGTATCAACGATCGCGGAAAGCAGTGGAGGTGGAAGCAACAGAGGAAGTTGTAATGGTAAAAAAACACCAACCGATTTATTTGGAAATGGCTAAGAGATATCTATGATGTGTAGCTCAAGCATGGCCTGACCACGTGGAAATAGGGGAAGCAAAAGAAATCACACCAGCCAAAGCGACCACATCACCCTCAACAATTGACAATCTCGCAGCCGTTCTGGATGATTTTGCATCACTCGTGGAGGCAATCGAAGGGATTTTTCTGACGAAGTACCCCGAGAGATACCTCCGCAATGAAACACTAATCACCACATAGACATGATGCCGGGCAGCAGACTGAAGGTGAAGGAGACCTACTGGATGAGTGACAAAGAGCTTACTGAACTTAAGAAGCAGCTCGACGAGATACTCGGTCAGGAGTTTATCAAACCCTCCACGTCACTCTATGCGACACTTGTACTTTTTGTGATAAAGAAAAATGGGAGGGATGCAGATGTGCATGGAATACTAAGAATTGAAAGACATCACCATTAAAGAAATCTCCCCTCTCTTGTGAGCAGTCGAACATTCTGACCAATTCCACGGGGCTTGAATTTTCTACAGATGTTCACTGAATTTCCAGAATGCATTGTCTATCACAGGATGCACCTGACAAGGACATCGAGAGTATATCATTCTGCACTAGATACAAACACATTGAGTTCATGGTTATTTCTATTTGACTCAAAAATTCCCCTACAATAGCTACGGTGGCAATGAACGTCATTTTCTGCCCGTATCTTGATGACCTCGATGTTGTGTGTCGCGACAACATCATGGTGTACAACTGCACCTTGGACGAGCACAATATGAATCTCCAAAGGGTTCTTAATAGATTATAAAGAGAGCATTATACAATAAACTCTCAAAATGCGACTTCCGTCACCGTTCGATCGAGCTTTTGGGCCACATCATCGACAGCGGATGGGTCACCATGGACCCAAAAGAGGTGGAGGCAGCTGGCGATTGGCTGACGCAGACCAATGGTCATGACATCCAATTATTTTTGGGTTTCTAAAACTACTACCATCGACATGTAGAGGATGACGCTTGAGTGCTGTCGCCTCTCTCTAATCTCACTTGTAAAACCACCATGTGGAATTTCGAGGACAGCGAACATGACGTGTTGAACTCCTTGAGAAACACTTTGACCTTTGCGCCATCCTTATGGTTGGCAGAGCCAACGTTGGACTACGTCATGGCCACCAATGCATAAAAGAATCAATCAGAGCCATTCTCATCCAAGACAACGGTGCTGGAGAACAAATGGTCGCGTACATGCCGTAAGAGCTATGCGTGCCGGAACTCAGCTACGTGGTGTACACAAAAGAGATGCTCATAGTCGTGCACGTATTCAAAACGTGGTGGTGCTACTTAGAATACATGTGATGCATCGTCTGCGCTGACCGCCACACATTGAAAGATCTCAAGACTCACATGATGATGGACTTTTATGAAATCACACTACGGTATTCTTGAAGCACCCTGACTTCTAAGTGGAGATTCTTGAAATGACCACTCATGGTGCGATCTTGCAGGGATCACTTGGCACGAGCGCCGAGGACCCAACGCATGCCTCATTTTTATTCTTGTTGTTGTACTTATGCGTTCGACTTGTTTGAAAGTTTTCATCAAATGAGACGTCTTTCCTAACGAAACTATCCATTCTTACCAATTCCTTGAATAGTCTACTGCTTGTGTTGCACCGAATGAAACAGAGGTGGTTCACATGGATGAGGTGCGGGATAAAAGACAATTCGGAAGTTTGGGGCAAATGGATAGTTTCCGATAAGCAGTGAGTGTACTTTTAAGACAAGTGTCGAGTGCGTCAAGCATATATAGACAATGCTAAGAACGAGAGTGAGATATCAGTTGGGTCATTGGCATTCGAGCCAAGCGACGCATGAGAGGTTGCACAGTGAGTGGTGGATTTGAGAAGCTCCACTAAGAAGTCGAGGGACTTTGAGAATATCACAATTCTTATTTATAAGAGTCAAACATTGTTGAGAAGTCAAACAAACAATATCAAAACATAGATATGGGTTGCAACACTGATGTCGACCATTCTATAAAGGGGTTGAATTTGTAAAAAAAAGTATGGAACAGAACGCTAGAGGTCAGGGCAGTTGGCCAAAATGCCCTCAGCCGAGCTGCGTAAAAATCCTGAAGTCTTTGCATGGTGGGCCATGAAGTTAAGAAAATAATGTCCACTGTCACGTTTTAAGGACTCGTGTACCTCAGAGACGTAAAACCTCCCACCCTTTTAGCTACAATGTCTCGGCGCGCTAGCAGAAACGGGTGGTGGAAAAGTAGTCGTCGATCATATGACTGACGTCCCGAAGGTTGTTGTAGGGCTCCTTGTTGTTGTGCGCAGACTCGTAGCGATGCCACTTGACGAGATACTCGGTTTTTTTTTCCTGGGAATCAATGTCAGAGGATATCTTCAGTCATATACTCTGTATCCTCGTGGTAGAGGTGCAACATCTCTACAGGGGAAGTTCTTACTGGGGTCTCGATAGTGCTTGAGCTTACTATTGTGGAAGACAGGGTAGTTCGCCATGCTCTCAAGGAGATAGAGTTGAGCGATGACTAGGGTTCATATTTGCTTGATATGAAATGATCCCAACCAACGGGGTTTGAGCTTTGCGCAGGCTTGTCCGTGAAGATTAATATTCGCCAATCTGAGGAAGGCACGATCGCCAGTGTAAAAAACGTCATCGTTGCGATGTTGGTTGCCTACTAGTTTCATAACCGTTTTGTCTTCGCGTGGGTCTGTAATGTTCCCTCCCAAATGCTTGTGAAAGCCCGGCGGTGAATGCGAACAAGGGGGGTATTACTCCAACTATGCAGTCCAGCCGGTGTGGCAGAAATTTTGTTGTGCACCACCTCAAAAGGTATTTTACCAATCGAGGAAGAAGTGGTAGAGTTATGTGGGAGTTCAGCGGTTGGCATGGTTTTTGCCCAGTCGATGCCAAGTTTGGAGAATCAATTGAGAGTTTTGATGCTTTGCTTGGTTTTCTCGTCCGTTTGAGGATGGAATGCAGTAGATAGCTGGATCCAATTGCCGTAACATGTTATTCGTTCATACAAAAAACATTGGTGAAGTTACCATCTTTGTCGCTGATGATGGTGCGTGGCACCTCGTGCAACCGAACGATCTAATTTAGAAACAACATTGATGTACCTTCCATAGTGGCGGTGGCTGTTGTCAAGACGAAGTGCCACATGTTGGAACACCCGTCCACCATGACGAGGATGGCGTCATACCCCTCTGTTGTGGCAGACAGTCTCGTCACAAAGTCTATGCTGATGTTGGCCTATGGTTGCGTTGGAACAGATAGGGTTTGAAGTAGACCCCATGGCCGCATGTGGCAAGATTTTTGTCTATGAAAGGTGACTCATGATTTGCAGAAGGCGGCCACGTCGGTCTACATCTTGTACCACCAGTAGTACTTTGCCAGCATTTTCATTGTCTAGTCCTCGCTAAAGTCTCCGCTCGGACCGGCGTCGTAGCGTTCCTCTGATAGCATCCGCCGCAATTCCTCATTTGGAGGCATGACTATTACAATTTACTTGCTAGATAGTCATCTAGCAAGTAAATTGTTGTCTCCAGCAGAGTTCGTCAAGCCAAAACTTTGTAGTATCGTACCCACCGAACTCCTTGTAATCCAATGCAAGTAGCATTATGAGGTACGGGTATCGTTCAACATGCAACGTGCTGATCTCAACCATCAAATCTGGTCGCCAGCCCAAAGCATTGGCCGGACTGATTATTTCAACCCGGTGCTCAATACTGTTGTCAAAAATAGACTTGAGTAACTCCATCCATCGAGTTTTTTGACGGCTTAGATTTGGCTAGGTTTTGAGATATTCCAAGACGTCATGGTCCATGTAGACGATGAACTGTTAGTATTCTAAGTAGCACCGCCATGTCTTAAATGCATGCAGGAGAGCAAGCATTTCCTTATCATGCACCGCATAGTTCAAATCCGATCCTCATAGCTTTCTTGTCTTGTATGCAACCGGTTGTTCTTCACATTCATTGTCTTGGAGGAAAACGGCTCCGATGGCTCGATGAGACGCATCGGTGGCCATGATGCAGTACACCGCCGAATTTGCCAATTGTAGGGCTAGCACCAAGGTGAGAGCGTTTCTCAAAGAGTTACGCGCTTCTTGTTTGCTGTCCCCCAAATTCCACTCAGTGGTTTTCCAGGTGAGATCGGAGGTAGGCCTTCACACCTGCAAATACTCCTTTGCAAGTTGGCGGTAGTATTTGCAGAAACCCCAAAACACCCGGATGTCCCGAACAATTCTGGACATCAGCCAATCAGCAAACGCCTCCACTTTTTGGGGATCCATGGAGATCTGCCCACCACCGATGATGTGGCCCAAAATCGATTGAACGGTGACCATAGTCGCACTTTAAGAGTTTTCCAACAGAATTCTCTTTGTAAAACTTTGAGAACCTTTTGGAGATGTCCATTGTGGTCCTCCCGGGTGCGGTTGTAAACCAGTATGTCGTTACGATACATGGCGACGAAGTCATCAAGGTATGGACGAAACACATTGTTCATCGCTGCCATAAATGTTGTGGGGGAGTTCATGAGTCCAGACGGCATGACCATGAACTCAAAATGTCTTTATCTGGTACGTAATGTTGTCTTCTTAATGTACTTAACAGATACGTATACCTAGTGATAGTCGCTTAGTAGGTCGATTTTGTTGAAAATCTGGACCCCGCAAAGTTATTTGAAAAGTCCATCTGCCTGTGCAAGGGTATAGCGGTTTTTTATGGTGATGTTGTCCAGTGCTCGGTGGGCCACACAGATCTACATCTAGAATGTTTTTTTTTTCACTAAAGTACTGGTGTTGTGTACGATGATATGGACATTCGAATGAATCCATACCCAAGCATCTCATCTAGAAGTCGATGCCATTTGTGTTCCTTCAGCAGATGTGGTTTCTATTGTTTTCCCTGCTTCCATGTGGATTTTCCACGCTTGAGCTTTGCGCTTCAGGTATCGCTTGGCCACGTCCGAAGATATGGGTTGGTGTTTTGTGGTTGCCGCAACTTCCTCTACTGCTTCCACCTCTGTTGCTACCCGTAACAGCCCCTACGTTGATGGTCCCTCGACCAGAGGCAGGTGTCACTTCCTGTCATCAATGCTGACACAAATCGCCCCGCTAGGTGAGTCAACCTACCAATTTTGCCAATACAGGAAATGTCGCGCAAGGATGATTTTGTGTTCCCTCCTTGGACAAGTTCTCTAGACCATTACATTGTACAGATCTCCAATTGAGGGCCGAAGTGGTTTGCAAAGTCAACGCATCTACAGTCATCTTTCGACGGTTTTCCCACAAAACAGTCCTGGTTCAGTCTGCAAACCCAGCTTCCACACTATGTCGTTGTTGAAAAAAATATGAGAAACCCATCCATCTAGTTGTGTGGATATCGTTATGAGATGTTTACAACCCATCAACGTACTTGTAGCAATATCGCCAGTTGGTTGTCCTCGTACCCCTCGTCAATCTTGGCGATCTGAGGAACCCTCGTTTGTGGCGATGTGAGCCGCTTCGATGGGCGATCGATTGGCGCAACATTTTTCGACCAAACAGGAGCCTCGCCATCTACTCTTGTCCTCTGCTGTTTCCTGACTCCTCACCCTTTTTTTACAACTTCCCCTCCCCCCTTTTTGTCTTGCTATTGTCACTTTCGGCATGAAAAATCTGATCTGGCTTTCCGTAAGTCCAATAGGGTCGTTGACCACGTTGATCGATGATGTCGATTTCCATCAGAGACGAGGTTTCCGTTGACTACGACTTCCCTTAGCCGTGACAAGGATGGTGGCCTTGGGGTCGACAGCCATTGTATTCTCCATCCGGGCATTATAGTTGGCGCTTTCGATGCGGTCGGCTACTGCGATCATTTGCAGAAGGTCGTCTTGGATGCCTAATATGGTATTCGCTCGTCGAATATCTCGTTCGATGCTATTGTTGTAGTATAAATACAATTCGTCGGGGAGGAGGTCACTTCTAATGGTGAATTCATGAAAATGAACAATGTACCCTCACACGTTGGGCTGCTCACACAGGCGTTGGAGTCTATACCATGTGTCATGCTTCTCGTTCAGCTTCCCAAAGGGAGTGAGTGTAGCGCGCATGAAATCCCTCCACGTCTCTGGTGGAATGAGAGAGCCGTACCACGTCGGATTGATGTTCTCGAGAGGTAGTATGCCTGCGGTCGACGATGTGAGAGAGGCCGCGGGAGCCGTTAATCCAGCTGTGCCGGTCTCCTACCCCCGTTGGATGGCCTTTCGATTGAACCCCTAACTGAAAGCCGTGTCACGCAAAAGCGAGGCCAAGAGGTCAATTATATTTTCATCGTTGTTGGCACAACAGCGATGAAATACACCTACGAACTTGTCAGCCACATCTTGACAGTCGGACCTTTGGCGTTTGACGGATCAACCAACCCAAGGAGTCACTCGAGAGTTGCAAATTTCTCTCGGTTTGTACTACTTCGTGCGTATGAGAAACTCAAAGCTCCTCCATCGCTACGTTGAGCTGTTGGAGCGGTTGGCGCTTGAGGTTCTCGAGTGCCGACAATTTATGGTATAAACATTTATTGGTTCGTGCTTCTCGGCCGGTGCCTTCCATCGTGACATACGTCATCCCAACGGGCTACGGCTTAGGCGAAGGGTTTGTCGAGCCTGAGGGCTTTGTCATCGGATTGCCGTCGGGTTTGTTGGTGCTACACTACTCACTGCAAAAGTTTTTGCCGCTGCCTGGTTCGCCTGGATAGCGTTAGTATTCGCGTGCTGCTGATCCGCCATCGCCGGAGTAGTCATGGGAGACAACTGCTTGTCGCCGGTTGTGCTCGCTCCATTCGCCGTTGTCGTTGTGAGGTCAGCGATCTTCTGAATGATGGAGATGCGGTGTGTAATTGTGCGAGGTTGTAGCCAGGTAGTTAATGGGTCGGTTGCCATTCTAGCGCCGTTGCACTCTGATACCAAGTGTTCCGCCCAGCGGAGTGTAGGTGGTTCATAGGGATAAGGTGCGGGACAAATGTCGATTCGAAAGTTTGGGGCAAACGGATAATTTAAATGAAGCAGTAAGTGTCATTCGATGACAAGTGTTGAGTGCGTCGAGCACATACATAAAACGCTAAGAATGTGAATGAGGCGTAAGTCGGGTCATCGGCGTTGAAATTAAGCAACGTGTGCGAGGTCACGCCATGGGTGGTGGATTCAAGAAGCTCCGCGAAGAAGTTGGGGGGCTTCAAGAGTATCGTGACGCTTCTTTATAAAATTTGAGCATCGTCGAGAAGTTGACCGAACGATATCGAACCACCGATATGGTTCGCGACACTTTTGTCGACCTTTCTGGAAAAGGGTTGAAGTTGTCAGAAACTTATAAAACGGCACACATGAGGTCAGGGCAGTTGGTCAAAATTCCCTCGGCCGAACGATGTAGAAATCCTGAAGTTGTTGCGTAGTGGTCCATGAATGTAAGGACAGAAAGATCCACTCGCAAGTCACGGGGACGTAACAGCTTGCACCTCTTCTATGTGAACCACCAATGCTTCTGTCACGTCCCCGACGTACACGAGTCTCGAAAAATTGAGAGTGGGCATTTATGTTCTTACTTCGCGGCGACTTCAAGAGTTTTACGCTCCTTGGCCGAGGGCATTCTCGCGAACTACCAGGACCTTTGGTGCTCCGTTCCAGAAGTTTCTGACAACTTCGACCACCTTCCAGAATGGTCGAGCAGAAGTTGCATGAACCATATCGATGTTTCGATTTTGTTCGGTCCACTTCTCGACAATGCTCGACTTTTATAAAGAAGTGTCGAGATAATCTCGAAGCCCCCAAACTTTTCGGTGGAGCTTCTCGAATCCACCACTCACGGCACGACCTTGTACGCATCGCTCGGCTCAAACGCAGATGACCCGATGTATGCCTCATTCTCATTCACGACATTGTATATATGTTCTCGATTCACTCAATAGTTGTCATTGAAGTACACTCAATGCTTAATACGAATTCTCCATTTGTCCCAAGTAACCAAAGGAAAAATCGTGGAGATACCCGCCATATCCAAAAATTAAGCTGTCGTGCCCGCGGTTGCTCAAAATGGAACCGGATACCCAGACCACTTTGAAATTGGAACCGCGTATCCGTTGTCCTCCATAGTAAAGACGGCATATCCGAGTCCGGCACTTTTCACACGGCATACCACAGAACGGAAATTTAGTCACCGCATACCCATGTGGAGTACAGCCGAATAGTGTACAAATCACGAACGGAACCTAGTCTTCGTTCGCAGGGATGTGTGATCGTTTGTTTTTTGTACTCGTCAAAAAAATCACCTGGCGTTTCGGTTACTCGGAGTACAGCCTTTCACGACAACGTCGCTGACCTTCGCGATTGGTTGGATCATGAACGACTGTCGGCCGCTGAAACGCGCGGTACAACAGTCACCGCCACGCACATGACGCATTGTGGCGATCCTACGTTGACTGCGCGAGAGGACTCCAGTTCATCGCAAAAACCCACCGCTGTCACTCGTGAGTTCGCGATTGTTGTTGCAACTTGCATTATTGGACCACACTCGTCGTCGACTAACATGGAGCCCATGTCCTTCGACCGTCCACTACCTCCGATGCTCGTGTGGGGAGACATCGAACACATTCGACGCGGTGCATGGGGTGTGGACATACCCAACCCACCCAAACCAACATGTGACGAGGCCGAGGCTGCCTGGCGGCAGGTCAAGGTTCAGTGGGACGCCATGTATGACCATGCGCCGCCGAGTCCTCAAACCATGTGTTGGATTTTGGGTGTTCGGGCACCAACTAGCCGCCCAGTGTACGCCCAGAGTGAATGGCAGCCGTGGGTGCAGATGCACCCCTTGACAAAGTCTCGTATGTGACACCATGGGGTTCTCGTCATTAAACGTCGTAGATTAGTGATGAAGTACCCAATTTCAAAATGAATGCAAATTGTCAGGCAGCAAGCGTTCCAACTTTTGTTTGAGTCATTGGTCCAACTCTGTGAATGTTAATGATGTGGTGCCTATGTTTGCCAAAATAACACGTGAAACACAAAGTTGTAGACATTCTAGTAGTGATGGTTTCTACGACAACACACTAGGTTGAAGAAGCAAATTACATAGGCATGTACTGCCCTGGAATCCCACTGACTAACCAGTTCTGGATGGAGGGTGGCAGTGAAAAAATCCATGCCATGACCTCACATGCAGGGCAAAGCTGCCCTACACGACATCCTGGCATAGGAATGCCATAGGCTCGTGCAAAGCATGTCTCGTCCATAACTTCATCCAAAGCGTCGTAGAACACATCACCGGGGGGATCTATGACTTCCCCATTTGCCTCATCTTTCACAATGTTGTCTTCCATCACTTGGCCTCTGTGACATGGGCACATGTACATCTTCATGATGTGTGTCGGCTTCTTGGTTGTCCATATTCTTGAAATTAGACAAGTTGCACTTACGCCAACAACCAGACCAGTAACAAATGAGAGCTCAGACTCTGTTGTGCAGTCCATGGCAAACACGATGTTGGTGTAATGTTGCACTTCTTCAAAGAGACTGAGCCCTATGCCCCTGTCCTTCTATTTATACGTAATAGTGGGCACAAAGTTGATTTTTTACGCGGGAAAAAACATTTCATACCCACAATCATGGAACCACACATCCGAGTCCTTCTCTGTCCCTAAGAAGCTAGCAGCTGTCATGCAAACTCTCCAACATACTGATGGCACTACTGTGGTTGGCCACATGTTATCTGGCCCGCCATCTTCACATCATGTAGCTGCTGTTCACCTTGGCCTGGGAGTGGGCATAACCAGTGGCCTGAGGCGGTTGCACACCTCTGTCCTGCACACCATGAAAAAAACACAGTCGTTGATTACAAACGAGTGATTGATTGAAGTCAGAAAAGGGACGAAAAATTGAAGGAANATAGCGTACCTATCACACCCCCTCGTCCTCCTCGTCCTCGTAGTAGTCCTCTGGGACATCATCCCAGCCGCCACGTGGCATCCCCTGTGTTGCTATCTGTTGGTGGGTGTAGTCAAGGTGGTGTCGTCTGCTCCTCAAGCCGTCCTCCTCGCTGACCCAACAGTAGAGTTCCTGAGACTCCGGCTCTGAGTCTTCATCGATGATGAAGCATTCTGGGTCGTACACCTCCTCCTGCGCACTGTCGTACGTCGCATACTGTTCGGGGTCGTACTCGCATTGTTCGTCGTCCGACACGTTGATTGTCTCCTGTTGAGATCCAGCACCAGCAGCCTCGGTCCCTCCTTCTGCCTCTGCTGCTGCAACAGCTGCTGCAGCCTCTGACGCCTCTGCCTCTGCTTGGGTGCCACTTGGTGGCCAGCGCCCAGCATATGCCTCCGCACGCACCGCAGCTTCTGCCCTGTCCAGCCGCTTCCTCGACGCTGCTTCTGCTGCTGCTGCCGCTGGTGCCATTGCCGCTGGGTTGGTGCACTTGGACACGGTGTGGCCGCGCAGTCCACACCGGCGGCAGATCTTCAAACAAATTTCGGAACTGGCACAAAAACATTTCAAGTGATGTGTACATTCGGATTATTTTGGTGAGAACTTGTTAAAAAAACACATGGTGTAGTATAAGGCACCAAGGCATCAATGGATTCTTGTGGTTGATAGACATAAGGAAGATGAAA
The DNA here is from genome assembly GCA_023375785.1 of Penium margaritaceum. Classification (NCBI taxonomy): domain Eukaryota; kingdom Viridiplantae; phylum Streptophyta; class Zygnematophyceae; order Desmidiales; family Peniaceae; genus Penium; species Penium margaritaceum. The sequence continues at coordinate 878,792 of SZWC01000019.1, read as the reverse complement.
GGGGGGGAGGAGGTGGTTTGGGTATGGAATTCTAAGATGGAAACTAGTCTCTAGCGCTAGTGATCTTTGTAGTTGAAATTGAATGAAATATTCCCCAATAGTTTAAGTGGACAAATGAAGATGTTCTTGCTAATATGTTTTCCTATACTTCCATTCGTTATGTTGTTGCATACAAGGCTTAGTGGGCCTTTGGGCTTCCCCATGGCATTTGCAAGTGTGCAAAGTCATTAAACTATATCGAGTTACCAAAACTAATCACGACATTAATGGGAACCTAAAACAAAAGACAAGAAGTCCAAAATTGACCATTTGCTAATTCCCATAAACACCAAGCTCTCGCCCTCAAATTCCAAACAAATTCCATCATCCCTTGTATGCATCACACACATATATTGGACGAGATGGACCATGGGTGCACAATTCAGATCACTAGTCATTTCTTTGATGTTCTTAAAACTGTATGCTAGAAAAGTTCCTAAGGCCCCAATAGTCAACAACACCAATCTCCCCATGAGGAAAGATAACAAATTATGTCTTGGTTACACAAAGAAGCACAGAGTCATTTTTGTGATAGACTGCATTGCGTCTTGTACAGGCACTCCACTTCATTTGCATGATGTGATGGGCTACAACATGTCCATGCACATGTAATCTCAAGTGAAACAATTCATTTATTTCAGCAAAATCAAGGTAAGATTTATCTTTCGGGATATATGAAAGCAAAACATTATGATTCTAACCCATCATTTGCTATACCTCACTTTATCCCTGAACTCAGTATGACCACAATCATAAAAAAAGGGGGGACTTGTCAATCCCCGAACCTAATTAACAGTAATTAACATTGATTCTGAACAATACGTTGTTCCATAAATCAATGATACTGGTTGTTCTTTGGAACATTTTAAGGGGTATTATGTAGTTTACTGATCAGAGATAATAAACCATTACATTTTATGATTGAGGCTCTTTAGTTTGTTTTCCCACAAAGGGGGCTACCAATATATGTTTTTTGGCTTTTAGTTTCAGACCAAGAGCGACAACCATTCTACCATATGATGTTTGAAATGGTTTAATCTTGTTGCTCTTGCATTTTTCCTTTGTTGAACATGAAACACAAGGCCGGGAGCTACCTCCAAAAACAGCAAGCACTACTGAAGCCATGTCGCATTCCCAATAGTTCATTAGTCAAATTAGTTCAATATCAATGGCAACCATTGCTTGTCCCTAGACAAGCAATGGTTATGACCAAGATCAAAAACGCCCTAATCTGGCACTAGAGCCAGGCAGCTCACACACATTATAGAAGAGACTGAAGCAATCCATCAACCGACATAAGCCTACATCAATGCTGGTGCTTGGAAGAACAAAGACATTTTATGCCCGTCTTCATTACAGCCAAAAATGCTACACCTACAGATCTCTTTGTCACTCTCATTACCACTAATGCCACCTCTTGTGTAGCACTAATAATTTTTGTTGTTGATCATTCTCATCTATAGCTTCTTGCTGAATTTATTGACTGTGGCATAATGGTTACACTGATGCTTGTTACTCTCCTATCCCATATGCATGTTCCTTCCATTTATCTTGTATTTATTTGGTGCTGCTTTTGCCGTGATATGAACTACCGTACCCTCTATTTCAAAACAATTTACAGCATATGGCATAACATATCGCTCACAAGGGGTTTTCCCAGCCAGGCAAGCATTTGTGAAAAATCAGATTCTGAATGTTCACAACATTTTTGTGTCCATCATATACTGTGATGAAAGGCAAATTAAAGGGAATACACATACTCCACCTACACGGAATACAAAAAATACCCCTATGACATGACGTAACATTGCACCTTTTCTAAAACCACACCACTTCACTTGAAATTTACGTGGAAAGTCATTACCCTATACACTCACCAACTACAACATCCCCCTCCCCACCCAGCCTCCAACTCCACTTGCATTCATAACCCATGAAATGACATGCTTTGTATATTCTCTACACATCTCCCTATACACTCCCCCCATATACTCCCCTATACACACTCCCTCTTATCCAACTGTACATCTAACCTACAGTATTGTACACTAGTATTTAATCACCACCCACATCCTCGAACACTCCCCCATACACTCACCACATACACTCCCCCCCCCATTTAACCTCTCCCACCTCCATTTACGTTTGTACCCCGTGACAATGAATGCTTGTGTAAAATTTCCACCCGTCTCCCCATACATTCCCCTCATACACTCACCATACACAGAACCCCCTCCCCACGTCCCTTTGCACATCGAAATCACAACATACTATATAAGTGTTCATTTTCCACCAACATCCCCAAATGGTCCCCCACGCACTCACCACATACATTTCCCTCCCCACCCAGCCTCCACCTCCACTGATGTTTGTAATCCATGACATTGTACACATTAAAATGGGTATAAGTTCCACATGATGATGTATGAAGGTTACACGGAGTTTCTGACATGGGGTATACCTATGTGTTGAGTGCACAGGGAGAGTGTATATGTATAGTATTGGGACATGTACACAAGTGGACCATTTCATGGGTTATGGATGCAAGTAAAGGTGGAGGAGGTGGGCAGGCGGTTGGTATGCATGCGGTGAGTGTATGGGAGAGTTTATGTGTATATGGGTGGTAAATGAACACTAGTGGAAAATGTCGTGAGTTAAATGTGTTAGTGGATGTGGGGTGAGGGGGGAAGCTGTGTATATGGTGGGTGTATAGGAGGATTCTGCGAGGATTTTGGTGGAAAATATGCTCAAGTGTACAATGTCATCTTTAATGAACCTAAATATACGTGGAGGAGGCTGGGTGGGGAGGAGGTTGTATAGGAACATGGGTGGAAAATGACTACTTGTTTATAATGTAGTGAGCTAGATGTGCATTTCGACATCATACGTTGTAAAAAAAGGCAACTTCCAAGACATACATACACTACTACATATGATACACACATATTCCTATGACATGATGTAACAGTGCACCTTCCCAGAAACCAAACTGCCAAAACAGGAAATAATGTGGAAAATTCTCACCCTATACACCCACCAAATACAACCCCCCCCCCCAACCAGCCTCCTCCACCTCCACTTGCATTTTTAATCCATCAAATCGTACACTTTAGTACACTTTCCACCATCTCCCCATTTACTCTCCCCATTCCCTCGAGGTATGGTTAATCAAAGCCATTTCATACACTATTTTTTAGTGTATGCGTTGAGTGTGCTCTCCAAAAGGGGAATCATAGGCGCCCATCCATACACTCTTATAATGTGTGGAACAAGTGATAATTTATCCTACATGGCTAATCAACTCTTTTCTTAGGAAGGACCTCACTGCGTGGGGCCAATGTACATCGCAAGTGCACTCATACTCCATTCAAAAGTGCACTAAGAGCAAACTGAGTGCGCTCATTTGTCTCTTGTATCCCAACATATCTTGATTTTTATCGTATATAGCCAAAAAAAGAGGGCGAAATAGCTCTAATATCCACATTCCCGAAGGGCGGACCACCCCATATCCAATTGCGGAATTTTATATCCCCCATATCCAGCAGTTTAAAATATAACAACGACGTATCCGCCTCCCTCGCCATGCGCGATCAGCGACATGCGTCGCTGATCGAGCATGGCGAGGAGGGTCATGTGACCGTCGCTCGATCGCGACCCTCGATCCTTCGCGAGATCGCGATCGAGCGATGACCCATTTTTTTCGTTTTTTTTTCGACGCGCAAACCCCCTATTTCGATTTAGGGTTTTCTATGTTTTGCGATGTAGGGTTTTCTATGTTTTACGATGTAGGGTTTTATGTTTTGCGCGGGCTCCGCCCGCGCAAAACATAGAAACCCCTAAATTGTAATAGGGGGTTTGCGCGTCGAAAAAAAAACGAAAAAAATGGGTCATCGCTCGATCGCGATTGAGCAAAAACGCCCATGTAATCTTTTTCCATGGCACACAAAACCCCTTAGGTTTGCGAGACAAACACCTTCAAACCCAACCCTGAATTGCATTCGGGGTTGAAGGTTTTATTTTTTGCGCGGGCATCTGCTGGGCCCCGCGGTAGCGGGGCCCAGCAGATTCCCTTTCAACGCATGGGGTGTCTCGGACCCCTCACGCAAACCCCACGCAAACCCCTCCCTCAAACAATCACAAACACCTCAAACGTGGGGTTTGTGATTGTTCAAGGGGCGTGATGACGTCATCCATCCGAAGCTGTATTTCATGCAGCGACGGCATGGTGTTCGCACGCTTTTTTTGGATACGTCGTTGTTTTTCTGCGACCGGTGGATGTTTCGTTGTTAAAGTGCTTGCTTGCTGGATATGGGGTTGTTAAAGAGCGATACATGGATATGGGAGGCTTATTCACGAAATCGATGGGTATATGGTCACCCCCCCCCCCAAAGTACACTAAGAGGACACTCAGTGTGCTAAATTATCTCATGTGTCCAAGCATATCTTGATTATTATCCTACCTGAAAGAAATATACTTTTTGAAAACATTTATTAGATTTTCCTTCTTTATCAACAAAGATATGGTAAAACGTTTTGTCCATTTTTGTTAATAATTTATGTCTGTCTATGTATATTATGAGCCACTACAAATCTTTGTTTGAGGATATTTTAAGAGAACATAGAAACAATTTTCTTGTGTTTAGTGGGGCCTAACTGATGTTTGTATGACGGACGTAGATATGTCCAACGATTTTCATTCCATCAATTATGTTTTCCATTACTCATTTATGCCATGAATCTTATCATTCGTTTCCACTATCTGAACGCGTCTATAGCTTAAGCTACACACGTCTTACCTTCTAGTTCTTTTATTCACAAAAGGCGTGTTTGGAGCATATTGCTGCATGCACACCACAACATGACAGAGTTCTTCAATGCTGGAATCCTAATATTGGTATCCTCATATTGGTGACGAGATCCTCTGATTCCTTAGCGCATACGGTGTTCGCCTTCAAGATTAGGCAATACATGTCGAAGGTCTAGACTAAGGTTCCTCATGGCCCTCTTCCTTGTTAGGTCACACCCTTCAAGCTCTCACATGAACTTTGTGCCAATCTTTATGTTGCTTTTTATTAAGGGTTGCGTCACATTTGCTTGGATTTCGGAGGATGTTTACGCGTGAAGCTCTCTCCAGAGGTCATCTTTGTACCTTCCTTGGGATGTCTACCATTTCAAAGGCATGGAGAATATGGGGATCAAAGCGTTGTAGTGTTTGAGAAATACAACACTCTCTTGTTTGATTCTGTCTTCCCACGAGATCTCAATCACCTACCGCTCCTTCTCTTACTACTCTCTCTCAGCTTGCAAGAGTTTCCTACCGGTCGCAGCCTCTAATTGGGGCTTGTTCTCATCATACTCCCACTCACACCCTCTTCAGTTCACGGAGTCCTCTCAGTCATCTTACGAGTCGAACACCTCCCAAGTCCTATGAATAGGCTGGATCTTTTGACTATACCTCGTTTTCATGTGCATGGGGCACCTACCTTGTTAGTGCAAGCCCCAGCCTTATCAGTGTCATCTACCTTATAAGCACATGCTGCTATCTTGTCGTCCTTATCTATAGTGAATTAATCAACACTGAACCACCTCATGTCCTCCCTCCTTGGTGAGAAGATTCCAGGAAGCTTCCTAGCCTTTCTGCTTGCTAGTCTGACAGCACGGGTCTGGCTTGTTGACACACAGGTCATGCAAGGGACAGCAAGGGTAGGGAGAGACACGTGCACTTGTATCTCAAGCTTCAACTGAAGTAAATGCAGAGAGAAATAACAAATGACAGGTCCACAGCATAAATAGCCGCCGTGGCTCACGGCGGATGGCGCACACGGCGGTGCCTGTCAAACCTGAACCGACCCAAAACCACTGTTTTGGCCATACTTCTGCGCACAAGCGTCCAAACGGAGCGCCGTCTGATCCTACGGATGCACGACAAAAATACAGACACAACGACTGGTCACACGCCTACGTCCGGGAACAGCCGGAGAGTGTAAGAAAACAAACATGTAAATCAGCCTGGCAGGGCTGTCCACCGAGAAAATCCTGAAGACCTCCAAACGTAGCCCGTGGGCTGTGGGAGCCCTCTGGTACACTGGGTAGGCTGCCAGGCTGCCTCCAGCGGGTGGAGCATCACCTCAGGGAACTCTGTCTCCAG
>SZWC01000019.1:807533-833031 GCA_023375785.1 Penium margaritaceum | reverse complement strand
GGCAGACACACACAGGCAGACACACACGGGCAGACACACACGGGCAGACACACACAATGGACCGATGCAGAGACTGGATATGCATTCATGCAGCAGGCCACAGATGCACAGTGCCTTCAGATGGCTTCAGCACAGGACAATGCAGACAGGTCATGTGTGTGTGTGTGTACAGTCACACACACATTGTACAGACCTGTCTGCACATGCATGTATGTACAACATTGTATAGACAGAAAAGGCGGGACGAGACGGACAGGGCCAACAGGCTGTGAATGCTATGTACAGACCAATAGAGCTGAGAGATTGTAGTACCACTGTGCCTCAGCCCTCTGTTTTAGGCGAATGGAGCTGGCGTGGGGTGTGACGGTTGGAAAGGGTGGGGGGTGGGGGGGGGGGGGGGGACCAAAACGGACGACTCAGTGACGCAGGGGAAGTAGAAGGAACAAGGGGACGCGGTGTGAAAGTGGAGATGAGATGCTGAGGTGTTGCATAGGGGGGTGGTGGGGGGGAGGGGAAGGGGGGAGGGGGCTTCCTCCTGGGCGATGTAGTACGACCCAGCCCACATTCCACCTGCAACATGCACAAGAAAAGTGAGAGAGGTGAAAATGGCATGGAATGACATGATATGACAGAACAGAAGAGGACATGACACCATGCAGTATGACACTACATCACATGGCGTGAAACTTGCTTGTACACTTGGTGGTCTTGACCAAAGGCCGACACATCCAAGCAGTCTTCGGTCAAGAGTGCAGCAGAGCACAGCATGCGAGCAGCAGCACATCAAAGAGCAGAGAGACGGGGGTAGAGGCAGGACGAACCGGCGACAAAGTACTAAAAACAAAACCTCCCAACAATCAACAACCTCGCTGATGCCCTCACCCTTACCATGTCGCAGGCGCGCCGTCGGTTGGGGTTTAGGCAGCGGCGTCACATCTTTCCGTCCATTGACCCCAATGTCAGTGGCTGCGGCATGATGATGCAGTGCAGCCTCTGATACCGTGTGCGGAGTGTAGCGGCAAGGCCGTGTGGCTGCATGTGCTGCTTTGCTTCATCGCAGGGATCACACAGCCGTCTGTCTGTGGCGTTTTCAAGATTTGCACATTGGCAACATGCTGCTGGTTCTTCAGTGACCTATCAGCATCCCATCTAGCGGATGTTGATGGACCGCAGGCGGCCATTGCCGCCGCCCAGCTTGCCGCCACCAGCCAGCGCCAGCTGCTTCACCGCAGCGCCGCCCGCGACAGCACCAGCGCCGGCCGCAGCGCCGCCCTCAGCGGGGCCGAAGGCGCGCCAGAACCTCAGAGTCTCGTCCGCCGCGGCAGACGCCACGAGGCAGCCGTCGGGCGACTGCGCCATGTGCAGCACGCGCGCGGTGTGGCCCGTGAGCTCCGCCACCTTCACCATGGACGGGTACTTCCACAGGCACAGCTGGTTCTGCGAGTACCCGTGGCTCGACAGCAGCTCGCGCTCGTGCTTGCTCCACTGCAGCGCGCACACCTGCGAGTGCGTGTCCACGCTGTTCAGGCATGCGCCCGTGTGCGTGTTCCAGAACTTGATGCAGCGGTCGGCTGTGCCGCCGCCGCTGGCCAGCAGGTTGCTCTGGAAGGGGCACCAGGCGAGCGCCTTGACCGCCGCCTGGTGAGCGTCCAGCCTGTGAAGGTACGACGGAGCCGAACCCGCACCGGACAGCCCCATCGGCCCCCCTCCGCCCCTCTGGCCCGAGAGCGAGGCGGAGTCCCAGATGTGCAGCAGGTTGTCGTTGCCGCCGCTGGCCAGTTGCGTGCCCGAGGGGGACCATTTAAGGCCGCACACCTCCTGCTCGTGGCCGTGCAGCCGCGAGGTGACGTGCTCGCGCACCCTCACGTCGTGGTTCAGGATCACCGTGTCCCTCCCGGCGGTAGACAGCGTGGCGCCGTTCCACGCCAGGCTGCTCACCCGCGCGGAGTGGCCGCGCATGGTGCGCACGAGCCTCAGCCGCGCGGTGTCCCACAGGAGGACCTCCGACCCGCTCGTGCCCACCGCCAGGTGCTTGCCATCAGGCGCCCACGCAATGCTCGTGACGTGGCCCCCCTCTTCCCTCGAGTGCCCGCCGAGCTCCTCGATCCCGCCCGTCGCTGCATCCCAGAGATACACTGAGGGGCCCAGGGCCACCGCCACGACGTTCCCGATGCTCCAGTCCAGGAGGTTCAGGTAGTAGTCGTCCACAAGCTCCGGGGCGTCCAGGATCTTCTCCGGCGCCTGAGGAACGTTACGGAATCCCTTGCGGGAGGGCGCGGGGCCGTTGCCGCTCTGCGAGTAGAGCACGCGGTGGGGGTTCTCGTGGCCCTCGGGGGGCGCCGGGGGCTTGCTCTTGAAGGCCAGGATCTTTGTGCCCGCGGCCGCCGCGCTGTTGGCGGAGGAAGAAGCAGCAGCAGCCGAGGTGGAGTCCTCCCTGAGGAAGGTCTCAAGCTGCTTCTTGTACTGCTCCTGTGGGTGTAAGAGTCAGAAGGACAGAGAGAGAAAGAAGTCAACGAGGGTGCATCATGCATGACAAGAAGTCGGAAATCAGAGCAGTTTTCCGTCTCTATGTTTCATTTCCACATCAGGTCAAAGAAAGTGAGGTGGCAACTTGCAAGGATGAATCTGGGTAACATTCAGACCACACATTGCAAAGGACTGAGTCGCCCGTCTGAGACCATGCGGCATCCATCTTCCAGCCCTAGCGACACAGGTGAGAAGAAACCGAGAAAGGGCTCATGTAGAACGTCGAAAAACGGTGTCAAGCCATGCCATACCTTGCTAGGGGAGTAGATGGCGGATGCCTCCGCGGCGGCGGAGCTCTCCCGCTCCCCCAACTGCTGCTGCTGCTGCTCGCCGGACGGCACGGCAGCAGTCAGACTGAAGCGCGCCAGATCCATGTCCATGGCCGCGCGGTTGGGAATGAAGCGGTCGCCCGGCGCAGCGGAGGGGCTCTTCCATGTGGGCGTCTTCTTCTTCTTGGCAGAGAGAGGGGACGCGGCGGAGGCAGAGGGGCCATTGTTCTCTTGCAGCACGGCCCGCTGCTTCTCCCACCGCCCCATGCTGCCTAGCCCGGAGGAGGGCGTCGTTGGCTGCGCGGTCGACGTGCGGCCGGGGGTCGACATTTTGTCGTTTCTGGAAATAAAGTTTTGAGCACTGACAAACAGAGTGCAATCCAAGCAACAAACTGCAAGACTGCAAGAGAGCAAGGAGCGGTGAAGAGAGAGAGGGCGAAGATACAAGTGACGAGGGAAGCTGAGTGAGAGGGTTGGGTGTGAAGACGGTAGAGTCTGGAGACAGGAATTGGGGTGATCACAGGGACAATCTGGCAGGGTACAAAATTGCGATAGAACAACGAGATGCGAAGTGCAAGGTGCAAAGCAATCAGAGACTTGAATCTCTCACGGCCTTTCTGCGAAACAGCAGCAGATTCCGCGAAGCCGCACGATGATGCAGTGCCCACAAAAGTCAAGTCACGCCAAGTTCCCCGCACGATGGTGCTGTGCCCGCCAAAGTGTGTCACGTTCCACGCGCGGTGAGGCAGCGCTTGTTCGCAAAGTGGTCGCAAGTTCGCACAAGATCGCAAAGGGTCGCGGTGTGAAGTTCGCCGCAAACAGCCACAGCAGCAGTAGCGAAGAGAGAGCACGTATGAGTGCCAGAAGTCACCAACAAGAGCCTTTGTAAACTGTCTCCTCAAAGTGAGAATGGGGCCACGGCTGTGTTTATGAACGATTGCGGAAGGTGCTCGCCTGCTCTGTTGGTCGAACTGCTACGTTGCTGTCTTGCTGTCTTGTTACTTTGCCACTTTGCTATCTTGTTTCCTCGCCATCTTGCTCGCCTGCTCTCATGCTTGCGCTTTTGCTGGCCTTCTTGCTCTCTCTTTTTCCCTTGATTGTTCGATATCCGGTTTTGATCGCTTTCTTGCTGTTGCAGGAATGTGGCTGCTGCGTCGGTGTGGAAGGTTCAAATCCAGACCCTGCTGCAATCTTCGGCACTATCTCACTCCAGCCGACGGAGCCTGTGCTCGCGAGCGCCAAGGGAAAGGGCAACCCGCGTGACTGGTTTCGTCGTCAACCGCGGAGGGATGGCGCCAGGGCTGGTCGTGGGAACGGCTAGTGGAATGTACGGCTACCTTGGTGGCGGTCCCGAGGATGGAAGGGTAGTCGGACGTTTAAGCCAGGACGAGTCTGCGTTTTCGATTGAACCTTACGCTTTGGCAATTATGGCAGCTTCAGTCCGTAGTTCCGTTGCAAATTTTAATGCGTCGGAATCCTTGCCCGTACAGAAACGAACGACGCCGTAAGTGGTAGGAAAAAACAGCACCATGGGGCAATCGACCTGGCCAATCGGCGCAGAGGCGCGGAAACCTCAGGGTGAGCGCGCCCCAGCGGAAGTCTTGCTAGAAGCGGAGACCGTTGCCCGCCTTAGTGTGAGACAAGGCGAAGGCGTGACCAGGTGCTCCCTGATGTTTCCTGTAGTTTCTGAGGAGGCCACGAGATAATCATTTGTCGACTCGTACCAATGGGTAACACTCTTGCGTGCCTCAGTTACAAAACCGAATGATTAGAATGCTTTCAGTATCCAAAAAACATTAACCTGAAAATATCTTACGTAACAGTACTATGGGCTATTGAACAACTAGGCCACCATGACATGCATGCCGTACACACGCCTGCAACGTCAGCATGTGGACATTTCTCTTGTCATTATCATGGGAAAAAATGAACAAATTTCCATTCTCTGCAAAAACCACGAAGTGATTTTGGCAAAATTTCTCCGTTCCGATACTCCGTTCCTGAATTTCCTTACGACTTCAATCTCCTTCAAGACGAGACCACAGAAGGATCACGAATCTCATCAAAGTTTTTTTTCAACTTCCCAACGGCGCTAAAATTTCACACATAATCACCTCGAATGCTCTTCATCAAACTCGAAACCTGACTTCTTTGGAGTTCAGAGAAAGCTAAGAAGCCTTCTAGCCTTCTTGCTGCTACCAACGTAACACTTTCGAGTCTCCTTACGAACTTTTAAGAAAGCAAGTGCATTATGGTGAGAACCTTCCTGGAAGCTACCTGACACATCCACCTACCCGCTGAGTGTGACGACAAGCAGGAAACGACAATGTTTTGGTCAGAAGATGCGCACAGGCGTAAAGTGCTTAACCATTTGAAAGCACATGCAAGGAGAGAGACACAAATGAACCATGCAAGCACAAATAGTGGTGACCGCACTCGGTTCGCAGTACACACTAGGGAAACGTTTTGCTGTGTCTCAGCCAACCAGAAAACGAAAACAGTCAAACTCTATGATAACATATCAGAATCAGTTGCCGTCTGAACGGCTGGAATCGTAACAGAAAACACCACAATTCTGCAGCAAGCATGGTCCGAGTGGCTGTACCCCATGGAGGCCACCGAGCCCCTCAGAGGCTCCTCGCCTTATGACGAGGCCAAATGCAAGCAGAGATCGGCTGCCGTTGGTCCCCTGTCAGTCATGTGCACGTGGATGGACATGAGCCGACAGGTCACCGTAGTCCATGACATCAACAATACTCCCCAATTACTGCGACTGCGCCTTCGCGCCTGCGCCATCCCGCCTGCGCCTTCGCGCTTGTGCCTTTGCGCCTGCGTCTTTGCGTCTGCGCCTTCGCGCCTGCGCCTCCGCGCCTACACCTTCGCTCCTGCGCCTTTGCGCCTGCGCCTTCACGCCTGCACCTTTGCGCCTGCACCTTCCGCCTGCGCCTTCGCGCCTGCGCCTTCGTGCCACCGCCTTCGCGCCTGTACCTTCGTGCCTCTGCCTATGCGCCTGCGCCTATACGCCTTTGCGCCTGCGCCTTTGTGCCTGCGCCTGCGCGCCTGCACTTGCGCACCTTCACCTTCGTGCCTGCATGCCCGCGCCCGCGCCTGCGCCTTCTCGCCTGCACCTTTGCGCTTGCGCCTTTGCGCCTGCGCCTTCGCGCCCGCGCCTTTGGGCCCGCGCCTTCGCGCCTACACCATCACGCCTGCCCCTTCGCGCCTGCGCCTTCGTACCAGCGCCTTCGCGCCTGTACCTTCGCGCCTGCGCCTATGCGCCTGCACCTTTGCGCCTGCGCCTTTGCGCCTGGGCCTGCGCGCCTGCACCTTCGCGCCTGCGCGCCCGCGCCAGCGCCTTCTCGCCTGCGCCTTTGCGCCTGTGCCTTCGCACCTGGGCTTTTGTGCCTGCGCCTTTGCGCCTGCGCCTTCGTGCCTGCGACTTTGCGCCTGCGCCTTTGCGCCTGCGCCTTTGCACCTGCGCCTTCGTGCCTGCGCCTTCGCCACTGCGCCTTTGCGCCTGCGCCTATGCGCTTGCACCAACGCACCTGCGCCTTTGCGCCTGCGCCTTTGCGGCTGCGTCTTTGCGGCTGCGCCTGCAGGCCTGCGCCTACGCGCCTACACCTGCGCGCCAACGCCTTCACGCCTGCGTGCCCGCACCTGCGCCTTCGCGCTTGCGCGCCCACGCCAGCGCCTTCTCGCCTCCACCTTTCGCGCCTGCACCTTCATGCCAGCGCCTTCGCGCCTGTACCTTCGTGCCTGTGCCTATGTGCCTGCGCCTATGCGCCTTCGCCTTTGCGCGTGCACCTTTCGCCTGCATCTTGCGCCTGCCCCTTTGCGCCTGCGCCTCCGCGCCTGCGCCTTCGCGCCTGCGCGCAGGCGCGAAAACACAGGCTCGAAGGTGCAGGCGCAAAGGCGCAGGCGTGAAGACGCAGGCATGAAGGCGCAGACGTGACGGCGCAGGCGCGAAGGTACAGGTGTGAAGGCGCGAGCGAAGGCACAGGCACAAAAGCGAAGGCACGAAGGCGCAGACGAGAAGGCATAGGCGCGGGCGTGCAGGCGCGAAGGTGCAGCCGCGGGCGTGCATGTGCGAAGACACAGTTGCGCAGGCGCAGGCGTGCAGGTGCAGGCGCAAAGGTGCAAGCGCAAAGGTGTAGGCGAAGGCACCGGCGGGAAGGCGCAGGCGCGAAGGTGCAGGCGAGAAGGCGCAGGCGCGAAGGCGCAGGCATGAAGGCGCAGGCACGAAGGCACAGGCGCCTGCACCTTTGAGCCTGCAACTTTGCGTCTGCGCCTTCGCGCCTGCGCCTCCATGGCTGCGCCTTTGCGCCTGTGCCTTCGCACCTGTGCTTTCATGCCTGCGCCTTCGCGTCTGCGCCTTCGCGCCTGCGCCTTTGCGTTTGTGCCTTTGCGCATGGGCCTTCGCGCCTGCTCCTTCGTGCCTGCGCCTTTGCGCCTGCGCCTTTGTGCCTGAGCCTATGTGCCTGCGCCTTTGCACCTGTGCCTTTGCGCCTGCGCCTTTGCGCCTGCGCCCTTGCGCCTGTGCCCTTCCGCCTCACCTTAGCACCTGCGCCTTGCGCCTTGCACCTGCGCCTATGCGCCTGCGCCTATGCGCCTGCACCTTCGCACCTGTGCCATCGCGCCTTCGTGCCTGCGCCTTCGTGCCTGCGCCTTGGCGCCTGCACCTTCGCGCCTGCGCCTTCGAGCCTGCGCATTTGCGCCTGCGCTTTCGCGCTTGCGCCTTCATGCCTGCGCCTTCGCGCCTGTGCCTTTGCACCTGCGCCTTCGCGCCTGTGCCTTCGCGCCTGCGCCTTCATGCCTGCGCCTTCGTGCCTGCTCCTTTGCGCCTGTGCCTTCAAACCTGTGCTTTCGCGCGTGCATCTTTGCGCCTGCGCCTTCGCGTCTGCGCCTTCGCGCATGTGCCTTCATGCCTGCGCCTTCGCGCCTGTGCCTTCGCACCTGTGCTTTCACGTGTGCGCCTTTGCGCCTGTGCCTTTGTGTTTGTGCCTTTTCGCCTGCGCCTTCATGCCTGTGCCTATGCGCCTACGCCTTTGTGCCTGCGCCAATGTGCCTGCGCCTTTGCGCCTGCGCCTTTGCGTCTGCACCTTTGTGCCTGCGCCTTTGCGCCTGCGCCTTTGTGCCTGCGCCTTGGCGCCTGCGCCTTGGCGCCTGCGCCTTCGAGCCTACGCCTTCACGCCTTCGCCTACTGCATCTTCGTGCGTGCGCCTCCTCGCCTGTGCCTTCAGGCCTTTGCACCTGCGTCTTCGTGCCTGCGCCTTTGCACCTGCGCCTTTGCGCCTGCGCCAATTTTCCTGTGCCTATGCGCCTGCGCTTTTGCGCCTGCGCCTTCACGCCTGCGACTTTGAGCCTGCGCCTTTGCGCCTGCACCTTTGCGCCTGCGCCTTTGCACCTACGCCTTCATGCCGGCGCCTTTGCGCCTGCACCTTCGCGCCTGGGCCTTCGCGCCTGCGCCTTCGCGCCCGCGCCTTCCCACCCGCGCCTTCGCGCCCGTGCCTTCGCGACTGCGCCTTCGCGCCTGTGCCTTCGCGCCTGCGCCTTCATGCCTGCGCCTTCATGCCTGCGCCTTCGCGCCTGCGCTTTCGTGCCTCCGCCTTCACGCCTGTGCCTTTGCGCCTGCGCCTTTGTGCCTTCGCCTTCGCGCCTATGCCTTCGCGCCTGCGCCTTCGCGCCTGCGCCTTCACGCCTGCGCCTTCGCGCATGCGCCTTCGCGCCTGCGCCTTCTCACTTGCGCCTTCGTGCATGCGACTTCGCGCATGCGCCTTCGCACCTGCGCCTTCGCGCCTGGGGCTTCACGCCTGCGCCTTTGCACCTGCGCCTTTGCACCTTCGCCTTCGCGTCTGCGCCTTTGCGCCTGCGCCTTCACGACTACGCCTTTGCGCCTTCGCCCTTGTGCCTGCGCCTTTGCGCCTGCACGTTTGCGCCTGTGCCCTTGCGCCTACGCCCTTGCACCTATACCTTAGCGCATGCGCCTTGCACCTTGCGCCTGCACCTATGCGCCTGCACCTATGCGCCTACACCATCACGCCTGCGCCTTCGTGCGTGCGACTTCGTGCCTGCACCTTGGCGCCTGCGCCTTTGCGCCTGCGCCTTCGAGCCTGCGCCTTCGCACCTGCGCCTTCGCGCCTGCGCCTTCGTGCCTGCGACTTCGCGCCTGCGCCTTTGTGCCTGCGCCTTTGCGCATGTGCCTTCGTACCTGTGCTTTGCGCCTGCACCTTCCCGCCTGCGCCTTCGCGCCTGCGCCTCTGCGCCTGTGCCTTCAGGCCTGCACCTTCACGCCTGCGTCTTCGCGCCTGCGCCTTCGCGCCTGTGCCTTTGCGCCTGCGCCTTTGCGCTTGCGCCTATGTTCCTGTGCCTATGCGCTTGCGCCTTCGCGCCTGTGCCTTTGCGCCTGCACATTTGCGCCTGCGCCTATGCACCTGCGCCTTTGCGCCTTTGCCTTTGCACCTGCGCCTTTGCGCCTGTGCTTTCGCGCCTACGCCTTCGCGCCTTTGCCTTTGCGCCTGCGCCTTCGCACCTACGCCTTTGCGCCTGCGCCTTCGCGCCTACGCCTTCGCACTGCACCTTCACGCCCATACCTTTGTGCCCGCGCCTTCACGCCCACGCTTTCACACCCATGCCTTCGTGCCCGCGCCTTCGGGCCCGCGCCTTCGCGCCCGTACCTTCGCGCCGCGCCTTCGTGCCTGCGCCTTCGCGTCTGCGCCTTCGCGCCTACGCCTTCGTGCCTGCGCCTTCGCGCCTGCCCCTTCGCGCCTGGGCCTTTGCGCCTGCACCTTCGCGCCTGCGCCTTCGCGCCTGCGCCTTCCCACCTGCGCCTTCGTGCCTGCGCCTTCGCGCCTGCGCCTTCGCGCCTGTGCCTTCGAGCCTGCGCATTCGCGCCTGCGCCTTCGCGCCTGCGCCTTCGTGCCTTTGCCTTAGCACCTGCGCCTTCGCGCCTGCGCCTTCACGCATGCGCCTTCGCGCCTGCGCCTTCACGCCTGCGCCTTCGCGCATGCACCTTCTCGCTTGTGCCTTCGCGCCTACGCCTTTGCGCCTGCTCCTTCGCACATGCGCCTTCACGCCTGCGCCTTTGCGCCTGCGCCTTCAGGCCTGCGCCTTCGCGCCTGCGCTTTCCCGCCTGCGCCTTCCCGCCTGCGTCTTCCCACCTACGCCTTCCCGCATGCGCCTTCCTGCCTTCGCCTTCTCGCCTGCGCCTTTGCGCCCGCGCCTTCGTGGCACCGCCTTCGCGCCTGTACCTCAGTGCCTCTGCCTATTCGCCTGCACCTACACGCCTTTGCACCTGCGCCTGCGCGCCTGCGCCTGTGCACCTTCGCGCCTGTGTGCCCGCGCGTGCGCCTTCACGCCTTCGTGCCCGCGCTAGCGCCTTCTCGCCTGCGCCTTTGCGCCTGCGCCTTCGCGCCTGCGCATTCGCGCCTAGGCCTTCACGCCTGCGCCTTTACGCCTGCGCCTTCGTGCCAGCGCCTTTGCGCCTGTACCTTCGCGCTTGCGCCTATGCGCCTGCGCCTTTGTGCCTGCGCTTGCGCGCCTGCGCCTGTGCTCCTGCACCTTCGCGCCTACGCGTCCGCGCCAGCGCCTTCTCGCCTGCGCCTTCGCGCCCGCGCCTATGCGCCTGGCCTTCGCGTCTGCGCCTTTGTGCCTGTGCCTTTGCGCCGGCGCCTTCATGCGTGCGCCTTTGCGCCTGCGCCTTCGCCACTACGCCTTCGCACCTGCGCCTATGCGCCTGCACCAACGCAGCTTTGCCTTTGCGCCTGCGCCTTTCCGGCTGCGCCTTTCTGCCTGCGCATGCGCACTTGCACCTGCGCGCCTGCGCCTGGGCACCTGCACCTGCGCACCTGCGCCTTCGCGCCTGCGCGCCCGCGCCTGCGCCTTCGCGCCTGCGCTCTGGCGCCAGCGCCTTCTCGCCTGCACCTTCGCGCCTGCGCCTTCGTGCCAGTGCCTTCGCGCCTGTACCTTCGCGCCTGTGCCTATGCGCCTGCACCTATGCACCTTCGCCTTTGCGCCTGCGACTTTTTCCTGCATCTTGCGCCTGCGCCTTTACGCATGCGCCTCCACGCCTACGCATTCGCGCCTGCGTGCAGGCTCAAAGGCACAGGCTCGAAGGCGAAGGCACAAAGGCGTAGGCGTGAAGGCGCAGGCACGAAGGCGCAGGCGTGAAGGCGCAGGCATGAAGGTGCAGGTGTAAAGGCGCGAGTGAAGGCACAGGCGCAAAAACGAAGGCACGAAGGTCCATTCGAGAAGGCGCAGGCGTGGGCGTGCAGGCGCGAAGGCACAGGCGTGGGCGCACAGGCGCGAAGGTGCAGGTGCGCAGGCACAGGTACGCAGGAGCAGGCGCAAAGGCGCAGGTGCAAAGGCGCAGGCGCGAAGGCGGAGGCGGGAAGGCGCAGGTGCAAAGGCGCACGCGCGAAGGTACAGGCGCGAAGGCGCAGGCGTGAAGGCGCATGCACGAAGGCGCAGGCATGAAGGCAGAGGCACATGCGCCTTCGAGCCTGCTCCTTCGCGGCTGCACCTTCGTGCCTGCGCCTTCGCGCCTGTGCCTTCGCACCTGTGCTTTCACGCCTGCGCCTTCGCGCCTGTGCCTTCGCGTCTGCGCCTTCGCGCCTGCGCCTTTGCGTTTGTGCCTTTGCGCCTGCGCCTTCGCGCCTGCTCCTTCGTGCCTGCGCTTTTGCGCCTGCGCATTTTTGCCCGCGCCAATGTGCCTGCTCCTTTGCGCCTGCACCTTTGTGCCTGCGCCCTTGCACCTGCGCCCTTGCGCCTCGCCTTAGCGCCTTCGCCTTGCGCCTTGCGCCTGCGCCTATGCGCTTGCGCCTATGCGCCTGCGCCTATGCGCCTGCGCCTATGCGCCTGCACCTTCACGCCTGCGCCATCGCGCCTGCGCCTTTGTGCCTGCGCCTTCGTGCCTACGCCTTCGCGCCTGCACCTTCGCGCCTTCGCCTATGAACCTGCGCCTTTGCGCCTGCGCTTTCGCGCCTGTGCCTTCACGCGTGCACCTTCGCGCCTTTGCCTTCGCACCTATGCCTTCGCACCTGTGCCTTTGCACCTGTGCTTTCGCGCCTGCGCCTCCGCGTTTGCGCCTTCGCGCCTGCGCCTTTGTGTTTGTACCTTTGCGCCTGCGACTTCGCGCCTGCGCCTTCATGCCTACGCCTTTGCGCCTCCGCCTTTGTGCCTGCGCCTATGTGCCTGCGCCTTTGCGTTTGCGCTTTTGCGCCTGCGCCTTCGCGCCTGCGCCTTCGCGCCTGCGCCTTCGCGCCTGCGCCTTCGCGCCTTCGCCTCCTGCTCCTTCGTGCCTGTGCCTCTTCGCCTGTGCCTTCAGGCCTGCGCCTTCGCACCTGCGTCTTCGCGCTTGCGGCTTCGCGCGTGCGCCTTTGCGCCTGCACCTTCCCGCCTGCGCCTTCACGCCTGCGCCTTTGAGCCTGCGCTCTTGCGCCTGCACCTTTGCGCCTGCGACTATGCACCTGCGCCTTTGCACCTGCATCTTGTCCCTGTGCCTTTGCGCCTGTGCTTTTGCGCCTGCGTTTTCGCGCCTGTGCCTTTGCGCCTGCGCCTTCGCGTCTACACCTTCGCGCGTGCGGCTTCGGGCCTGCCCCTTGTGCCTTCCTGCACGCGCCTTTGCGCCTGCGCTTTTGCGCCCGTGCCTTCGCGCATGCGCCTTTGCGCCCAAGCCTTCACACCCGCACCTTGCGCTTGCGCCTTTGCGCCTGCGCCTTTGCGCCTTTGCGACTGTGCCTTTGCGCGTACGCATTCGCGCCTGTGCCTTCGAACCTGGGTTTTTGCGCCTGCACCTTCGCGCCTGCGCCTTCACGACTGCGCCTTCGCGCCTGCGCCTTCACGCCTACGCCTTCACGCCTGCGCCTTCGCGCCTACGCCTTCGTGCCTGCGCCTTCGCGCCTGCGCCTTCGCGCCTACGCCTTTGCGCCTGCGCCTTCGCGCCCGTGCCTTTGCGCCTGGGCCTTCGCGCCCGCGCCTTCGCGATTGCGCCTTCCCACCTGCGCCTTTGCGCATGCACCTTTGTGCTTGCGCCTTCGCGCCTGCGCCTTCGTGCCTGTGCCTTCGCGCCTACGCCTTTGCGCCTGCGCCTTCGTACCTTCGCCTTCGTGTCTATGCCTTCGCGCCTGCGCCTTCGCGCATGCGCCTTCCCGCCTGCGTCATCGCGCCTGCGCCTTCGCACCTGCGCCTTCGCGCCTGCGCCATTGCGCCTGCGCCTTTGCGCCTGCGCATTTGCGCCTGCGCCCTTGCGCCTACGCCCTTGCGCCTGCGCCTTAGCACCTGCGCCTTGCACCTTGCACTTGCGCCTATGCGCCTGCACCTTCGCACCTGCGCCATCGCGCCTGCGCCTTCGCGCCTGCGCCTTCGTGCCTGCGCCTTTGCGCCTGCATCTTCACGCCTGCGCCTTCGAGCCTGCGCCTTTGCGCCTGCGCCTTCGCGCCTACGCCTTCATGCTTGCGACTTCGCGCCTGCGCCTTCGTGCCTGTGCCTTCGCGCCTGTGCCTTCGCACCTGTGCTTTTGCGCCTACGTTGTCGCGCCTGCGCCTCGCGTCTGCACCTTCGTGCCTGCGCCTTTGCGTTTGTGCCTTTGCGCCTGTGCCTTCGTGCCTGCACCTTCGTGCCTGCGCCTTTGCGCCTGCACCTTTGTGCCTGCGCCTATGTGCCTGCGCCTTTGCGCCTGCCGCTTTGCGTCTGCGCCTTTGCGCCTGCGCCTTTGCGCCTGCGCCTTCGCGCCTTCGCGCCTTCGCCTTTTGCGCCTTAGCACCTACGCCTTCATGTCTGCGCCTTTGCGCCAGAGCCTTCGCGCCTGCAGCTCCGCGCCTGCGCCTTCGCGCCTGCGCCTTTGCGCCTGCGCATTTCTGCCTACGCCTGCGTTCCTTTGCCTATGCCCCTGCACCTTTGCGCCTGCGCCTTTGCGCCTGCGCCTTTGCGCCTGCACCTTTGCACCTCCGCCTATGCACCTGTGCCTTTGCGCCTGCACCTTTGTGCCTGCGCCTTTGCGCCTGTGCCTTCGCGCCTGCGCCTTCGCGCCTGCACCTTTGGGCATGCGCCTTTGTGCCTACGCCTTCGAGCCTACGCCTTCGCACCTGCGCCTTCGCGCCCTCGCCTTCACGCCCACGCTTCCACATCCATGCCTTGGCGTCTGCGCCTTTGGGTCCGCACCTTCGCGTCCGCGCCTTCGCGCCTGCACCTTCGAGCCATGCCTTTGCGACTACGCCTTCGCTCCTGTGCCTTCGCGCCTGCGCCTTCATGCCTGCGCCTTCGCGCCTGCGCCTGCGTGCCTGCACCTTCGTGCCTGCGCCTTCGTGTCTGGGCCTTCGCGCCTGCACCTTCCCGCCTGCGCCTTCCCACCTGCGCCTTCGAGCCTGTGCCTTTGTGCCTGCGCCTTCGCGCCTGCACCTTCGCGCCTGTTTCTTCGCGCCTGTTTCTTCGAGCCTGCGCCTTCGCGCCTCCACCTTCACGCCTGCGCCTTCGTGCCTTTGCCTTCGCGCCTGCGCCTTCGCACCTGCGCCTTCGCACATGCGCCTTTGCGCCTGCGTCTTCATGCCTGCGCCTTTGTGCCTGCGCCTTCGCGCCTGCGCCTTCTCGCTTGCACTTTCGCGTCTGCGCCTTCGCACCTGCACCTTCACGCCTGCGCTTTCGCTCGAGGGCCTTTGCGATAGCGCCTTTGCGCCTACGCCTTTGTGCCTGCGCCTTCACGCCTGCGCCTTCGTGCCAGCGCTTTCCCGCCTGCGCCTTCCCGCCCGCGTCTTCCTACCTGCGCCTTCCCGCCTACGCCGTCCTGCCTTCGCCTTTGCGCCTGCGCCTATGCGCCTGCGCCTTCGCGCCTGCGCCTTTGTGCCACCGCCTTTGCGCCTGTACCTTCATGCCTCTGCCTATTCGCCTACGCCTATACGCCTTTGCGCCTGGGCCTGTGCGCCTGCGCCTGCGCACCTTCACCTTCGCGCCTGCGTGCCCGCGCCTGCACCTTCACGCCTGCACCTTCACGCCTGCGCGCCTGCGCCAGCGCCTTCTCGCCTCCACCTTTGCGGCTGCGCCTTTGCGCCTACGCCTTTGCAGCTGCGCCTTCGCGCCTGTGCCTTCGCGCCAGCGCCTTCGTGCCAGCGCCTTCGCTCCTGTGCCTTCGCGCCTGTGCCTATGCGCATGCGCCTTTGCGCCTGCGCCTTTGCGCCTGGGCCTGCGCACCTGCGCCTGAGTGCCTGCACTTTCGCGCCTGCGCGTCCGCGCCAGCGCCTTCTCGCCTGCGCCTTTGCACCTGCGCCTTCGCGCCTGCGCTTTTGCGCCTACGCCTTTGCGCCTGTGCCTTTGCGCCTGCGCCTTTGCTTCTGCGCCTTTGCGCCTGCACCTTCGTGCCTACGCCTTTGCGCCTACGCCTTCCCCACTGTGCTTTCGTGCCTGCGCCTTCGTGCCTGCACCTTCGCGCCTTCACACCTTCATCTTCACGCCTGCGCCTTTGCGCCTACGCCTTCATGCCTGCGCCTTCGCGCCTGCACCTATGCGCCTGCGCTTTCGCGCCTGCACCTTTGCGCCTGCGCCTTTGCACCTGCGCCTTGCGCCTGTGCCTTTGTGCCTGTGCCTCTGCGTCTGCGCCTTTGCACCTGCGCCTTTGGGCTTGCGCCTTCGCGCCTGCACCTTCACGCCTGCGCCTTCGCGCCTGTGTCTTCGCTTGCGCCTTCGCGCCTTCGCCTTTGCGCCTGCGCCTTCGCGCCTTCGCCATCGCGCCTTCGCCTTCGCGCCTGCGCCGCACGCCTGCGCCTTTGCGCCTGCACCTTGGCGCCTGCGCCTTGGTGCCTGCGCCTTTGCGCCTGCGCCTTTGCACCGGCACTTTTGCGCCTGAACCTTGGCGCCTGCGCCTTTGCGCCTGCCCCTTTGTGCCGGCGCTTTTGCGCCTGCACCTTTGCGCCTGCGCCTTCGCGCCTGCACCTTTGCGTCTGCGCCTTCGCACCTACGACTTCGCCCCTGTGCCTTTGCGCCTGCACTTTTGCTCCTGTGCCTGTGCGCCTGCGCCTTTGCGCCTATGCCTTTGCGCATGTACCTTTGCGCCTGCGCCTTCGTGCCTGCGCCCTTGCGCCTGTGTCTCCGTGCCTGCGCCTTCGCACCTGCGCCTTCGCGCCTGCACATTTGCGCCTTCGCCTTCGTGCCTTCGCGCCTTCGCCTTCGCATCTGCACCTTTGCGCCTGCTCCTTCGCGCCTGCGCCTTCGCACCTGCGCCTTCGCGCCTGCGCCTTTGTACCTGCGCCTATGAGCTTGCACCTATGTGCCTGCGACTTTGCGCTTGCGCCTTTGCGCCTGCGCCTTTGCACCTGCGCCTTTGTACCTGTGCCTTTGCGCTTGCGCCTTGCGCCTCCGCCTTCTCGCCTGGACCTATGCGCCTGCGCCTTTGCGCCTGCGCCTTTTTGCCTGCTCCCTTGTGCCTGCGCCCTTCCACCTGCGCCTTAGCGCCTGCACCTTGCGCCTTGCGCCTAGGCCTAGGCGCCTACGCCTTCACGCCTGCGCCTTCGCGCCTGTGCCTTTGTGCATACGCCTTCGCGCCTGCACCTTTGAGCTTGCGCCTTTGCGCCTGCGCCTTTGAGCCTGCGCCTTCGCGCCTGTGCCTGTGCGCCTGCGCCTTCGCGCCTGCGTCTTCTTGCCTGCCCCTTTGCACATGCGCCTTCGTGCATCTGCCTTCGCGCCTGCACCTTCGCGCCTGCACCTTCATGCCTGCGCCTTCGCTCCTGCGCCTTCGCGCCTGCGCCTTCACGCCTGGGCCTTCACGCCTGCGCCTTCACGCCTGCGCCTTCGTGCCTGCGCCTATGCGCCTGCGCCTTTGGGCCCGCACCTTTGCACCTCCACCTTTGCACTTGCGCCTTGCGCCTGCGCCTTTGCGCCTGCGTCTTTGCGCCTGCGCCTTCGCACCTGCGCTTTTGTGCATGCGCCTTCGCGCCTATGTCTTCGCGCTGCGCCTTCGCGCCTGCGTCTTTGCCCGTTCGCCTTCGTGCCTGCGCCTCGCGCCTGCGCCTTGGCACCTGCGCCTTTGCGCCCTCGCCTTTGCGCCTGCGTCTTTGCGCCTGCTCCTTTGCGCCTGCACCTTTGCGCCTACGCCTTTGCGCCTGTGCCTTTGCACCTGCGCCTTCGCGCCTGTGCCTTTGCGCATGCGCCAGCGCCTTTGCGCCAACGCCCTTGCGCCTGCGCCTTTGCGCCTGTGCCTTTGCGCCTGCACCTTCGCGACTGCGCATTCGCGCCTGCGCCTTCGCACCTGCGCCTTCGCGCCTGTGCCTTTGCGCCTGCACCTTCGCACCTGCGCCTTCGCGTCTGCGCCTTCGCGTCTAGGCCTTCGTGCCTGCACCTTCGCGCTTGCGCCTTCGCGCCTGCGCCGTTGCGCCTACGCTTTTGCGCTTGCTCCTGTGTGCCTGCGCCTTTGCACCTGCGCCTTTGCGCATGTGCCTTTGCACCTGCGTCTCTGCGCCTGCGCCTTCGCGCCTGCGCCTTCGTGCCTGCGCCTTTGCGCCTGTGTCTTCGTGCCTGCGCTTTCGCACCTGCGCCTTCGTGCCTGCGCCTTCGCGCCGTCGCCTTCGCGCCTTCACGCCTTCGCCTTCGCACCTGAACCTTCGCGCCTGCGCCTTTGCGCCTGCGCCTTTGCTCCTGCGCCTTCGCGCCTGCGCCTTTGCGCCTGCGTTTTTGTACCTGCGCCTATGAGCCTGCGCTAATGTGCCTGTGCCTTTGTGCCTGTGCCTTTGCGCCTGCGCCTTTGCGATTGCGCCTTTGCGCCTGTGCCTTTGCGCCTGCGCCTTGTGCCTGCGCCTTCACGCCTGGATCTTTGCGCCTGCGCCTTCGCGCCTGCTCCTTCGCACCTTCGCGCCTGTGCCTTCGTCCCTGCGCCTTCGCACCTGCGCCTTTGCGCCTGCGCCTTTACGCCTGCATGCTTGCGCCTGAACCCTTGCGCCTGCACCTTAGCGCCTGCGCTTTGCGCCTTTCGCCTACGCCTATGCGCCTGCGCCTATGCGCCTGCACCTTCGCGCCTGCACCTTCGTGCCTACGCCTTCGCACCTGCGCCTTTGTGCCTGCGCCATTGCGCCTTCGCCTTCGCGCCTTTGCGCCTTCGCCTTCACTTCTGCACCTTTGCGCCTGTGCCTTCGCCCCTGCGCCTTCGCGCCTGCGCCATTGTACCTGCACCTATGAGCCTGCGCCTATGTGCCTGCGCCTTGGCGCTTGTGCCTTTGCGCCTGCGCCTTTGCGCCTGTGCCTTTGCAACTGCGCCTTACGCCTGTCCCTTTGCGCCTGGACCTTCGCGCCTGAGCCTTCGCGCCTGCGCCTTTGCACCTGCGCCTTCGCGCCTGCGCCTTCACGCCTGTGTCTTCGCGCCTGCGCCTTCGCGCTTGCGCCTTCACGCCTGCGCCTTCACGCCTGCGCCTTTGCACCTGCGACTTTGCGCCTGCGCCTATGCGCCTGCGCCTTTGCGCCTGCGTCTTTGTGCCTATTTCTTTGCGCCTATGCCTTTGTGCCTGTGCCTTTGCACCTGTGCCTTTACGCCAGCGCCTTTGCGCTAGCGTCTTTGCGCCTGCGCTTTGCGCCTGCACCTTTGCGGCTGTACCTTCGCG
Organism: Penium margaritaceum; assembly: GCA_023375785.1. NCBI lineage: Eukaryota > Viridiplantae > Streptophyta > Zygnematophyceae > Desmidiales > Peniaceae > Penium > Penium margaritaceum. Next base: position 814,667 of record SZWC01000019.1, on the reverse strand, counting down.
CCTGCGCATTCACGCCTGTGCCTTCGCGACTGCGCCTTCTTGCCAGAGCTTTTGCGCGTGCACCTTTGCGCCTGCGCCTTCGCGTCTGCGCCTTCGCGCCTGCGCCTTTGCGGCTGTGCTTTTGCGCCTGCACCTGTGCGCCTGCGCCTGTGCGCCTACGCCTTTGGGCATGTGCCTTTGCACCTGCGCCTTTACGCCTGTGCCTTCGCGCCTGCGCCTTCTTGCCTGCGCCTTCGCGCATGTGTCTTCGTGCCTGTGCCTTCGCACCTGGACCTTCGCGCTTGCGCCTTTGCGTCTGGGCCTTTGTACCTGCGCCTATGAGCCTGCACCTATTTGCCTGCGCCTTTGCGCTTGCGCCTTTGTGCCTGTGCCTTTGCACCTGCACCTTGCGCCTGAGCCTTCGCGCCTGCGCCTTCGCGCCTGCACCTTCGCACCTGCTCCTTCGCGCCTTCATGCCTGCGCCTTTGCCCCTGCGCCTTTGCACTTGCACCTTTGCGCCTGCGTCCTTGCGCCTGCGCTGTTGCGCCTGCGCTTCGTGCCTGCATCTTGCGGCTTGCGCCTACGCCTATGCGCCTGCGCCTATGCGCCTGCACCTTCGCGCCTGCACCATCGCGCCTGCGCCTTTGTGCATGTGCCTTTGCACCTGCTCCTTCGGGCATGCGCCTTAGCGCCTGCGCCTTTGTGCCTGCGTCTTCGCGCCTTTATCTTCGTGCCTACACCTGCGCACCTACACCGTCGTGCCTGTGCCTTCGCGCCTTCGCCTTTGTGCCTTCACGCCATCGCTTTCGCGCCTGCACCTTCGCGCCTGCACCTTCGCGCCTGCACCTTCGCGCATGTACCTTCGCGTCTGCGCCTTCATGCCTGCACCTTTGTACCTATGCCTATGAGCCTACACCTATGTGCCTGCGCCTTTCCGCTTGCGCCTTTGCACCTGCCCCTTTGCGCCTGTGCCTTTGCGCCTGCGCCTTGCGCCTGCGCCTTTGCGCCCGGATTTTTGCCTTGAGCCTTCGCGCCTATGCCTTTGCGCCTGCTCCTTCGCGCCTTCATGCCTGGCCTTCGCCCCTACGCGTTTGCGCCTGCGCCTTTGTGCCTGCGCCTTTGTGCCTGCGTCATTGCGTATGCGCCTTTGCACCTGCGCCTTCGCGCCTGTGCCTTGCGCCTTGCGCCAACGCCTATGCGCCTGCGCCTATACGCCTGCACCTTCGCGCCTGCGCCATCGCGCCTGTGCCTTCAGGCCTGCGCCTTCGCGCCTGTGCCTTCAGGCCTGCGCCTTCGCGCCTGCACCTTCGTGCCTGTGCCTTCGTGCCTGCACCTTCGTACCTGCGCCTTCGAGCCTACGCCTTTGCGCTTGCGCCTTCGCGCCTGCGCATTCGGGCCTGCGCCTTTGCGCCTGCTCCTTCGCGCCTGCACCTTCGAGCCTGCGCCTTCGCGCCTGCGCCTGTGCACCTTCGCCTTCGCACATGCGTCTTTGCGCCTGCGCTTTTGCATATGCGACTTCATGCACGCGCCTTCGCGCCTGCGCCTTCGTGCCTGCGCCTTCACGCCTGTGCCTTCACGCCTGCGCCTTCGTGCCTGCGCCTTCGCGCCTGCGTCTTCATGCCTGCGCCTATGCACCTGCGCCTTTGCGCCTGCACCTTTGCACCTACGCCTTTGCACCTGCGGCTTGCGCCTGCGCCTTTGCGCCTGCGTTTTTGCGCCTGCGCCTTCGCGCCTGTGTATTCCCGCCTGCGCTTTCACGCGTTCGCCTTCACGCCTTCACCTTCGCTTCTGCGCCTCGCGCCTTCGCCTCATGCCTGCGCCTTGGCGCTTGCGCCTTGGCGCCTGCGCCTTTACGCCTGCGCCTATGCACCTGTGCCTATGCGCCTACACCTTTGCGCCTGCGCCTGTGTGCCTACGCCTTTGCGCATGTGCCTTTGCGCGTGCGCCTTTGCGCCTGCGCCTTCACGCCTATGTCTTCGTGCCTGCGCCTTCGCACCTGCGCCTTCGCGCCTGCGCCTTTGTACCTGTGCCTATGAGCCTGCGCCTATGTGCCTGTGCCTTTGCGCTTGCGCCTTTGCGCCTGCGCCTTTGCACCCGCGCCTTTGCACCTGTGCCTTTAGTCTGCGCCTTGCGCCTGCGCCTTCACGCCTAGACCTTCGCGCCTGAGCCTTCGTCCCTGCGCCTTCGCGCCTGCGCCTTTGCGCCTGTGCCTTTGCGCCTGTGCCTTAACGCCTGCGTCCTTGCGCCTGCGCCCATGCGTCTGCGACTTAGCGCCTGCACCTTGCGCCTTGCGCCTACGCCTATGCGCCTGCACCTATGCGCCTTCACCTTCAGGCCTGCGCCATCGCGCCTGCGCCTTCGCGCCTGTGCCTGCGCCTTCGTCCCTGCGCCTTAACGCCTGCGTCCTTGCGCCTGCGCCCATGCGTCTGCGACTTAGCGCATGCACCTTGCGCCTTGTGCCTACGCCTATGCGCCTGCACCTATGCGCCTTCACCTTCAGGCCTGCGCCATCACGCCTGCACCTTCGCGCCTGTGCCTTTGAGCCTGCACCTTAGCGCCTGCGCCTTCGAGCCTGCACCTTTGCGCCTGCGCCTTCATGCCTGCGCCTTCGCGCCTGCGCCTTCGCGCCTGTGCCTTCGGGCCTGCGCCTTCGCGCCTGCGCCTTCGAGCCTACGCCTTCGAGCCTGCGCCTGTGCACCTGCGCCTTCGTGCCTGCGTCTTCGCGCCTGCGACTTTGCACATGCGCCTTCGTGCATGCGCCTTCGTGCCTACGCCTTCGCGCTTGCGCCTTCGTGCCTGTGCCTTCACGCCTGCGCCTTCACGCCTGCGCCTTCGCGCCTGCGCCTTTTTGCCTGCGCCTATGCGCCTGCGCCTTTGCGCCTGAATCTTTGCACCTACGCCTTTGCACCTGCGCCTTACGCCTGCGCCTTTGTGCCTGCGCCTTCGCGCCTGTGTGTTTGCGCCTGCACCTTCACACGTTCGCCTTCGTGCCGTCGCCTTCGCGCTTGCGCCTCGCGCCGGCGCCTTCGTGCCTGCGCCTTCGTGCCTGCGCCTTGGCGCCTGCGCCTTTGCGCCTGCGCTTTTGTGCCTGTGCCTCTGCACCTGCGCCTTTGCGCTAGCGCCTTTGCACCTGCACCTTTGCACCTGCGCATTCGCGCCTTTGCGCTAGCGCCTTTGCACCTGCACCTTTGCACCTGCGCATTCGCGCCTGTGCCATCGCGCCTGCGCCTTCGAGCCTATGCCTTTGCGCCTTCACGCCTTCATCTTCGCTCCTGCGGCTTTGTGCCTACGCCTTTATGCCTGCACCTTCGCGTCTGCGCCTATGCGCCTTCGCTCTTGCGCCTGCACCTTTGTGCCTGCGCCTTTGCACCTGCGCCTTGCGCCTGCGCCTTTGTGCCTGTGCCTCTGCGCCTGCGCCTTTGCACCTGCGCCTTTGGGCCTGTGCCTTCGCGCCTGCGCCTTCACGCCTGCGCCTTCGCACCTGTGTCTTCGCTTGCGCCTTCGCGCCTGTGCCTTTGCGCCTGCACCTTCGCGCCTTTGTGCCTTCGCCTTCGCGGCTGCACTTTCGCGCCTGCACCTTCGCGCCTGCGCCTTTGTACCTGCGCCTATGAGCCTGCACCTATGTGCCTGCGCCTTTGCGCCTGCGCCTTTGCACCTGCGCCTTTGCGCCTATGCCTTTGCGCCTGCGCCTTGCGCCTGTGCCTTCTTGCCTGGACCTTTACGCCTGCGCCTTTGCACCTGCTCCCTTGTGCCTGCGCCCTTGTACCTGTGCCTTAGCGCCTGCCCCTTGCGCCTTGCGCGTACGCCTAGGCGCCTGCGCCATCGCGCCTGCGCTTTCACGCCTGCGCCTTTGCGCCTGTGCCTTTGTGCCTGCGCCTTCGCGCATGCACCTTCGAGCCTGCGCCTTCGCGCCTGCACCTTCGAGCCTGCGCCTTCGCGCCTGCACCTTCATGCCTGCGCCTTCATGCCTGGGCCTTCGCGCCTTCACCTTCGTGCCTGCGCCTATGCGCCTGCGCCTTTGCGCCCGCACCTTTGCACCTCCGCCTTTGCACCTGCGCCTTGCGCCTGCGGCTTTGCGCCTGTGCCTTTGCACCTGCGCTTTTTCTCCTGTGCCTTCGCGACTTCGCCTTCCGCAAAGGCGAAGTCGCGAAGGCGCGTTCGCCTTCGCGACTTCGCCTTCGCGCCTGCGCCTGGCTCCTGCACCTTGGCGCCTGCGCCTAGGCGCCTGCACCTAGGCGCTTGCGCCTTTGCGCCTGCGTCTTTGTGCCTGCTCCTTTGCACTTGCACCTTTGCGCCTACACCTTTGCGCCTGTGCCTTTGCACCTGCGCCTTTGCACCAGCGCCCTTGCGCCAGCGCCCTTGCGCCTGCGCCTTTGCGCCTGCGCCTTTGCACGTACACCTTTGCGACTACGTATTCCCACCTGTGCCTTCGCGCCTGCGCCTTCATGCCTGTTCCTTTGCGCCTGCACCTTCGCACCTGCGCCTTCGTGTCTGCTCCTTCGCGTCTGCGCCTTCGCGCCTGCACCTTCGCACCAGCGCCTTCGCGCCTGTGCCTTTGTGCCTGCACTTTTGCGCTTGCACCTGTGCGCCTGCGCCTTTGCGCCTGCGCCTTTGCGCCTGCGCCTTTGCGCATGTGCCTTTGCACCTACGTCTTTGCGCCTGCGCCTTCGCGCCTGCGCCTTCGTGCCTGCGCCTTCGCGCCTGTGTCTTCATGCCTGCGCCTTCGCACCTGCGCCTTCGTGCATGTGCCTTTGCGTGTTCGCCTTTGCGCCTTCGCGCCTTTGCCTTCGCGCCTGCACCTTCGCGCCTGCGCCTTCGCGTCTGCGCCTTCGCGCCTGCGCCTTTGCGCCTGCGCCTTTGTACCTGCGCCTATGAGCCTGCGCCTATCGGCCTGTGCCTTTGCGCTTGCGCCGTTGCGCCTGCGCCTTTGCGCCTGTGCCTTTGCCCCCGTGCCTTTGCGCCTGCGCCTTTGCGCCTGGATCTTTGCGCATGCGCCTTTGCGCCTGCTCCTTCGCGCTTTCACGCCTGCGCCTTCACCCCTACGCCTACGCGCCTGCGCCTTCACCCCTGCGCCTACGCGCTTGCGCCTTTATGCCTGCGTCCTTGCGCCTGCACCTTTGCACCTGCGCCTTAGCGCCTGCGCCTTGCGCCTTGTGCCTACGCCTATGCGCCTGCCCCTATGCGCCTGCACCTTCGCGCCTCCACCTTCGTGCCTGCGCCTTCGCTCCTGCGCCTTCGCACCTGCGCCTTTGCGCCTGCGCCATCGCGCCTTCGCCTTCGCGCCTTTGCGCCTTCGCCTTCGCTTCTACACCTTCGCGCCTGCGCCTTCGTGCCTGCGCCTTTGCGCGTGTGCCTTCGCGCCTGCCCCTTCGCGCCTGGACCTTCGCGCCCGAGCCTTCGCCCCTGCGCCTTTGTGCCTGCTCCTTTGTGCCTTCGTGCCTACACCTTCGCCCCTGTACCTTCGCGCCCGCGCCTTTGCGCCTGCGCCTTTGCGCATGCATAATTGCGCATGCGCCCTTGCGCCTGCGCCTTAGCGCCTGCACTTTGCGCCTTGCGCCTACGCCTATGCGCCTGTGCCTATGCGCCTGCAACTTCGCGCCTGCGCCATCACGCCTGCAACTTCGTGCCTTCGCCATCGCGCCAGTGCCTATGCGCCTGGGCCTTCGCGCCTGTGCCTTCGTGCCTGCGCCTTCGCGCATGCTCCTTCGAGCCTGCGCCTTTGCGCCTGCACCTTCGCGCCTGCACATTCGGGCTTGCGCCTTCGTGCCTGCTCCTTCGGGCCTGCAACTTCGAGCCTGCGCCTTCATGCCTGCACCTGTGCACCTGTGCCTTTGCGCCTGCATCTTCGCGCCTGCACCTTTGCACATGTGCCTTCGTGCATGCGCCTTCGTGCCTGCGTCTTCATGCCTGCGCCTTCACGCCTGCGCCTTTGCGCCTGTGCCTTCGCGCCTGCACCTTCGTGCCTGCAGCTATGCGCCTGCGCCTTTACGCCTGCACCTTTGCACCTGCGCATTTGCACCTGCACCTTGCGCGTGCGCCTTTGCGCCAACGCCTTTGCACCTGCGCCTTGCGCCTGCGCCTTTGCGCCTGCGCCTTTGCGCCTGCTCCTTTCCGCCTGCACCTTCATGCCTACGCCTTTGCGCCTGCGCCTATGCGCCTGCGCTTTTGTGCCTGTGCCTTTGCGCCTGCGCCTTTGTACCTGCACCTTTGCGCCTGCGCCTTCACGCCTGCGCCTTCGCGCCTATATCTTCGCTTGCGCCTTCGCGCCTGCGCCTTTGCGCCAACGCCTTCTCGCCTTCGCCTTCACGCCTTCAACTTCGCGCCTGCGGCGCACGATTGTGCCTTTGTGCCTGCACCTTGGCGCCTGCGCCTTGGTGCCTGCACCTTTGCGCATGTGCATTTGCACCTGCAGCTTTGCGCCAGTGCCTTTGCGCCTACACCTTCGCGCCTGCGCCTTCGCGCCTGCGCCTTCGCGCCTACGACTTCACGCTTGCACCTTCGCACCTGCGCCTTTGCGTCTATGCCTTTCCACCTATGCCTTCGCGCCTGCGTCTTTGCGCTTGCGCTTTTGATCCTGCGCCTGTGCGCCTTCGCCTTTGCGCATGTGCCTTTTCGCTTGCGCCTTTGCGCCTGTGCCTTCGTGCCTGTGCCTTCGTGCCTACGCCTTCATGTGTGCGCCTTCGCGCCTGTCTCTTCGTGCCTGCTCCTTCGCACCTGCGCCTTCGTGCCTGCGCCTTTGCGCCTTCACCTTCGCGCCTTCGCCTTTGCGCCTGCACCTTCGTGCCTGCGCCTTCGCGCCTGCGCCTTCCCGCCTGCGCCTTCGCGCCTGCGCCTTTGTACCTACGCCTATGAGCCTGCGCCTATGTGCCTGTGCCTTTGCGCTTCTGTCTTTGTGCCTGCACCTTTGCACCTGCGCCTTTGCGTCTGTCCCTTTGCGCCTGCGCCTTGCGCCTACGCCTTCGCGCTAGGACCTTCGCATCTGAGCCTTCACGCCTGCGCCTTCACGCCTGCTCCTTCGCGCCTTCATGCCTGCGCCTTCGCCCCTGCGCCTTTGCACCTGCACCTTTGCGCTTGCGTCCTTGCGCCTGTGCCCTTGCACCTGCTCCTTAGCGCCTGCGCCTTGCGCCTTGCGCCTACGCCTATGCGCCTGCGCCT
>SZWC01000019.1:751002-807526 GCA_023375785.1 Penium margaritaceum | reverse complement strand
CCTGCGCCTTTGCGTCTGTCCCTTTGCGCCTGCGCCTTGCGCCTACGCCTTCGCGCTAGGACCTTCGCATCTGAGCCTTCACGCCTGCGCCTTCACGCCTGCTCCTTCGCGCCTTCATGCCTGCGCCTTCGCCCCTGCGCCTTTGCACCTGCACCTTTGCGCTTGCGTCCTTGCGCCTGTGCCCTTGCACCTGCTCCTTAGCGCCTGCGCCTTGCGCCTTGCGCCTACGCCTATGCGCCTGCGCCTATGCGCCTTCACCTTCGCCCCTGCGCCATCGCGCCTGCGCCTTCACGCCTCTGCCTTCGCGCCTGCGCCTTGGAGCCTATGCCTTTGCACCTGCACCTTCGCGCCTGCGCCTTCGAGCCTGCGCCTTCGGGCCTACGCCTTCACGCCTGCGCCATCGCGCCTGCGCCTTCGAGCCTGCGTCTTCGCGCCTGCGCCTGTGCGCCTGCGCCTTCGCGCCTGTGTCCTCGCGCCTGCGCCTTTGCACATGCGCCTTCGTGCATGCGCCTTCGTGCCTGCGCATTCGCGCCTTCGCCTTCGCACCTGCGCCTTCGCGCTTGCGCCTTCAAGCCTGCACCTTCATGCCTGCGCCTTCGTGCCTGCGCCTTCGTGCCTGCGCCTATGCGCCTGCGCCTTTATGCCTACACCTTTGCACCTGCACCTTTGCACCTGCGCCTTGCGTTTACGCCTTTGTGCCTACGCCTTTGCGCCTACGCCTTTGCGCCTGCGCCTTTGCACCTGCGCCTTCGCACCTGCGCTTTTGCGCCTGCGCCTTCGCGCCTACGCCTTCGTGCCTGTGTCTTCGCGCCTGCGCCTTCGCGCCTGCGCCTTTGGGCCTGCGCCTTCACGCCTGCGCCTTGGCGCCTGCAAGTTTGCGCCTGTGCCTATGCGCCTGTGCCTATGCGCCTGCGCCTTTGCACCTTCGTCTTTGCGCTTGTTTCTTTGCGCCTGCGCCTTTGCGCCTGTGTCTTTGAACCTGTGCCTTTACGCAAGCACCTTTACGCTAGCGCCTTCGCGCCTGCACTTTGCGCCTGTGCCTTTGCGCCTATACCTTCACGCCTGCGCATTCATGCCTGCGCCTTCGCGCCTGCGCCTTTGCGCGTGCACCTTCGCGCCTGTGCCTTCACGCCTGCGCCTTCGCGCCTGCGCATTGGCGCCTGGGCCTTTGCGCCTGCGCCTTCGCGCCTGCTTCTTTGCGCCTGCGCTTTTGCGCCTGCGCCTGTGCGCCTGCGCCTTTGCGCCTGCACCTTTGCGCATGTGCCTTTGCACCTGCGCCTTTGCGCCTGCACCTTCGCGCCTGCACCTTCGTGCCTACGCCTTCGCGCCTGTGTCTTTGTGCCTGCGCCTTTGCACCTGCACCTTCGTGCTGCACCTTCGCGCCTGTGCCTTTGCGCCTGCAACTTTGCGCATGTGCCTTTGCACCTGCGCCTTTGCGCCTGCGCCTTCGCGCCTGCACCTTCGTGCCTACGCCTTCGCGCCTGTGTCTTTGTGCCTGTGCCTTTGCACCTGCACCTTCGTGCTGCACCTTCGCGCCTGCGCCTTTGCGTCTGCACCTTTGTACCTGCGCCTATGAGCCTGCACCTATGTGCATGCGCCTTTGCGCTTGCGCCTTTGTGCCTGTGCCTTTGCGCCTGAACGTTGCGCCTGTACCTTCGCGCCTGCGCCTTCGCACCTGCTCCTTCGTGCCTTCGTGCCTGCGCCTTCGTTCCTGCACCTTTGCACCTGCGCCTTTGAGCCTGCGCCTTTGCACCTGCGTCCTTGTGCCTGCACCGTTGCGCCTGCGCTTAGCACCTGCGTCTTGCGCCTTGCGCCAACGCCTATGCGCCTGCACTTATGCGCCTTCACCTTCGCGCCTGCGCCAACGCGCCTGCGCCTTTGCGCACGTTCCTTTGTGCCTGCACCCTCAGGCATGCGCCTTCGTGCGTGTGCCTTCGTGCCTGCGGCTTCGCGCCTTTGTCTTCGTGCCTACGCCTTCGCACCTGCGCTTTCGTGCCTGTGCCTTCGCACCTTTGCCTTCGCGCCTTCGCTTTCGCACCTGTACCTTTGCGCCTGTGCCTTCGCGCCTGCACCTTCGCGCCTGTGCCTTCGTGCCTACGCCTTTGTACCTGCGCCTATGAGCCTACACCTATATGCCTGTGCCTCTGCGCTTGCGCCTTTGCGCCTGCGCCTTTGCGCCTGTGCCTTTGCGCCTGCGCCTTGCGCCTGCGCCTTCGCGCCTGGACTTTCACGCCTGAGCCTTCGCGCCTACGCCTTTGCGCCTACTCCTTCGCAACTTTGTCCTTGCGCCTTCGCCCCTGGGCCTTCGCGCCTGTGCCTTTGCGCCTACGCCTTTGCGCCTGCGTCATTGCGTATGCGCCCTTGCGCCTGCGCCTTAGCGCCTGCGCCCTGCGCCTACGCCTATGCGCCTGCGCCTGCACCTTCGCGCCTGCGCCATCGCGCCTGCGCCTTCACGCCTGCGCCTTCACGCCTGCGCCTTTGTGCCTGTGCCTTCGTGCCTGCACCTTCGTGCCTGCGCCTTCGAGCCTGCGCCTTTGCGCCTGCGCATTCGGGCCTGCGCCTTCGCGCCTGCTCCTTCGCACCTGCGCCTTCAAGCCTGCGCCTTCGCGCCTGCGCCTGTGCGAGTGCGCCTTTGCGCATGCGTCTTTGCGCCTGCGTCTTTGCACATGCGCCTTCGTGCACTCACCTTCGCGCCTGCGCCTTCACGTCTGCGCCTTCACGCTTGCGCCTCGCCCCTGTGCCTTCATGCCTGCGCCTATGCGCCTGCGCCTTTGCGCCTGCACCTTTGCACCTACACCTTTTCACCTGAGCCTTGCACCTGCACCTTTGCGCCTGCGCTTTTGCGCCTGTGCCTTCACGCCTGTGTCTTCGCGCCTGCGCCTTCGCCCCTGCACCTTCGCGCCTTCACTTCTGCGCCTCGCGCCTTCGCCTCATGCCTGCGCCTTCGCGCCTGCTCCTTGGCGCCTGCACCTTTACGCCTGCGCCTATGCACCTGTGCCTATACGCCTGCGCCTTTGTGCCCGCGCCTTTGCACCTGCTCCTTTGCACCTGCGCCTTTGAGCCTTTGCCTTTGCACCTACGCTTTTGTGCCAGCGCCTTTGCGCCTGCACCTTCGCGCCTATGCCTTCGCGCCTGCGCCTCCGCGCCTGTGCCTTCGCGCCTGCGCCTTCGCATCTGTGCCTTCGCACCTGCGCCTTTGCGCCTGCGCTTTTGCGCCTGCGCCTGTGTGCCTGTGCCTTTGCGCGTGTGCCTTTGCGCCTGCGCCTTCGCGCCTGCGCCTTCGTGCCTGCGCCTTCGAGCCTGTGTCTTCGTGCCTGCGCCTTCGCACCTGCGCCTTCGTGTCTGCGCCTTTGTGCCTGCGCCTTTGTACCTGTGCCTATGAGCCTGCGCCTATGTGCCTGCACCTTTGCGCTTGTGCCTTTGTGCCTGCGCCTTGGCGCCTGTGCCTTTGCGCCTGCACCTTGCGCCTGCGCCTTCACGCCAGGACCTTCGTGCCTGAGCCTTTGCGCCTGTGCTTTCGCGTCTGCTCCTTCACGCCTTCGTGCCTGCGCCTTCGCGCCTCCACCTTTGCGCCTGCGCCTTAACGCCTGCGTCCTTGCGCCTGCGCCCTTGGGCTTGCGCCTTAGCGCATGCGCCTTGCGTCTTGTGCTTACGCCTATGCGCCTGCGCCTATGCACCTTCACCTTCACGCCTGCGCCATCTTGCCTGCGTTTCCGCGCCTGTGCCTTCATGCCTGCACCTTCGCGCCTGCGCCTTCGAGCCTGCGCCTTTGCGCCTGCGCCTTCGTGCCTGTGCCTTCGCGCCTACGCCTTCGCGCCTGCGCCTTCACGCCTATGTCTTCGGGCCTGCGCCTTCGCGCCTGCGCCTTTGAGCCTGCACCTTCGCACCTGCACCCGTGCGCCTGCGCCTTCGCGCCTGCGCTCCGTGCCTGCGTATTTGCACATGCGCCTTCGCGCATGCGCCTTCATCCGTACGCCTTCGCACCTGCTCCTTCGCGCCTGTGCCTTCACGCCTGCGCCTTCACGCCTGCGCCTTCGTGCCTGCGCCTATGCGCTTGCGCCTTGGCGCCTGCACCTTTGCACCTGCGCCTTCGCACCTGCGCCTTACGCCTGCGCCTTTGCGCTTGCGCCTTACGCCTGCGCCTTCGCGCCTACGCCTCGCCCCTGCGCCTTCCCGCCTGCGCCTTCGTGCCTGCGCCTTGGCGCCTGCGCCTTTGCGCTTGCGCCTTTACGCCTGCTCCTTTGCGCCTGCGCCTTTGCGCCTGCGCATTTGCGCCTGTGCCTTTGCGCCTGCGCCTTCCCGCTACCGCCTTTGCGCCTGCGTCTTTGCACTTGCACCTTGCGCTTGCGCCTTTGCGCCTGTGCCTTTGCACCTGCACCTTCGCGCCTTCGCGCCTGCGCCTTCTCGTCTGCACCTTCACGCCTGCGCCTGCGCCTTCGCACCTGCGCCTTCGCACCTGCGCCCTCGCGCCTGCGCCTTTGTGCCTGTACCTTGCACCTGCGCCTTTGTGCATGTGCCTTTTTACCTGTGCCTTTGCGCAAGCGCCTTCGTGCCTGGGACTTCGTGCCTGCACCTTTGCGCCTGTGCCTTCGCGCCTGCGCCTTCATTCCTACGCCTTTGCGCCTGGACCTTCGCGCCTCAGCCTTCGCGCCTACGCCTTTGCGCCTGCTCCTTTGCGCATTTGCACCTGCGCCTTTGCTCATGCGCCTTTGCGCCTGCGCCTTTGCGCCTGCTCCTTTGCGCCCGCGCCTTTGCGCCTGCACCTTAACGCCTGCGCCTTCGCGCCTGCGCCTTCACGCTTGCACATTTGCGCCTGCGCCTTTGCGCTTGCTCGTTCGCGCCTGTGCCTTCACGCTTGTGCCTTTGTGCCTACCTATGCGCCGGCACCTCTGCGCCTGCGCCTTTGCACATGCGAGTTGCGCCTGCGCCTTTGCTTCCGTGCATTTGCTCCTGTGCCTTTGCACCTGCGCTTTTGTGCCTGCGCCTTTGCACCTGCGCCTACGCGCGTGTACCTATGTGCCTTTGCCTTTGTGCCTGCGCCTTTGCGCCTGCACCTTCGCGCCTACACCTTCGTGCCTGCGCCTTCGTGCCTGTATCTTCGTGCCTGCGCCTTATCACCTGCGCCTTAGCGCCTGCGCCTATGAGCCTACGCCTATGTGCCTGCGCCTTTGCGCTTGCGCCTTTGTGCCTGTGCCTTTGTACCTGCGTCTTTGCGCCTGTACCTTTGCGCCTGCGCCTTCGCGCCTGGGATTTCGCGCCTAAGCCTTCACGCCTGTGCCTTCGCGCCTGCTCCTTCGCGCCTTCGTGACTGCTCCTTCGTGCGCCTTTGCCTTTACACCTGCGCCTATGCGCCTGCGCCTATGTGCCTTCGCCTTTGTGCCTGCAGCTTTGCGCCTGCGCCTTTGCGCCTACGCCATTCTACCTGTGCCTATGCACCTACGCCTTTGTGCCTGCGCCTTTGCGCATGCGTTTTCGTGCATGCGCCTTCACGCCTGCGCATTTGTGCCTACGCCTTCGCGCTTGTGCCTTCGCGCCTGCGCCTTCGCGCCTACGCGTTCGTGCCTGCGCCTTCGCACCTGCACCTTTGCTCCTACGCCTTTGTGCCTGCACCTTTGCGCCTGCGCCTTCGCGCCTGCGCCTTTGCGCCTACGCCTATGCGCCTGCACCTATGCGCCTGTGCCTATTCGCCTGCGCCTTTGCGTCTGCGCCTTTCGGGTTGCGCCTTTGCGGCTGCACCTTGCGCCTGCGCCTTTGCGCCTGTGTTTTTCCACCTTCACCTTTGTGTCTGCGCCTTCGCGCCTCGGCCTTTGTGCCTGTGCCTTCGTGCCTTCGCGCCTTCGCGCCTGCGCCTTTGCGCCTGTGCCTTTGTGCCTGCGCCTTCGGGCCTGCACGTTTGCGCCTGCATCTACTCCTGCACTTTTGCGCATGTGCCTTTGCACCTGCGCCTTTGCGCAAGCGCCTTCCCACCTGGGCCTTTGCGCCTGCACCTTCGCGCTTTCGCGCCTGTGCCTTTTTGCCCGCGCCTTTGCGCCTGCGCCTATGCGCCTGCGCGTTTGTGCCTGTGCCTTTGTGCCTGCGCCTTTGCGCCTGCGCCTTCTTGCCTGCACCTTTGTGCCTGCGCCTTTGCGCGTGTGCCTTTATGCCCGTTCCTTTGCGCTTGCGCCTTGTACCTGCGCCTTTGCGCCTACGCCTTCGCGCCCCGCCTTTGCGCCTGCGCCTTTGTGCCTGCGCCCTCTCGCCTGCGCCTTCGCGCCTTTGCCTTCGCGCCTTCTCGCCTTCGCCTTCACGCCTGTGCCTTTGCGCCTACGCCTTCGCGTCTGCGCCTTCGCGCCTGCGCCTTTGCGCCTGCACCTTTGCATCTACACCTATGAACCTACGCCTATGTGCCTGCGCCTTTGCGCTTGCGCCTTTGCTCCTGCGCCTTTTTGCCTGCGCCTTTGCGTCTATGCCTTTGCGCCTGCGCCTTGCGCCTGGGCCTTCGCGCCTGAGCCTTCACGCCTGCGCCTTCACGCCTTCTCCTTCATGCCTTCGTGCCTGCGCCTTCGCACTTGCGCCTTTGCGCATGCGCCTATGCACCTGCACCTATGCGCCTGCGCCTATGTGCATGTGCCTTTGCGCCTGTGCCTTTGCGCCTGCGCCTTTGTGCCTGTGCCTATGAACCTGCGCCTTCGCGCCTGCGCCTTTGGCCTGTGCCTTCGCGCCTGCGCATTCGTGCGTCGCCTTCGCGCTTGCGCCTTTGCGCATGCGCCTTCGCACCTTTGCTCCTACACTTTTGCGCCTATGCCTTTGCACCTGTGCCTTCGCTCCTGCGCCTTCGCTCCTGCGCCTTTGCGCCTGTGCCTTCACGCCTGCCCCTTCATGGCTGCGCCTTCACGCCTGTGTCTTCGCCCCTGCAACTTTGCGCCTGCGCTTCACACCTGTGCCTTCGCGCCTGCGCCTTTGTGCCTGCGCCTATGCACCTGTGCCTTTGTGCCTACGCCTTTGCGCCTGCGCCTTTGTGCATGCGCCATTGCGCCTGTGCCTTTGCTCCTGCGCCTTTGCGCTTGCGCCTTTGCGCCTGTGCCTTCGCGCCTGTGCCTTGGCGCCTGCGCTTTCGCGCCTGCGCCTTCGCGCCTGCGCCTTCGCGCCTGCGCCTTCGCGCCTGCGCCTATGTGCCTGTGCCTATGCGCCTGCGCCTTTGCGTTTGCGCCTTTGCACCTGGGCCTTTGCGCCTGCGCCTTTGCGCCTGCGCCTTTGCGCCTGTGCCTTTGCGCCTGCACCTTGCGCCTGTGCCTTTGCACCTGTGCCTTTGCACCTGCATCTTTGCGCCTGCACCTTCACGCCTGGGCCTTCACGCCTGGGCCTTCGCGCCTGCGCCTTCGCACCTGCGCCTTCGCACCTGTGCCTTCGCGCGTGCGCCTTCGCGCCTTCGCCTCCGCGCCTTTGCCTTCGCGCCCACGCCTTCGCGCCTGCGCCTTTGTGCCTGCGCCTTCGCGCCTGCGCCTTTGTGCCTGTACCTTTGCATCTGCGCCTATTAGCATGCGCCTATGTGCCTTTGCCTGTACTCTTGCGGCTTTGCTCCTGCGCCTGCGCGTTTGCGCCTGTGCCTTTGCGCCTGCGCCTTGCGCCTGGCCTTCGCACCTAAGCCTTCGTGCCTGCGCCTTTGCGCCTGCTCCTTCGCGCCTTCATACCTACGCCTTCGCACTTGCGCCTTTGCATCTGTGCCTATGCACCTGCGCCTTTGCGCCTGCGCCTTTGCGTCTGTGCCTTTGCGCCTGCGCCTTTGTGCCTGCGCCTATGCGCATGCGCCTTTGCGCATGCGCCTTTGGCCTGTGCCTTCGCGCCTGCGCCTTCACGCCTGCGCCTTTGAGCCTGCGCATTCGCGCCTTTGCCTTCACGCCTGCGCCTTTGCACTTGCGCCTTCACGCCTGCGCCTTCACCCCTGCACCTTCACGCCTAAGCCTTCATTCATGTGCCTTCACGCCTGCACCTTCACGCCTGCGCCTTCGCGCCAGTGCCTTCACGCCTGCGCCTTCATGCCTGCACCTTTTTGCCTATGCCTATGCGCCTGCGCCTGCGCCTACGCCTGCGCCTATGTGATTGCGCCTATGTGCCTACGCCTTTGCGCCTGCGCCTTTGCGCCTCCGCCTTTGCGCCTGCGCTTTTGCACCTACACCTTTGCGCCTGGGCCTTTGTGCCTGTGCCTTTGCGCCTACGCCTTTGCTCCTACGCCTTTGCGTTTGGCCTTCGCGCCTGCGCCTTCGCGCCTGTGCTTTTGCACCTGCGCCTTCATGCCTGCGCATTCGCGCCTGCACTTTTGCGCCTGCGCCTTCGCGTCTGCACCTTCACGTGTAAGCCTTCGCGCCTGTGCCTTTGCGCTTGGGCCTTCGCACCTATGCCTTCGCGCCTGCGCCTTGGCACCTGCGCCTTTGCGCCTGCGCCTATGCCCGTCTATGTGCCTGCGCCTATTTTCTTCGCCTTTGCATCTGCGCTTTTTTGCCTGCACCTTTGCGCTTGCGTCTCTGCTCCTGCACCTTGCGCCTGCACCATTGCACCTGTGCCTTTGCACCTGCGTCTTTGCGCCTGGGCCTTCGCGCCTGCACCTTTGTGCCTGTGCCTTTGCGTCTGCACCTTCGCCCCTGCGCCTTCACGCCTGCGCCTTTGCACCTGCGCCTATGCGCCTGCGCCTATGCGCCTGCGCCATTGTGCCTGCGACTTTGTGCCTCCGCCTTTGCGCCTTCGCCTTGGCGCTAGCGCCTTTGTGCCTGTGCCTTCGTGCTTGTGCCTTTGTACCTGAGCCTTCGCACCTGCCCATTCGCGCCTGCGCCTTCGCGCCTGCGCCTTCGTGCCTGCGCCTTTGCACCTGCGCCTTTGCGCCTGCGCCTATGCACCTGCGCCTATGTGCTTGCGCCTATGCGCCTGCGCCTTTGCGTCTGCGCCTTTGCGCCTGCACCTTGCGCTTGCGCCTTTGCGCCTGTGCCTTCGCGCCTTCGCACCTGCGCCTTCGCGCCTACAACTTCGCGCCTGCGTCTTCTCGCCTGCGCCTTCGCACCTGCGCCCTCGCGCCTGCGCCTGCACCTTCGTACCTTTGCCTTCACGCCTTCGCGCTTTCGCGCCTGCGCCTTCTCTCACGTGCCTTCATGCTTGCGCCTTTGTGCCTGCACCTTTGCGCCCGCCTTCGCGCATGCGCCTTCATTCATGCACCTTCATGCCTGTGCCTTCGCGTCTACGCCTTTGCGCCTGCACCTTTGCGCCTGCGCCTTCGCGCCTGTGCCTTTGCTCATGCGCCTTTGCGCCTGCACCTTTGCGCCTGTGCCTTCGCGCCCGCACCTTTGCGCCTGTGCCTTAACGCCTGCACCTTTGTGCCTGCGCCTTTGCGCCTGCGCCTTCGCGCCTGTGCCTTCACGCTTGCGCCTTTGCGCCTGCGCCTTTGCACCTGCGCCTATGCGCCTGCGCCTATGTGCCTTCGCCTTTGCGTCTGCGCCTTGCGCCTGTGCCGTCATGCCTGCGCCTTTGCGCCCTTACCTTTGTGCCTGCGCCTTCGTGCCTGCGCCTTCATGCCTGCGCCTTCGTGCCTGCGCCTTTGCGCCTGCGCCTTCGCTCCTGCGCCTTTGCGCCTGCGCCTTTGCGCTTGTGCCTTTGCGCCTGCCCCTTGTGCCTGCGCCTTTGCGCATGTGCCTTTGCACCTACGCCATGAGCCTGCGCCTTCGTGCCTGCGCCTTTGCACTTGCGCCTTTGCGCCTGCACCTAAGCGCCTGTGCCTTTGTGCCTGTGCCTATGCGCCTGCGCCTATGCGCCTGCGCCTTTGCGCATGTGCCTTTGTGTTTGCGCCTTTGCGCCTTCACCTTTGCACTTGCGCCTTTGCACCTGCGCCTTTGTGCCTGCGCCTTTGCGCCTGTGCCTCTGCGCTTTGGACTTCGCGCCTGCGCCTTTGCGCCTGTGCCTTTGTGCCTGCGCCTTCACGCCTGCGCCTTCACACCTGCGCCTTTGCGCCTGCACCTTCACGCCTGAGCCTTCGCGCCTGCGCCGTCACGCCTGTGCCTTCACACCTGCGCCTTTGCGCCTATGCTTTTGCGCCTTCGCCTTCACGCCTTTGTGCCAGCGCCTTCGCGCCAGCGCCTTCGTGCCTGCGCATTCGCGCCTGAGCCTTCGCGCCTGCGCCTTCGCACCTACGCATTTAAACCTGCGCATTTGCGCCTGTGCCTAGGTGCCTGTGCCTATGCGCCTGCGCCTGTGCATCTACACCTTTTGCGCCTGCGCCTTTGCGCCTGCACCTTTGCGCATGCACCTTTGCACCTGCACCTTCGCGCCTGCACCTTTGCGCTTGCGCCTATGCGCCTGCGCCCATGCGCCTGCGCCTTTGTGCATGTGCCTTTGCGCCTACGCCTTCGCGCCTGCGCCTTCACGCCTGCGCCTTCGCACCTTCACCTTCGCGCATGCGCCTTTGTGCCTGAGCCTTCGCGCCTGCGCCGTCACGCCTGCGCCTTTGCGCCGTGGCCTTGCGTTTACGCCCTCCCGCCTGTTCCTTTGCACCCGCGCCTTCGCGCCTGTGCCTTCCCGCATGAGCCTTTGCGCCTGCACCTTCGCGCTTGCGCCTTCTGGCTTGCACCTTTGCGCCTGCGCCTATGCGCGTGTGCCTATGCGCATGCGCCTTTGCGCCTGCACCTTTGCGGCTGTGCCTTTGCGCCTGCGCCTTTGTGCCTGTGCCTTTGCGCCTGCACCTTTGCGCCTGCGCCTTTGCACTTGCGCCTTCGCGCCTATGCCTTTGCGCCTGCGCCTTCCCGCCTGCGCCTTTGCGCCTGTACCTTTGCGCCTGCCCCTTCACACCTGCGCTGTCATGCCTACGCCTTCGCGCCTACGCCTTTGCGCTTGTGCTTTTGCGCCTTTTACCTGTGCACCTGCGCCTTTGCGCCTACACCTTTGCGCATGCGACTTTGCGCCTACGCCTTCGCGCGTGCGCCTTTGCGCCTGCGCCTTGCGCCTCTGCTTTCGCGCCTGTGCCTTCGGCCTTGCGCCTTCGCGCCTGCATCTTTGCACCTGCTCCTTTACGCCTGCCCCTTTGTGCCTGCGCCTTTGCGCCTACGCCTTTGCGCTTGGTGTTTGCGCCTGCACCTTTGCGTCTACGGCTTCGCGCCTGCGCCTTCGCGCCTGCGCCTTCGTGCCTGTGTCTTCTCGCCTGTGCCTTCGTGGCTGCGCCTTCGTGCCTGCACCTTTGTGCCTGCGCTTTTACGCCTGTGCGCCTGCGCCTTTGGGCTTGGCCTTTCTGCCCGCGCCTTTGTGCTTGCACCTTAACTCCTGCGCCTTCGCGCCTGTGCCTTCGTGCCTGCGCCTTTGTGCCTGCACCTTCGCACTTGCGCCTTCGTGCCTCCTCCTTCGCGCCTGCGCCTTCGCACCTGCGCCTATGCGCCTGTGCCTATGCGCCTGCGCCTATGCGCCAGCGCCTCTGCGCCTGCACCTGTGTGCCTGCACCTTTGCGCCTGCGCAAAACTGCTTGTGCCTTCGTGCCTGTGCCTTCGCACCTGTGTCTTTACGCCAGCGCCTTCGCGCCTGTGCCTTCACCTCGCGCCTTTACGCTTTCGCCTTCACGCCTTAGAGCCTTCGCCTTCGCGCCTGCGCCTTTGCGCCTGCGCCTTCTGGCCTGCGCCTTTACGCCGGCGCCTTTGTGCCTGCGCCTTTGCACCTACGCCTATGCGCCTGCGCCTGTGTGCCTGCACCTTTGCCCCTGTGCCTTTGCGCTTGCGCCTTGCACCTGCGCCTTCACGCTTGCGCCTTTTGCCTGTGCCTTTGTGCCTTCGCCTTTGCGCCTGCACCTTTGCGCCTGCGCCTTTGTGCCTGTGCTTTTGCGCCTGCGCCTATGTGCCTGCGCCTTTGCGCCTGCACCTTTGTGCTGCGCCTTTGCGCCTGTGCCTTGCGCCAACGCCTTTGCTCCTACGGCTTGAAGCCTGCGGCTTTGTGCCTGCGCCTTCGCGCCTGCGCCTTCGAGCCTATGCCATTGCACCTGTGTCTTCGCGCCTGCGCCTTCGCGCCTGCGACTATGCGCCTTTGCCTTCGCGCCTGTGCCTTCGTGCCTTCGCCTTCGCGCCTGTACCTTTGCGCCTCCGCCTTAGCGCCTGCACCTTTGCGTCTGCACCTATGCGCCTTTGCGTCTGCACCTATGCGCCTATGCCTATGCTCCTGCGCCTTTGCGCCTGTGCCTTTGCGCCTACGCCTTCGCGCCTGCGCCTTTGCGCCTCCACCTTCGTGCCTACACCTTTGCGCCTGTGCATTCACGCCTGCGCCTTTGCGCCTGCGCCTATGTGCTGGCGCCTCTGCGCTTGCGCATTTGTGCCTGCACCTTGCGCCTGCGCTTTTGCACCAGCGCTTATGCGCGTGCGCCTATGTGCGAGCCCCTTTGCACCTGGGCCTTTGCACCTGCGCCTTGCACCTGTGCTGTCACGCCTGCGCCTTTGTGCCTGTGCCTTTACGCCTGCGCCTTTGTGCCTGCGCCTTCGCGCCTGTGCCTTCGTGCCTGCGCCTTTACGCCTGCGCCTTTGCACCTGCGCCTTTGTGACTGTGCCTATGCGCCTGCGCCTTTGCGCCTACGCCTTTGCGCCTGCTCCTTTCAGACTACCCCTTTGCGCCTGCGCCTTTGCGCCCGTGCCTTTGCGCCTACGCCTTTGCGCCTTCGCGTTTGCACCTTCGCTTTCGCCCCTGTGCCTTTGCGCTTGCGCCTTCGCGCCTGCCCCTTCGCGCCTACGCCTTGGCGCCTGTGCCTTTGCGCCTGTGCCTTTGCGCCTGCGCCTTTGCGCCTGCGCCTATGCGCCTGCGCCTTTGCGCCTGCACCTTTGCACCTGCGCCTTTGCGCCTACTCCTTTGCGCCTGTCCCTTTGCGCCTGCGCCTTTGCGCCTTCACCTTTGTGCCTGCACCCTTGCGCCTGCGCCTTCGTGCCTGCGCCTTCACGCCTGCGCCTTCGCACCTGCTCCATCGTGCCTGTGCCTTCGCGTCTGTGCCTTTGCACCTCACCTTCGCGCCTGCACCTTTGCGCTTGTGCTTTTGCGCGTGTGGCTGTACTCCTGCACCTTTGTGCCTACGCCTTTGCGCCTGCACCTATGTGCCTGTGCCTTTGTGCCTGTGCCTTAACGCCTGCGCCTTCGCGCCTACGCCTTCGCACATGTGCCTTCGGGCCTTCGCCTTCGTGCCTGCGCCATTGCGCCTGTGCCTTTGCGCCTGTGCCTATGCACTGTCACCTCTGCACCTGCGCCTTTGTGCCTGTGCCTTTGCGCCTGCACCTTTTGCCTGCGCCTTTGTGCCTGCACCTTCGCGCCTGCGCCTTCGTGCCTGCGCCTTCGCGCCTGTGTCTTCGTGCCTGTACCTTTGCACTTTTACCTTTGCGCCTGCGCCTTCCCGCCTATGCCTTCGCGCCTTCGCCTTCCCGCCTTTGCCTTCACGACTGCACCTTCACGCCTTTGCCTTCGTGCCTGTGCCTTCACTCTTGCGCCTTCGTGCCTGCGCCTATGCACCTGCGCCTTCGCGCCTGCGCCTTTTCGCCTGTGCGTATGCGCCTGCGCCTTTACGCCTACGCCTTTGCGCCTACGCCTTTGTGCCTGCGCTTTTGTGCCTCCGCCTTGCGCCATTGCCTTTGCGCCTGCGCCTTTGGACCTGCGCCTTTGCGCCTGCACCTTTGCACCTGCACCTTTGCGCCTCCACCTTCACGCCTGTGCCTTCGCGCTTGCAACTTCGCGCCTACTTCTTCATGCCTGTGCTTTCGCACCTGTGCCTTTGCACCTGCACCTTAGCCCCTGCGCCTTTGCGCCTGCGCCTATGCGCCTGTGCCTGTGCGCCTCCGCCTTTGCGCCTGTGCCTTTGCGCATGCGCCTTTGTGCCTGCGCCTTTGCGCATATGCATTTGCGCCTGCACCTTCGCGCCTGTGCCTTTGCGCCTGTGCCTTCACACCTGTGCCTTCGCGCCTTCACTTTCGCGCCTACGCCTTCGCCCCTGCGTCTTTGTGCCTAAGCCTTCGCGCCTGTGCCTTCACGCCTGTGCCTTTGCGCCTGCGCCTATGCGCCGGCGCCTCTGCGCCTGCGCATTTACGCCTGCGCCTTTGCGACTGCGCCTTACACCTGCGCCTTTGAGCCTGCGCCATTGCAACAGCGCCTATGCACCTGCGCCTTTGCGCCTGGGCCTTTTCACCTACGCCTTGCGCCTATGCCGTCACTCCTGCACCTTTGCGCCTGCACCTTTGCACCTGTGCCTTTGTGCCTGCGCCTTTGCGCATGCTCCTTCGCGCCTGCGCCTTCGTGCCTGCGCCTTTATGCCTGCACCTTCGCGCCTGCACCTTTGCGACTGTGTCTTTGCACATACGCCTTTGCGCCTGCGCATATGCTTATGCGCCTATGCGCCTGCGCCTCTGTTCCTGCGCCTTTGCGCCTGTGCTTTTGCGTTTGCGCCTTTGCACCCGTGCCTTTGTGCCTGCGCCTTTGCACCTGTGCCTTTACGCTTGCGCCTTCATGCCTGCGCCTTCGCGCCTACGTCTTCGCGCATGCGCCTTCGTGCCTGTGTCTTCACGCCTGCCTCTTTGTGCCTGGGCCTTCACGCCTGTGCCTTTGCACCTTCGCCTTTGCGCCTTCTCTTTCACGCCCGCGCCTTTGCGCCTGCGCCTTCACGTCTGCCCCTTCGCACTTCCGCCTTGGCGCCTTTACGCCTGCGCCTATGCGCCTGCGCCTTTGCGCCTGCTCCTTTGTGCCTGCCCCTTTGTGCCTGCGTCTTTGCGCCTACACCTTTGCGCCTGTGCCTTTGCGCCCGCGCTTTTGTGTCTGCGCCTTTGCGCCTGCACCTTTGCGCCTGCGCCTATGCGCCTGCACTTATGCGCCTGCGCGTTTGCGCTTGTGCCTTTGCACCTGCACCCATGCGCCTGCACCTTGCGCCTGCACCTGTGTGCCTGCGCCTTTTCGCCTGCGCCTTTGTGCATGCGCCTTCACGCCTGCGCCTTCGCGCCTGCGCCTTCACGCCTGCGCCTTCACGCCTACGCTTTTGCACCTTTGCTTATGCGGCTGCGCCATCGCGCCTACCCCTTCAAGCCTGCACCTTGGAGCCTGCACCTTTCCGCATGCGCCTTTGCGCCTGTGCCTATGCGCCTGCGCCTTTGCGCCTCCCCCTTTGCGCCTGTGCCTTTGTGCCTGCGCCTTTGCGCCTGCGCCTTTGTGCCTGAGCCTTCGCGCCTGCACCTTCGCACCTGCGCCTTCGTGGTTGTGCCTACACCTCTGTGCCTTCGCACGTTCACCTTCGCGCCTGCGCCTTTGCGCCTGCGCTTTTGCGCCTGCGCTTGTGCGCCTGCGCTTTTGCGCCTGGGCCTTTGCGCCTGCGCATTTGCGCCTGTGACTTTTTGCCTGTGCCTTCGCGCCTGCGCCTTTGCGCCTGCCTCTTAACGCTTGCGCCTTTATGCATGCGCCTTTGCGCCTGTGCCTTTGCCCCTGTGCCTTTGCGCCTGTGCCTTCACGTCTGCGCCTTCACGCGTGTGCCTTCGCACCTGCGCCTTTGCGTCTACGTCTTTGCACCTACGCCTATGCGTCGGTGCCTCTACGCCTGCGCCTTTCTACCTGCGCCTTTTTTCCTGCGCCTTTGCGCCTGCGCATTCGCGCCTGCACCTTCGTGCCTGCGCTTTCGCGCCAGTGTCTTCGCGCATGTGCCTTCGCGCCTGCTCCTTTGCGCCTGCGCCTTCGCGCTTGCGCCTTCACGCCCTTGCCTTTGCTCCTTCGCGCCTTCGCCTTCACGCCTGCGGCTTCGTGCCTACGCATTCGCGCCTGTGCTTTTGCGCCTATGCCTTCGCTCCTGCGCCTTCGTGCCTGCATTTTTGCGCCTGCGCCTTTGAACCTGCGCCTTTGTGCCTGCGCCTTTGCACCTGCACCTATGCGCCAACGCCTATGTGCCTACAACTTTGCGCCTGCACCTTTGCACCTGCGCTTTGCACTTGCGCCTTCATGGTTGCGCCTTTGCGAATGCGCCTTTTCGCCTGCGCCTTCGTGCCCGCGCCTTCGTGCCTGCGCCTTTGTGCGTGTGCCTTCGTGCCTGCGCCTTTCCACCTGCGCCTTTGCGCCTGCACCTTCGCGCCTGCACCTTTGCGCCTGTGCCTTCGTGCCTGCGCCTTTCCGCTTGCACCTATGCGCCTGCGCCTTTTTGCTTGCGCCTTTGCGCCTGCGCCTTTGTGCCTGCGGCTTTGCGCCTGCGCCTTGCGCCTTTGCCTTAGCGCCTTTGCCTTAGCGCCTGCGCCTTTGGGCCTATGCCTTTGCCCCTGAGCCTTTGCACTTGCACCTTTGCTCCTGCGCCTTCGCGCCTGCGCCTTCGCGCCTGCACCTTTGCACGTGTGTCTTCGCGCCTGTGCTTTCGCGCCTGCGCCTTTGTGCCTGCGCCTTCGCGCCGGCGCCTTAGCGTCTGCGCCTTTGCACCCGCGCCTATGCGCCTGCAACTTTGCGCCTGTGCCTCTACCCCTGTGTCTCTGCGCCTACGCCTATGCGCCTGCACCTTTGCGCCTGCACCTTTGTGCCTGTGCCTTTGCGCCTGCGCCTTTGTACCAGTACCTTTGCGCTTGCACCTTCGCGCCTGCGCCTTCGCGCCTATACCTTTGCGCCTGCGCATTGGCGCCTGCACCTTCGCACGTGCACCTTTGCACCTGAACCTTCCCACCTGCGCCCTCACGCCTGCGCCGTCACGCCTGCATCTTTGCGCCTGTGCTTTGACGCCTGCACCTGTGCGCCTACGCCTTTTCGCCTGCGCCTTTGTGCATGTGCCTTTGCACCTACGCCTTTGCGCCTGCACCTTTGCGCGTGCGCCTTCGCGACTGTGCCTTTGCGCCTGTGCCTTTGCACCTGTGCCTTTGTACCTGCGCGTTCGCGCCTGCGCCTTCACGCCTGCGCCTTCATGCCTGCGCATTCGCGCCTGTACCTTCGCACCTATGCCTTCGCACCCGAGCCTTCGCGCCTACGCCTTTGCGCCTGGACCTTCGTGCCTGCGCCTTCGCACCTGCGGCTTTGCCCCTGCGCCTTTGCGCCTGCGCCTTTGCGCCTACACCTATGCTCCTACACCTTTGCGCCTGCTCCATAGCGCCTGGCCCTTTGCGCCTGCGCCTTTGCGCCTGCACCTTTGCGCCTGCGCTTTTGCGCCTGCACCTTTGCGCCTGCGCCTTCGCGCCTGTGCCTATGCGCCTGCGCCTTTGCGCCTGCCCCTTCGCACCTGCGCCCTTGCGCCTGCACTTGCGCCTGTACCTGTGTGCCTGCGCCTTTGCGCCCGCGCCTTCACGCCTGCACCTTTGCGCCTGCGCCTTCGCGCCTGCGCCTTTGCGCCTTCGCCTTCGCGCCTCCGCCTTTGCGCCTTTGCCTTTGCGCCTTCGCTTTCGCCCCTACGCCTTTGCGCCTGCGCCTTCGCGCCTGTGCCTTCATGTCTATGCCTTTGCACCTGCACCTTTGCGCCTGCGCCTTTGCGCTTGCGCTTTTGCGCATATGCATGTACGCCTGCGCCTTTGCGCCTGCGCCATTACGCATGGGCTTTTGCGCCTGCGCCTTTGCGCCTGTGTTTTTGTGCCTGTGCCTTCCCGCCTGCCCCTTTGCGCCTGCGCGTCGCACCTGCGCCTTTGCGCCTACGCCTTTGCGCTTGTGCCTTCGCGCCTGCGCCTTCGTGCCTGTGCCTTCGCGCCTGTGTCTTTACGCCTGCGCCTTTGCACCTGCGCCTTTGCGCTTGCGCCTTAGCGCCTCCGCCTTTGCACCTGCGCCTTCGCTCCTTCGCGACTTCGCCTTCGCGCCTGAGCCTTCGTGCCTGCACCTTCATGCCTGTGCTTTCGCGCCTGTGCCTTTTCTCTTGTGCCTTTGCACTTGCGCCTTTGTGCCTGTGCCTTTGCACATGTGCCTATGCGCTTGTGCCTATGTGCCTGCACCTTTGCGCCTGCGCACATTGCGCCTGCGCCTTTGCGCCTGCGCCTTGCGCCTGCGCCTTCATGGCTGCGCCTTTGCGCCAGCGCCTTTGTGCCTTCGCCTCGGTACCTGCGCCTTCGCGCCTGCGCCTTCATGCCTGCGCCTTTGTACCTTCGCCTTCGCACCTGCACCTTCGCGCTTGCGCCTGCGCCTATGCGCCTGCGCCTTTGCACCTGCACCTTTGCCCATGCACCTTCGCACCTGCACCTTTGTGCATGTGTCGTCGTGCCTGCGCTTTCGTGCCTGCGACATCGTGCCTGCGCCTTCATGCGTGCGCCTTTGCACCAACACCTTAGCGTCTGTGCCTTTGCGCCCGCGCCAATAGGCCTGTGACTTTGCGCCTGTGCCTTTGCGCATGCGTCTCCGTGCCTGCGCCTTTGCGCCTGCACCTTTGTACCTGCACCTTTGCGCCTGTGCCTTTGTGCCTGCGCCTTCACGCCTGTGCCTTTGCGCCTGTGCATTCGTGTCTGCGCCTTCGCACCTGCGCCTTCGTGCCTGTACCTTCCCGGCTGCGTCCTCGTGCCTGCGCCATCACGCCTGCGTTGTCACGCCTGCGCCTTTGTGTTTGCGCTTTTGCACCTGCACCTCTGCGCCTGCGCCTTTGCGCATGCGCCTTTGCGCATGTGCCTTTGCACCTACGCCTTTGCACCTGCACCTTTGCGCCTGCGCCTTGCGCCTGCGCCTTCACGCCTGTGCCTTTGCGCCAGTGCGTTTGCGCCTGCGCCTTTGCACCTGCGCCTTCACACCTGCACGTTCGCGCCTGTGCCTTCATGCCTGCTCCTTCGCGCCTGCGCTTTTGCGCCAGTGCCTTCATGCTTGCGCCTTCACGCTTGCGCCTTTGTGCCTGCGCATTTGCGCCTGTGCCTTCGCGCCTGCACCTTTGTGCCTGCGCCTTCGTGCCAGCACCTTCGCGCCTGCACCTTTGCACATGCGCGTTTGCGCCTGCGCCTATGCGCCTGCGCCTATGCGCCTGCGCCTTTGCGTCTGCGCCTTTGCGTCTGCACCTTTGCGTCTGCGCCTTTTGCGCCTGCGCCTTCGTGCCTGCGCCTTTGCGCTTGCACCTTGTGCCTGCGCCTTTACGCCTGTGCCTTTGCACCTGTGCCTTTGGGTCTGCGCCTTGGCGTCTGGGCCTTCGCGCCTACGCTTTCGCGCCTGCGCCTTCACTCATACGCCTTTGCACCTGCGCCTTTGCGCCTACGTCATTGCGCTTGCGCCTTTGTGCCTGCGCCTTCGAGCCTGTGCCTTTGCGCCTGCGCCTTTGCGCCTGCGCCTTTGCGCCTGCACATTCACGCCTGCAGCTTTGTGCATGCGCCTTCGCGCATGCGCCTTCGCACCTGCGCCATTGCGCCTGCACTTTTGCACCTGCGCCTGTGCGCCTGCGCCTTTGCACATGCGCCTTCACGCCTGTGCCTTTGCACCTTTGGCTTTGTGCCTGCGCCTTTGCGCCTGCTCCTTCGCGCCTGCACCTTCCCGCCTGCGCCTTCGCGCCTGCCGCTTCGCGCCTTTGCGCCTTTGCGCCTGCGCCTATGGACCTGTGCTTATGCACCTGCGCCTTTTGTGCCTGCGCCTCTGCGCCTGCGCCTTCACGCTTGCGTCTCTGCGCCTGTGCTTTTGCACCTGCGCCTTCGCGCCTACGTCTTCGCGCTTGCACCTTTGCGACTGCGCCTTCGCAGCTGCGCCTATGCGCACTCGCCTATGCGCCTGCGCCTTTGCGCCTGCGCCTAGGGCGTGCGCCTTTGCGCCTGGGTCTTTGCGCCTGTGCCTTTGCGCCTGCGCCTTCATGCCTGCGTCTTCATGCCTGCGCCTTCATGCCTGCACCTTCGCGCATGCGCCTTCGTGCATGCGCCCTCGCGCCTGCACCTTCGCGCCTGTGTCTTTGCGCCTGTGCCTTTGCGCCTGCACTTTCACGCCTGCACCTTTGCGCCTGCGCCTTCGCGCCTGCGCCTTCGTGCCTGCGCCTTCGCACTTGCGTCTTTGCGCCTGCGACTTCACGCCTGCGCCTTCGCGCCTGCGCCTTCGTTCCTGCGCCTTCACGCCTGCGCCTTTGCACCTTTGCCTTAGCATCTGCGCCTTTGCGTCCACGCCTATGCGCCTGCGACTTTGCGCCTGTGCATTTGCGCCTGCGTCTTTGCACCCGCGCCTTTGCGCCTGCACCTTTGCGCCTGCACCTTTGTGCCTGCGCCTTTGCGCTTGTGCCTTTGCTTCTGTACCTTTGCAATTGCACCTTCGCGCCTGCGCCTTTGCGCCTGTGCCTTTGCACCTGCGCATTCGCACTTGCGCCTTCGCGCCTGTACCTTCCCGCCTGCGCCCTCGCGCCTGCGCCGTCACGCATGCGCCTTTGCACATGCACCTTTGCGCCTGCGCCTTCGCGCCTGCACCTTTGTGCCTGCGCCTTTGCGCCTGTGCCTATGGGCCTTGTCAGGGAATCCGCGTGATGCGCTCCCGACGTGTGTCTAATCGTCTCTTGGTGGTTTACGTCTTCTGTTTGAAGCGAATCTGAGATTGAGCGTGAGCTTTCTGGTCGCCTCACGCTATGTGAGCAGGAATTTAGAGACAGTCAGTTTTGCGAAGGGAATAATGGCATTTTGCGTTAGTTATTTAGCATGGACATGATGACAGCATTTATAAGGCTATTCATGAGCTTTCCAACGCACCAAACCGCGCACGATTCGGCCAAGCGTAGCCCAAGTTATGCTTGTCGAAGCGCAGGTCTCACCCACCACAGAAACGCCTAACGCCTCCATGGCGCGCACACGCCGTGGCGCCTTCCTTCACGTGCGATGCGTCTTTCCCAAAGCGCAGATCCCGTTGCACATGGTGTAAGGGTCCCCTACACTGTTTCCCTGCACCTCCCCCACTTTTGGGTCGAGTTTGGTGATGGGGTGTGACGAGGTTCGAAACCTGTCCGCAGACCTGCAGTCAGTAACAAAACGTACTTCTGAGTTTCGGACGCCGAGCCATGATTTTGGCTAAGTCCCTCAGTAACAACCTGCACTACAGGATCCGGTGGATGATCCACCTGATCAGGTGGATTATCCACCGGACGCCTCGGCAGGCCTTCCGGAGCAATTTCTCCAGATGGTAATTTTGTTACTTGGTCCGGTTTATCCACCGGATTTCGAGTCGCAGCCGGCTCCCAGAGCCGCTGCGCACACCCCAACTTTGGAAGGCCATATCTCCCTTGATACTTGTCCGATTAGGGTGAAACAACTTCCACCGGATTCAGCGACTCGTCAAATTTAAGGGAAAAATGTTCAATTTAGATCCGCCGGAGCAGATTTTCCTCTTTCTGGCGGCTCGTCGGCGCCTCCCGGCACCGTGCTTGGGCATGCGAAGGGGCAAATTTTCAACAGGCTTGCGCCTATGCACCTGTGCCTTTGCGCCTCTGCCTTTGCGCCTGCGCCTTCGTGCCTGCACCTTCGTGCCTGTGTCTTTGCGCCTGCGCCTTTGTGCCTGCGTCTTCGTACCTGCGCTTTCGCGCCTGCGCCTTCACACTTGCGCCTTAGCGCCTGTGACTTCACGCCTGCGCCTTCATGCCTGCGCCTTTGCACCTGCGCCTTAGCATCTGCGCCTATGCGCCCACACCTATGCGCCTACGACTTTGCGCCTGTGCCTTTACGCCTACGTCTTTGCGCCTCCGCCTTTGCGCCTGCGCCTTTGCGCCTGCACCTTTGCGCCTGCGCCTTTGTGCCTGTACCTTTGCGCTTGTGCCTTTGCGCCTGTGCCTTTGCGCTTGTACCTTCGCGCCTGTGCCTTAGCGCCTGTGCATTCGCGCCTCCGCCTTCACACCTGCACCTTCGCGCCTGTTCCTTCCCGCCTGCGCCCTCGCGCCTGCGCTGTCACGCCTGCGCCTTTGCGCCTGCGGTTTTGTGCCTGCACCTGTGCGCCTGCGCCTTTGCGCCTGCGCCTTCGCAACTGCTCCTATGCGCCTTCGCCTATGCGCCTGCGCCTTTGCGCCTACGCCTTTGCGACTGCGCCTTTTTGCCTGCGCCTTGGGCCCGCACCTTTGCGCATGCGCCTTTGCGCCTGCGCCTTTGCGCCTGCGCCTTCGCGCCTGCGCCTTCGCGCCTGCACCTTGGCGCCTGTGTCTTCGCGATTGCGCCTTTGCGCCTGTGCCTTCACGCGTGCGCCTTTGCGCCTGCGCCTTCGTGCCTGCGCCTTCGTGCCTGCGCCTTCTCATTTGCGCCTTTCCGCCTGCGCCTTCGCGCCTGCACCTTTGCGCCTGCGCCTATGCGCCTTCGCCTATGTGCCTGCGCCTTTGCGCCTACGCCTTTGCGCCTCTGCCTTGGGCCTGCGCCTTTGTGCCTGCGCCTTTGTGCCTGCGCCTCTGCGCCTTCGCCTTCACGCCTGCGCCTTCGTGCCTGCGCCTTCACGCCTGCGCCTTCGTGCCTGCGCCTTTGCGCCTGCGCCTTCGCACTTGTGCCTTTCCGCCTGCGCCTTCGCGCCTGCGCCTTCGCGCCTGCGCCTTCGCGCCTGCGCCTTCACGCCTGCGCCTTCGTGCCTGCGCCTTTGCGCCTGCGCCTTCGCGCCTGCGCCTTTGTGCCTGCGCCTTTGTGCCTGCGCCTCTGCGCCTTCGCCTTCACGCCTGCGCCTTCGTGCCTGCGCCTTCACGCCTGCGCCTTCGTGCCTGCGCCTTTGCGCCTGCGCCTTCGCACTTGTGCCTTTCCGCCTGCGCCTTCACGCCTGCGCCTTCGCGCCTGCGCCTTCGCGGTTGCGCCTTTGCGCCTTTGCGCCTGCACCTTTTCGCCTGCGCCTTTTTGCCTGCGCCTTGGGCCTGCACCTTTGCGCCTGCGCCTTTGCGCCTGCGCCTTCACTCCTGCACCTTTAGGCCTGTGTCTTCGCGCCTGCGCCTTTGCTCCTGCGCCTTTGTGCCTGTGCCATCACGCCTGCGCCTTTGGACTTGCGACTTTGTGCCTGCGCCTTCACGCCTACGCCTTTGTGCCTGCGCCTTCGCGCTTGCACCTTCCCGCCTGCGCCTTCGCGCCTGCACCTTTGCGCCGGCACCTTCGCGCCTGTGCCTTTGCGCCTGCGTTTTCGCGTCTGTACCTTCACGCCTGTGCCTTCGTGCCTGCGCCTTCACGCCTGCGCCTTCACGCCCGCGCCTTCGCGCCTGCGTCTTTGCGCCCACGCCATCACGCTCGCGCCTTTACGCCTGCGCCTTCATGCTTGCGCCTTCGCGCCTGTGCCTTTGCGCCTGCGCATTTGTGCCTGCACCTTCGCGCCTGCGCCTTCGTTTCTGCGCCTTTGCACCTGTGCCTTTGCGCCTACGCCTATGAGCATGCGCCTATGCGCCTGCGCCTTTGTGTCTGCGCCTTTGTGCCTGTACCTTTACGCTTGCGCCTCTGCGCCTGTGCTTTTGCACCTGCTCCTTTAGGCCTCCGCCTGCGCGCCTGCGGCTGCGCGCCTGCGGCTGCGCGCCTGCGCCTGCGCCTTCGCGCCTGCGCCGATGCACCTTCACCTGTGCGCTTGCGCCTTTGCGCCTGTGCCTTTGTGACTGCGTCTTGGCCCTGCGCCTTTGCGCCTGCACCTTTGCGCCTGCCCCTTCACGCCTGCGCCTTCGCGCGTGCGCCTTCGTGCCTGTGCTTTCGCGCCTGCGCCTTTGCGCTTGCGGCTTTGCGCCTACGCCTTCGCGCCTGCACCTTCGCACCTGTGCCTTCATACCTGCGCCTTCGTGCCTGCGCCTTCACGCCTGCGCCCTCGCGTCCACGCCTTCGCGCCCGCACCTTCGTGCCTGCACCTTCGCGTCCGCGCCTTCACGCCCGCGCCTTCGCGCCTGCACCTTCACACTTGCGCCTTTGCGCCTGCACCTTTAGGCCTGCGCCTATGCGCCCGCGCCTACGCGCCTGCGCCTTTGCACCTGCACCTTCGTGCCTGTGCCTTCGTGACTGCGCCTTCGCGCCTGCACCTTCGCGACTGTGCCTTCGCACCTGCACCTTCCCGCCTCTGCCTTCGCCCCTGCGCCTTCGCGCCTGCACCTTCGCGCCTGCACCTTCGTGCCTGTGCCTTCGCGCCCACGCCTTCGCGTCCACGCCTTCGCGCCTGTGCCTTCAAGCCTGCGCCTTTGCGCCTGTGCCTAAGCGCCTGCGCCTTTGCGCTTGCGCCTTTGCGCCTGCGCCTTTTTGCCTGCGCCATTGCGCCTGCGCCTTTGTGCCTGTGCCTTTGTGCCTGCGTCTTTGTGCCTACGCCTATGTGCCTGCACCTTTTGCGCCTGCGTCTTTGCGCTTGCGCCTTTGCGCCTGCACCTTCGCGCCTGTGCCTTTGCGCCTGCGCCTTCGCACCTGCGCCTTCGTGCCTGCACCTTTGTGGCTGCGCCTGTGCGCCTGCACTTTCGCGCCTGCGCCTTTGCGCCTGCGCCTTTGCGCCTGCACCTGTGCGCCTGCGCCTTTGCGCCTGCGCCTTTGCACATGCGCCTTCGCGCCTGCGCCTTTGCACCTGCGCCTTCACGCCTGCGCCTTCGCACCTGCGCCTTCGTGCATTCGCCTTCACACCTGCGCCTTTGCACCTGCACCTTCGCGCCTGCACCTATGTGCCTGTGCCTATGTGCCTGCGCCCTTGCGCATGCGCCTTCGCGCCTGCACCTTTGCGCCTGTGCTTTTGCACTTGCGCCTTCGCACCTGCGCCTTGGCACCTGCGCCTTCGTGCCTGTGCCTTCGGGCCTACGCCTATGCACCTTCGCCTATGCACGTGCGCCTTTGGGCGTGCGCCTTTTCGCCTGCGCCATTGTGCTTGCTACTTTGTGCCTGCGCCTTTGTGCTTGTGCCTTCGTGCCTGCGCCTTCGCGCCTGCGCCTTCACGCCTACGCCTTCGCGACTGCACCTTCGCGCCCATGTCTTCGCGCCTGAGCCTTCGCGCCTGCACCTTCGCGTCCGGGCCTTCGCGTCCGGGCCTTCGTGCCCGCGCCTTCGCGCCTGCGCCTTCGCACCTGACCCTTCGCGCCTGCGCCTTTGCGCCTGTGCCTTTGCGCCTGAGCCTATGCGCCTGCGCCTATGCGCCTGCGCCTTTGCGCCTGTGCCTATGCGCCTGCGCCTTGGCGCCTGCGCCTTCGCGCCTGCGCCATCCCGCCTGCCTCTTCCCGCCTGCGCCTTAGCACCTGCCCCTTCGCACCTGCGCCTTCGCATGTATGCCTTCGCGCCTGCGCCTTCGCACTTGCGCCTTCGCGCCTGTGCCTTCATGCCTGCGCCTTCGCGTCCACGCCTTCGCGCCCACGCCTTCGCGCTTGCGCATCTGCACCTGCGCCTATGCGCATGCGCCTTTGCACCTGCGCCTTTTCTCCTGCGCCTTTGCACCTGCTCCTTTGCGCCTACGCCTGTGTACTTGCGCCTTTGCGCCTGCACCTTCACGCCTGTCCTTCACGCCTGTGCCTTTGCGCCTACACCTTTGCGCCTGGGCCTTCGCACCTGGGCCTTTGTGCCTGCGCCTTTGCGCCTGCGCCTTTGCGTCAACGCCTTTGCGCCTGCCACTTTGCGCCTGCATCTTTGTGCCTACGCCTTTGTGCCTGTGCCTTTACGCCTGCGCCTTTGCGCCTGCGCCTCGTACCTGCGTCGTTGCGCTTGCACCTTTGCACCTGCGCCTTCGCTCCTGTGCCTTTGCGCCTGCACTTTTGCGCCTGCGCCTTTGCGCCTGCACCTTTGCGCTTGCGCTTTCGCACCTGCGCCTTCACGCCTGCATCTTTGCGCCTGCGCTTCTGCACCTGCGCTTGTGCGCCTGTGCCATTGCACATGCACCTTCGTGCCTGCGCCTTTGCACCTGTGCCTTCGCGCCTGCGCCTTCCCGCTTGCGCCTTCGCGCCTGCGCCTTCCCGCTTGCGCCTTCGTGCCTGCGCCTTTGTGCCTGCGCCTTCGTGCATGCACCTTCGCGCCTACGCCTTTGCGCCTACGCTTATGCGTCTGTGCCTATGCGCCTGTGCCTTTGCGCCTGCGCCTTTGCACCTGCGCCTTTGCGCCTGCGCCTCCACGACCGCACCTTCATGACGGCGCCTTTGTGCCTGCGCCTTCGCGCCTGTGCCTTCCTGCCTGCGCCTTCGCGCCTGCGCCTTCCCGCCTGTGCCTTCGCGCCCATGCCTTCGCGTCCACGCCTTCGCACCCACGCCTTCATGCCCACGCCTTTGCGCCTGCGCCTTCGCGCCTGCACTTTCGTGCCTGCGCCTTTGTGCCTGCGCTTTTGCGCCTGCACCTTCGCGCCTACGCCTTCGCACCTGCGCCTTTGCGCCTACGCCTTCGCACCTGCACCTTTGCACCTGCGCCTTTGCGCCTGCGCCTTCCTGCCTGCGCCTTCCCGCCTGCTCCATCGCACCTGCGCCTTTGCGCCTGCGCCTTTGCGCCTGCACCTTTGCGCCTGCGCCTCGCGCCTACGCCTTCACGCCTGCGCTTCCGTGCCTGTGCCTTTGTGCCTGCGCCTTTGCGCCCTAGCCTTCGCGCCCTCGCCTTCGCGCGCACGCCTTGGTGCCCGCGCCTTTGCGCCCGTGCTTTCGCGCTTGCGCCTTTGCGCCTGCGCCTTCCCGCCTGCGCCTTCGCGCCTGTGCCTTGGCGCCTGCGCCTTTGTGCTTGCGCCTATGTGCTTGTGCCTATGCGCGTGCGCCTTGGCGCCTGTGCTTTTGCTCCTGTGCCTGTGCGCTTGTGCCTTTGCGCCTGCGCCTTTGCACTTGCGCCTTCACGCCTGCGCCTTTCTACCTGCGCCTTCGCACCTGTGCGTTCGCGCCTGCGCCTTCCCACGTGCGCCTTCGTGCCTGCGCCTTCACGCCTATGTCTTCCCGCCTGCGCCTTCGCACCCACGCCTTCGCGCATGCGCCTTTGCGCCTTCGGCTTCACACCTGCGCCTTTGCGCCTGCGCCTTTCCGCCTGCGCCTTCGCGCCTGCGCCTTTGCGCCTGCACCTTTGTGCCTGCGCCTTTGCGCCTGCGCCTATGCGCCTGTGCCTTTGCGCCAACGTCTCTGAGCCTGCGCCTTCCCACCTGCGCCTTTGCGCCTGTACCTTTGCGCCTGCTCCTTTGCGCTGTGCCTTTGCCCCTTCGCCTTCGCGCCTGCGCCTTTGCGCCTGCGCCTTCGCGCCTGCGCGTTCGCGCATGTGTCTTCACACCTGCGCCTTCGAGCCTTCACCCTTCCCGCCTGTGCCTCCGCGCCTGCGCTATCGGGCCTGCGTCTTTGCGCCTGCGCCTTCGCGCCTGCGCCTTTGCGCCTGCACCTTCGCGCCTGCGCCTTCGCC
The DNA here is from genome assembly GCA_023375785.1 of Penium margaritaceum. Classification (NCBI taxonomy): domain Eukaryota; kingdom Viridiplantae; phylum Streptophyta; class Zygnematophyceae; order Desmidiales; family Peniaceae; genus Penium; species Penium margaritaceum. Next base: position 780,407 of record SZWC01000019.1, on the reverse strand, counting down.
TTTGCGCCTGCGCCTTTGCGCCTGCGCCTTCGCGGCACCGCCTCCGCGCCCGCGCCTTTGCGCTAGCTCCTTTGTGCCTGCGCCTTTGCGCCTGCGCCTTTGTGACTACGCCTTTGCGCCTGTGCCTTTCTTCCTGTGCCTATGCGCCTGAGCCTATGCGCCTGCGCCTTTGCACCTGCGCCTATGCGCCTGCGCCTTCGTGCCTGCGCCTTCGCACCTGCACCTTCGTGCCTGCTTCTTCGCGCCTGCGCCTTCCCACCTGTGCCTTCGCTCCTGCGCCTTCGCACCTGCGCCTTCGCGCCTGCACCTTCGCGCCTGCGCCTTCGCTCCTGTGCCTTCGCGTCCACGACTTCGCGCCCACGCCTTCTCGCCTACGCCTTTGCGCCTGCTCCTATGCGCCTGCGCATTTGCGCCTGTGCCTTTGCCCCTGCGCCTTTTTGCCTGCGCCATTGCGCCTACGCCTTTGCACACTCGCCTTTGTACCTGTGCCTTTGCACCTGCGCCTTCGCGCCTGCGCCTTCACGCCTGCGCCTTTGCACCTACGCCTTTGCAACCGGGCCTTTGCGCCTGCGTCTTTGCGCCTGCGCCTTTGCGCCTGCGCCTTTGCGTCAACGCCTTTGCGCCTGCAACTTTGTGCCTGCGCCTTTGCGCCTGCACCTTTGCACCTGCGTCTTTGCGTTTGCGCCTTTGCGCCTGCGCCTTCACGCCGGTGCCTTTGCGCCTACGCCTTCGTGCGTGTGCCTTCGTGCCTGCGACTTTGCGCCTGCGCTTTTGCGCCTGCGCTTGTGCGCCTGCGCCTATGCACCCGCGGCTTTGCGCCTGCGCCTTTCCACATGTTCCTTTGCACCTGCGCCTTCACGCCTGCGCCTTCACGCCTGCGCCTTCGCACATGCACCTTTGCGCATGCGCCTTCGCGCATGTGCCTTCACGCCTGCGCCTTTGCGCCAACACCTATGTGCCTGCACCTATGCGCCTGCACCTTTTTGCCTGCGCCTTTGCGCCTGCGCCTACACGACTGCGCCTTCACGCCTGCGCCTTCATGCCTGCGCTTTCGTGCCTGCACCTTCGCACCTGTGCCTTCGCGTCTGCGCTTTCGTCCCTGCGCCTTCGCACCTGCGCCTTCGTGCCTGTGCCTTTGCACCTGCGCTTTCGTGCCTTCGCCTTCGCGCCCACGCCTTCGCGCCCAGGCCTTCACGCCCACGCCTTCGCGCCTGCGCCTCCGCGCCTGCGTCTTCACACCTGCATCTTCGCACCTACGCCTTTGCGCCTGCGTCTTTTCGCCTACACCATCGCGCCTGCGCCTTCGCGCCTGGGCCTTTGCGCCTGCGCCTTCGCGCCTGCGCCTTCCCGCCTGCGCCTTCCCACCTGCGCCTTCTCGCCTACGCCTTTGCACTTGCGCTTTTGCGCCTACGCCTTCGTACCTGCGCCTTCACGCTTGCACCTTCGTGCGTGCGCCTTCGTGCCAGTGTCTTCGCGCTTGTACCTTGGTGCCCGTGCCTTTGTGCCCTCGCCTTTGCGCCTGCGCCTTTGTGCCCGCACCTTTGCGCCCGCGCCTTCGTGTCTGCGCCTTTGCGCCTGCGCCTTTGCGCCTGCGCCTTCACGCCTGCGCCTTTGCACCTACGCCTTTGCACTTCCGCCTATGCGCTTGCGCCTGTGTGCCTGCGCCTATACACCTGCGCCTTCGCGCCTCCGCCTTCGCGACTGTGCCTTTGCGCCTGCCCCTTCGCGCCTGCGCCTTCCCGCCTGTGCCTTCGCGCCTGGGCCTTCGCGCTTGCGCCTTCGCGCCCCCGCCTTCGCGCCCGCGCCTTAGCACCTCTGCCTTCGCGTCTGCGCCTTTGCACCATCACCTTTGTGCCTGCGACTATGCGCCTGCGACTATGCGCCTGCGCCTATGCGCCTGCGCCTTTGCCCCTGCGACTTTACGCCTGCGCCTGCGCACCTGCGCGTTCGCGATTTTGCCTTCGCGCCTGTGCCTTCCCGCCTGCGCCTTTGCACCTGCGCCTTTGCACCTGTGCCTTCGTGCCTATGCCTTCGCGCCCACACCTTCAGGCCCACGCCTTTGCGCTTGTGCCTTTGCACCTGCGCATTTGCGCCTGTGCCTATGTGCCTGCGCCTTTGCGCTTGCACCTTTGCGCCTGCGCCTTTTCGCCTGCGCCTTTGCACCTGTCCCTTTGTGCCTATGCCTTTACACCTACGCCTTTGCGCCTGCACCTTCGCGCCTGCGCCTTTGCACCTATGCCTTAGTGCCTGGGCCTTCGCGCCTGCGCCTTTGCGCCTGCTCCCTTGCGCCTGTACCTTTGCGTCAACACCTTTGTTCTGCGGCTTCGCGCCTGCATCTTTGCGCCTGCGTCTTTGCACTTGTGCCGTTGGACCTGCGCCTTCATGCCTGCGCCTACGCACCTACGCCATCGCGCCTGCACCTTTACGCCTGTGCCTTCGTTCCTACGCCTTCGTGCCTGCGCCTTTGCGCCTGTGCCTTTGCGCCGACGCTTTTGCGCCTGCGCCTGTGCGCCTGCGCCTGTGCGCCTGCGCCTTTGTGCCTGCGCCTTTGCCCTTGTGCCTTCGCGCCTGCAGCTTTGCACCTGCACCTTTGCGCCTGCGCCTTCTCGCCTGCGCCTTTGCGCTTGCGCCTTCACGCGTACGCCTTCGCACCTGTGCCTTCGCGCCTGCGCCTTTTGCCTGCTCCTTCGCACCTGCGCCTTCGTGCCTGCGCCTTTGTGCCTCTGCCTTTGCGCCTACGCCTATGCGCATGCGCCTTTGCATTTGCGCCTTTGCGCCTGCGCCTTTGCGCCTGCGCCTTCGTGCCTACGCCTTTGCGCCTGTGCCTTTGCGCCTACACCTTTACGCCTGTGGCTTCGCGCCTACGCCTTCGCGCCTGCGCCTTCGCGCCTGCACCTTTGCACCTGCGTCTTTACGCTTGCGTATTTGTGCCTGCACCTTCGTGCCTGTACCTTTGCACCTGCGCCTTCGTGCCTGTGCCTTCGCGCCTGCACCTTTGCGCCTGAGCCTTTGCACCTGCACCTTTGCGGTTGCGCCTTTGCACTTGCGCCTTCGCGTGTGTGCCTTCGTTCATGCGCCTTTGCGCCTGCGCCTTCGCGCCTGCGCCTTCCTGCATGCGCCTTCTCGCCTGCGCCTTCCCGCCTGCACCTTCCCACCTGCGCCTTTGCGCCTGCGCCTTCGCGCCTGCGCCTTCACGCCTGCGCCTTTGCGCTTGCGCCTATGTGCCTGCGCCTATGTGCCTGCGCCTTCGCGCCTACGCCTTCGCACCTGTGCCTTCGCGACTGCGCGTTCGCGTCTGCGCCTTCACGCCTGTGGCTTCCCGCCTGCGCCTTCGCGCCTGCGCCTCTGCGCCTGCGCCTTCGCGCCCGCGTCTTAGCACCCGCGCCTTCACGCCCGCGCCTTCGACTCTGCGCCTTCACGCCTGCGCCTTTGCGCCTGCACCTTTGCGCCTGCGACTATGTGCCTGCGACTATGCGCCTGCGCCTTTGCCCTTGCGCCTTTGTGCCTGTACCCTTGCGCCTGCGCGTTTGCGACTACGCCTTCGCGCCTGCGCCTTCCCGCCTGCGCCTTCGCACCTGCGCCTTTGCGCCTGCGCCTTCGTGCCTATGCCTTCGCGCCCACACCTTCGCGTCCACGTCTTCACGCTTGCGCCTTCGCACCTGCGCCTTTGCGCCTACGCCTATGTGCCTGCACCTTTTACGCTTGCGCCTTTGCGCCTGCGCCTTTTTGTCTGCGCCTTTACACCTGCGCCTTTGCGCCTGCGCCTTTGCACCTACGCCTTTGTGCCTGGGCCTTCGCGGCTGCGCCTTTGCGCTTGCGCCTTTGCACCTGCGCCTTTGTGTCAACGCCTTTGTTCTGCGCCTTTGCGACAGCGTCTTTGTGCCTGCACCTTTGCGCCTGCGCCATTGCGCCTGCGTCTTTGCACTTGCGCCTTTGCGCCTGCACCTTCGCGCCTGTGCCTTTGCGCTTGCACCTTTGCTCCTGCGCCTTCGCGCCTGCGTCTTCGCGCCTGCACCTTTGCGCCTGTGCCTTCGAGCATGCGCCTTCGCGCCTGCGCCTTTGCGCTTGTGCCTTTACGCCTGCACTTTTGTGCCTGCGCCTGTGCGCCTGCGCCTTTGCGCCTTCTCCTTTGCACTTGCGCCCTGCGCCTGCGCCTTTGCACCTTCACCTTTGTGCCTGCGCCTTTCCGCCTGCGCCTTCGCGCTTGCGCCTTCACGCCTGCGCCTTTCCGCCTGCGTCTTCGTGCCTGCGCCTTTGCGCCTGCGCCTTCGCACCTGCGCCTTTGTGCCTGCGCCTTTGCGCCTGTGCCTATGCGCCTGCGCCTATGCACCTGTGCCTTTGCGTCCGCGCCTTTACGCGTACGCCTTTGCGCCTGCGCCTTCGCGCCTGCGCCTTTGCCCCTGCGCCTTTTTGCCTGCGCCATTGCGCCTACGCCTTTACACATACGCCTTTGTACCTGTGCCTTTGCACCTGCGCCTTCGCGCCTGCGCCTTTGCGCCTATGCCTTCTCGCCTGTGTCTTCATGCCTGCGCCTTTGCGCCTGCGCCTTTGTGTCTACGCCTTCTCGCCTGCGCCTTTCCGCCTGTGCCTCTGCGCCTGCGCCTTCGCGCCTGCGCCTTCGCGCATGAGCCTTCGCGCCTGCACCTTCGCGTGTGTGCCTTCGCGCCTGCGCCTTTGCGCCTACGCCTATGCGCCTGGGCCTTTCTCCCTGCGCCTATGCGCCTGCGCCTTTGCGCCTGCGCCTTTGCGCATGAGCCTTCGCGCCTCCGCCTTCGCGTGGGTGCCTTTGCGCCTGCGCCTTTCCGCCTACACCTTTGCGCTTACGCCAATGCGCCTGCGCCTTTGCGCCTGCGCTCTCATGACTGCACATTCACGCCTGCGCCTTCGCACCTACGCCTTCGCACCTGCACTTTCGTGTCTGCGCCTTCGTGCCTGCGCCTTCGTGCCTGCGCCTTCGTGCCTGCGCCTTCGCGACTGAGCCTTCGTGCCTGCACCTTCGCGCCTGTGCCTTCGCGCCTGTGCCTTCGCGCCTACGCCTTCGCGCCTGTGCCTTCGCGCCTACGCCTTCGCGCCTGCGCCTTCGCGCCCACGCCTTCACGCCCATGCCTTCGCGCCTGCGCCTCCGCGACTGCGTCTTCGCACCTGCGCCTTTGCGCCTGCACCTTTCGGCCTGCACCTTCGCGCCTGCACCTTTGCGCCTGCGACTTTGGGCCTGCGCTTTCACGCCTGCACCTTTGCGCCTGCGCCTTCGCACCTGCGCCTTTGCGCCTGCGCCTTCCCGCCTGCGCCTTTGCCCTTGTGCCTTCGCGCATGCACCTTCGCGCTTGCGCCTTCGCGCCTGCGCCTTCGCACCCGCGCCTTCGCGCACGCACCTTTGCGCCCACGCCTTCGCGCCTGCACCTTTGCACCTACGCCTTCGCACTTGCACCTTCGTGCCTATGCCTTCGCGCCTGCGCCATTGCGCCTGCGACTATGCGCCTGCAATATGTGCCTGCGCCTATGCGCCTGCGCCTTTGAGCCTGCGCCTTCGCGCCTGCACATTCGCGCCTGCACATTCGCGCCTGCGCGTTCGCGACGGCGCCTTCCCGCCTGCACCTTCCCTCCTGCGCTTTCGTGCCTGCGCCTCCGCACCTGCATCTTCGTGCCTGCGCCTTCGCGCTTGTGCCTTCGCGCCCACACCTTTGCGCCCACGCCTTCACGCTTGCGCCTTCACACTTTCGCCTTTGCGCCTGCGCCTATGCGCCAGCGCCTTTGCGCTTGCGTCTTTGCCCATGCGGCTTTTTGACTGCGCCTTTGCACCTGCGCCTTTGTACCTGGACCTTTGCGCCTACGCCTCCTCGTTCACGCCTGTGCCTTTGCACCTACGCATTTTTGCGTGGGCCTTTGCACCTGCGCCTTTGCGCCTGCGCCTTTGCGCCTGCGCCTTTGCTTCAACGCCTTTGTTCTGCACCTTTGCGCCTACGTCTTTGTTCCTGCGCCTTTGCGCCTACGCCTTTGCGCCTGTGTCTTTGCACTTGCGCCTTTGCGCCTGTGCCTTCCCGCCTGTGCCTTTTCGCCTGCGCCTTCGTGCCTGCGCCTTCGCGCCTGTGCCTTCGTGCCTGTGCCTTTGCGCCTACACCTTCGCGTCTGCGCCGTCGTCTCACGCCTTCGCGCCCATGCCTTCGCGCCTGCGCCTTCGCGCCTGCGTCTTCGCGCCTGCACCTTTGCGCCTGCGCCTTTGGGCCTGCACCTTCGCGCCTGCACCTTTGCGCCTGCGCCTTTGGGCCTGCGCTTTCACGCCTGCACCTTTGCGCGTGCCCCTTCACAACTGCGCCTTCGCGCCTGTGCCTTCACGCTTGCGCCTCCGCGCATGCGCCTTCGCACTTGTGCCTTGGCGCCTGCGCCTTCGAACCCGCGCCTTCGCGCACGCGCCTTCGCGCACGCGCCTTCGCGCCTACGCCTTTGCACCTGCGCCTTCGCACTTGCACCTTCGTGCCTGTGCCTTCGTGCCTGCGCCTTTGCGCCTGCGACTATGCGCCTGCGATTATGCGCCTGCGCCTATGCGCCTGCGCCTTTGAGCCTGCGCCTTTGTGCCTGCGCGTTTGCGCCTGCGCGTTTGCGCCTGCGCGTTTGCGACGGCGCCTTACTGCGTGCGCATTCCCTCCTGCGCCTTCGTGCCTACGCCTTCGCGCCTACGTCTTCGCGCCTGCACCTTCGCGCCTGTGCCTTTGCGCCCACACCTTCGCGCCCACATCTTCACGCTTGCACCTTCGCACCTGCGCCTTTTGGCCTGCGCCTTTGCCCCTTCGCCTTTTCGCCTGCGCCTTTGTACCTGCGCCTTTGTACCTGCACCTTTGCGCCTGCACGTGCGCCTTCGAGCCTGCGCCTTTGCACCTACGCATTTGTGCGTGGGCCTTTGCGCCTGCGCCTTTGCGCCTGCGCCTTTGCGCCAGTGTCTTTGCACTTGCGCCTTTGCGCCTGCGCCTTCGCGCTTGTGCCTTTTCGCCTGTGCCTTCGTGCCTGCGCCTTCGCGCCTGCACCTTTGCGCCTACGCCTTTGCGCCTGCGCCTTTGCGCCTGTGCCTTTGCGCCTGCGCTTTTGCGTCTGCACCTTTGCGCCTGCGCCTTTGCGCCTCCGCCTTTGCGCCTACGCCTTTGCACTTGCGCCTTCGCGCCTGCGCCTTTGCGCGTGCGCCTTCCCGCCTGGGCCTTCGCGCATGCGCCTTCACGCCTCAGCCTTCGCGCCTGAGCCTTCATGCCGGCGCCTTTGTGCCTGCGCCTTCCTGCCTGCACCTTTGCTCCTGCACCTTTGCGCCTGTGCCTTCGCGCTTCTGCCTTTGTGCCTGCGCCTTTGCGCCTGCACCTATGCGCCTGCGCATATGCGCCTACGCCTTTGCGTTTGCGCCTTTGCGCCTACGCCTTTGCGCCTGCGCCTTCGCTTCTGTGCCTTTGCGCCTGTGCCTTTGCGCTTGCGCATTTGTGCCTGCGCCTTCGCGCCTCCGCCTTCGCGCCTGCGCCTTTGCGTCTGTGTCTTTGCACCTGCGCCTTCGCGCTTGTGCCTTCACGCCTGTGTCTTCGCGCCTGTGCCTTCGTGCATGCGCCTTTGCGCTTGTCCCTTTGCGCCTGCATCTTCGCGCCTGCGCTTTCGCGCCTGCGCCTTCCCGCCTGCGTCTTCGCTCCTGCACCTTCGCGCCAGCGCTTTCGCGCCTACACCTTCGCACCTGCGCCTTCGCGCCTGCGCCTTTGCTCCTGCGCCTTCGCGTCAACGCCTTCGCGCCCGCGTTTGCGCACCCTGCACCTTCGCGCCTGCGCCTTCGCGCCTGATCCTTCACGGCTACGCCTTTGCGCCTACGCCTTTGTGCCTGCGCGTTTACGCCTGCGCCTTTGCGCCTGTGCCTATGCGCCTGTGCCTATGCGCCTGCACCTATGCGCCTGCGCCTATGCACCTGCGCCTATGCGCCTGCGCCTTTGCGCCTGTGCCTTCGCGCCTGCGCCTTCGCACCTGCTCCTTCGCGCCTGCGCCTTCCAACCTGCGCCTTCGCGCCTGGGCCTTCGCGCCTGCGCCTTCACACCCACACCTTTGCGCCCATGCCTTCGCGCCAGTGCCTTCGCGCCTGCGCCTTTCCACCTGCGCCTATGTGTCTGCGCCTTTGCGCCTGCGCCTTTTTTCCTGCGCCTTTGCTCCTACGCCTTTACGCCTATGCCTCTGCACCTCCGCCTTTGCGCATGCGCCTTCGCGCTTGCGCCTTCACGCCTCCGCCTTTGCGCCTACGCCTTTGCGCCTGGGCCTTCACGCCTGCACTTTTGCGCCTGCGCCTTTGCGCCTGCCCACTTGCGTCAAGGCCTTTGCGCCTGCGTCTTTGTGCCTGCGCCTTTTGGCTTGCGCCTTTGCACCTGTGCCTTTGCACCTGCGTCTTTGCGCATGCGCCTTTGCGCGTGCGCCTTCACGCCTTGCCTTTGCGCCTGCGCCTTCGCGTCTGCGCCTTTGCGCCTGCACCTTAGCGCCTGCGCATTCGCGCCTGTGCCATTGCGCCTGCGCCTTTGCACCTGCACTTGTGCACCTGCACCTTTGCACATGCGCCTGTGCACATGCACCTTCACGCCTACGCCTTTGCGCCTGCGCCTTTGCGCCTGCGCCTTCGCGCTTGCGCCTTTCCGCCTGTGTCTCTGCACCTGCGCCTTCACGCTTGCGTCTTCACGCCTGCGTCTTCGCCCCTGTGCCTTCGTGCATGCGCCTTTGCGCTTGCGCCTTTGCGCCTGCATCTTCGCACCTACGCTTTCGCACCTGCGCCTTCCCGCCTGTGCCTTTGCTCCTGCGCGTTCGCGCCTGCGCTTTCGCGCCTACACCTTCGCGCCTGTGCCTTCGCGCCTGCGCCTTTGCGTCCACGCCTTCACGCCCGCGCCTTTACGCCTGCACCTTCGTGCCTGCGACTTCGTGCCTGATCCTTCGCGGTTGCGCCTTTGCGCCTGCGCCTTTGTGCCTGCGCCTTTACGCCTGCGCCTTTGCGCCTGTGCCTATGCGCCTGTGCCTATGCGCCTACGCCTATGCGCCTGCGCCTATGCGCTTGCGCTCATGCGCCTGCGCCTTTGCGCCTGTGCCTTCGCGCCTGCGCCTTCGCACCTGCTCCTTCGCGCCTGCACCTTCCCACCTGCGCCTTCACGCCTGCGCCTTCGCGCCTGGGCCTTCAAGCCCACACCTTTGCACCCATGCCTTCGCGCCTGTGCCTTTGCACCTGCGCCTATGCGCTTGCGCCTTTGCGCCTGCGCCTTTTCACCTGCGCCTTTGCTCCTACACCTTTACACCTACGCCTTTGCACCTGCGCCTTTGCGCATGCGCCTTCGTGCCTGCGCCTTCACACCTCCGCCTTTGCGCCTACGCCTTTCCGCTTGGGCCTTCGCGCCTGCGCCTTTGCGCCTGCCCACTTGCGTCAACAACTTTGCGCCTGCGTCTTTGTGCCTGCGCCTTTTCGCTTGTGCCTTTGCACCTGAGCCTTTGCATCTGTGTCTTTGCACGTGCGCCTTTGCGCCTGCACCTTCACGCCCGTGCCTTTGCGCCTGCGCCTTCGCGCCTGCCCCATTTTGCCTGCACCTTTGCACCTGCACTTGTGCACCTGGGCCTTTGCGCCTGCGCCTTTGCGCCTACGCCTTTGCACATGCGCCTTCACACCTGCGCCTTTGCGCTTGCGCCTTTGCGCCTGCACCTTTGCGCCTACGCCTTCGCGCCTGCGCCTTCGTGCCCACGCCTTTGCGCCTGCGCCTTTGCGCCTGCGCCTTTGCACATGCGCCTTCCCGGCTGCGCCTTTGTGCCTGCGCCTTCGCGCATGCACCTTCACGCCTGCGCCTTTGTGCCTACGCATATGCACCTGCGCCTATGCGCCTGCACCTTTGCGCCTTTGTGCCTGCACCTTCGCGCCTGCGCCTTCACGCCTGCTCCTTCGCGCCTGCGCCTATGCACCTTTGCCTATGCACCTGCGCCTTTGCACTTGCGCCTGAGCACCTGCGCCTTTGCGCTTGCGCCTTTGCACCTGCGCCTTCGCGCCTGCGCCTTTGCACCTACGCCTTTGCGCCTGCTCCTTCCCGCTTACGCCTTTCCGCCTGTGCCTTCGCGCCTGCGCCGTTGCGCCTGCGCCTTCGCGCCTGCGCCTTCACACCTACGCCTTCTCGCCTGTGCCTTCGCTCCTGCGCCTTCGCACCTGCACCTTTGCGCCTGCATCTTTGCGCCTGTGCTTTCATGCCTGCGCCTTTGCGCCTGCGCCTTTGCGCATGCGCCTTTGCGCCTGCGCCTTTGCGCCTGCACCTTCGCGCCTTGGCCAATGCGCTTGCGCCTATAAGCCTGCGTCTTTGCACTTGCGCCTTTGCGCCTGTACCTCTGCGCCTGCAACTTTGCGCCTGCACCTTCGCGCCTCCGCCTTCGCGCCTGTGCCTATAAGCTTTCACCTAAGCGCCTGCCCCTTTGTGCCTGCGGCTTTGCACCTGCAGCTTTGCACCTGCACCTTGGGCCTGTGCCTTTGCGCCTGCGCATGCACTTTTGCGCCTGCGCCTTTGCACCTGTACCTTCGCGCCTTCGCCTTCCCACCTGCGCCTTCACGCCTGCGCCTTCGCGCCTGAACCTTTGCACCTACGCCTGCGCGCATATGTCTCCGCGCCTGCGCCTTCGCGCCTGCGCCTTCGTTCCTACCGATTTGCGTCTGTGCCTTTGCGCTTGCGCCATTGCCCCTGTGCCTTTGCGCCTGCGCCTTCGTGCCTGCGCCTTCGTGCCTGCGCTTTTGCGCCTACGACTATGCGCCTGCGACTATGCGCCTGCGCCTATGCGCCTGCGCCTTTGCGCCTGCGCCTTTGCGCCTGCGCCTTTGTGCCTGCGCCTTTGCGCCTGTGCCTTCGCGCCTGCGTGTTCGCGACTGCGCCTTTGCGCCTGTGCCTTCCCGCCTGCGCCTCTACGCCTGTGCCTTCGTGCCCACACCTTCGCGCCCACGCCTTCATGCTTGCGCCTTTGCACCTGCGCCTTTGCGCCTGCGCCTATGCGCCTGCGCCTTTGCGCTTGCGCCTTTGCTTCTGCGCCTTTTTGCCTGCGCCCTTGCACCTGCGTCTTTGTACCTGCACCTTTGCGCCTGCACCTTTGCGCCTGCACCTTTGCGTCAACGCCTTTGTTCTACACCTTTGCGCCTACGTCTTTGTTCCTGCATCTTTGCGCCTGCGCCTTTGCGCCTGCGTCTTTGCACTTGCGCCTTTGCGCCTGCGCCTTCGCGCCTGCGTCTTCGCGCCTGCGCCTTCGCACCTGCGCCTTTGCGTCTGTGCCTTTGCTCCTACGCTTTTGCGCCTGCGCCTGTGCGCCTCCGCCTTTGCGCCTGCGCCTTTGCACTTGCGCCTTCGCGCCTGCGCCTTCGCACCTGCGCCTTTGCGCCTGCGCCTTCCCGCCTGTGCCTTCGCGATTGCACCTTCACGCCTGCGCCTTCGCGCCTGCGCCTTTGTGCCTGCGCCTTCGTGCCTGCACCTTTTCCCCTGCACCTTCGCGCCTGCGCCTTCGCGCCTGCGCCTTTGTGCTTGCGCCTTTGCGCTTACGCCTATACGCCTGCGCCTATGCGCCTGCGCCTTTGCGTCTGCGCCTTTGTGCCTGTGCCTTCGCGCCTGCACCTTCGCGGCTGTGCCTTTGTGCCTGCGTCTTTGTGCCTGCGCCTTCGCGCCTACGCCTTCGTGCCTTCGCATTCGCGCGTGCTCCTTTGCGCCTGTGTCTTCGCACCTGCGCCTACGCGCCTGCGCCTTCACGCCTGCGTCTTCACGCCTGCGCCTTTGCACCTGCGCCTTCACACCTGCGCCTTCGCACCTACGCCTTCACGCCTGCGCGTTCCCGCCTACGCCTTCGCGCCTGTGCCTTCGTGCCTGCGCCTTCGCGCCTGCGCCTTCGCGCCTGCGCCTTCACGCCTGCGCCTTCACGCCTACGCCTTCCCGCCTGCGCCTTCGCGCCTGCGCATTCGCGCCTACGCCTTTGCGCCTTTACCTTCGCGCCTGCGCTTTTGTGCCTACGCTTTTGCGCCTGCGCCTTCACGCCTGCACCTTTGCGCCTGTGCCTTTGCGCCTGTGCCTTCGCGCCTTCGCCAATGCACCTGCGCCTATGCGCCTACGCCTTTGTGCCTGCGCCGTTGCGCCTGTGCCTCTACGCCTGCGTCTTCGCGCCTATGCCTTCGCGCCTGCGCCTATGCACCTTCACCTATGCGCCTGCGCCTTTGTGCCAGCGGCTTTGCACCTGCAGCTTTGCACCTTTGCCTTGGGCCTGTGCCTTTGTGCCTGCATGTGCACCTTTGCGCCTGCGCCTTTGCGCCTGCCCCTTTGCGCCTGCACCTTCGCGCCTTCGCCTTCGTGCCTGCGCCTTCGCGCCTGCGCCTTCGCGCCTGCGCCTTCGCGCCTGTACCTTTGCGCCTGCGCCTGCACACCTATGTCTCCGCGCCTACGCCTTCGAACCCGTGCCTTCGCGCCTGCGCCTTTGTGCGTGCCGCTTCGCGTGTGCGCCTTTGCGCTTGCGCCTTTACGCCTGCGCCTTTGCGCCTGCGCCTTCGCGCCTGCACCTTCCCACCTGCGCCTTCGCGCTTGTGCCTTCGCGCCTACGCCTTCACGCCTGCGCCTCCACGCCTGTGCCTTCGTGCATGCACCTTCACGCCTGCATCTTCGTGCCTGCGCCTTCGCGCCTGCGTCTTTGCGCCTGCACCTTCGCACCCGCGCCTTCATGCCCGTGCCTTCGCTCCTGCATCTTCGCACCCGCGCCTTCGCGCCCGCGCCTTCACGCCCACGCCTTCGCGCCCGCGCCTTCGTGCCTTCGTCTTCGCAACTGCACCTTTGCGCCTGTGCCTTGGCGCCTGCGCCTTCGCGCCTACACCTTCACGACTACGCCTTTTTGCCTGCACCTTCGCACCTGCGATTTTGAAACTGGGCCTTCGCGCCAGTGCCTTCATGCCTGCGCCTTCGTGCCCGTGCCTTCGCGCCCGCACCTTTGTGCTTGTGCGTTCGCGCCTACACCTTCGTGCCAGCGCCTTCGCGCTTGTACCTTTGCGCATGCCCCTTCGTGCCTGCGCCTTTGCACCTGTGCCTATGTGCCTGCACCTATGCGCATGCGCCTTTGCGCCTGCGCCTTTGTGCCTGCGCCTTCACGACTGCGTCTTTGTGCCTACGTCTTCGCCCCTGCGCCTTCGCCCTGCACCTTCCTGCCTGTGCCTTTGTGCCGACGCCTTTGCGCCTGCGCTTGTGCGCGTGCGCCTTCACGCCTTCACCTTTGCGCCTGCGCCTTTGTGCCTGCGCCTTCGCGCCTGTGTCTTTGCAACTGCGCCTTTGACCCTGCGCCTGTACGCCAGCGCCTATGCACATGCGCCTTTGGGCCTGCACCTTTGCGCCTGCGCCTTTGCGCCTGCGCCTTTGCGCCTACCCCTTTGTGCCTGCGCCTTCGCGCCTGCACCTTCGTGCCTGCGCCTTTCTGCCTACTCCTTCGCGCCTGCGCCTTCGCGCCTGCACCTTGCGCCCGCGCCTTTGAGCCTGCGCCTTTGCGCCTATGCCTTTGCGCCTGCGCCTTTTTGCTATGCCTTTGCACCTACGCCTTCACGCTTGTGCCTTCGCGCCTACACCTTCACTCCTACACCTTCGCGCCTGCGCCTTCGCACCTACGCCTTCACGCCTACACATTTATCCTGCGTATTCGTGCCTGCACCTTCGCGCCTACACCTTAGTGCCTGCGCCTTCGTGCCTGTGCCTTTGCGCCTTCGCCTTCATGTCTGCACCTTCATGCCTGCGCCTTTGCGCCTGCGCCTATGCGCCTGCACCATTGCCCCTGTGCCTTTGTGCATGTGCCTTTGCACCTACACCTTTGGGCTTGCGCCTTTGCGTCCTGTCTTTGCGCCTGCACCTTGTGCCTGCGCCTTTGCGCCTGCGCCTTTGCGCGTGCGACTTTGCGCCTGTGCCTTCGCGCCTTCGCCTTCGCGCCTGCGCCTTTGCGCCTGCGCCTTTGCACCTGCGCCTTCACAACTGCACCTTGGTGCCTCCGCCTTCGCGCCTCCGCCTTCCCGCCTCCGCCTTCGCGCCTCCGTCTTTGTGCCTCCGCCTTCGCGCCTCGCCTATATACCTGCGCCTATGCACCTGCGCCTCTGCGGCTGCGCCTTTGCGCTTGCGCCTTTGGGCCTGCCCCTTTGTGCCTACGCCGTCGAGCCTGCGCCTTCACGCCTGCGCCTTTGCGCCTGCGCCTTCAAGCCTACGCCTTTGCGCCTGCGCCTTCGCGCCTGTGCTTTCGCGCCCAGGCCTTCACGCCTGCGCCTTCACCCCTGCACATTCACGCCTGCGCCTGTGCCTTTGCGCCTACGCCTTTGCGCCTGCGCCTTTGCCCCTGTGCCTTTGCGCCTGTGCCTTTGCGCCTGCGCCTTTGTGCCTGTGCCTTTGTGCCTACGCCTGCGCCTTCGCGCTTGCGCCTTTGCGCCTGCGCCTTCGCGCCTGCGCCTTTGCGCCTACGACTTCGCGCCTGCGCCTTCGCGCCTGCACCTCGCGCCTGCGCCTTCGTGACTGCACCTTGCGCCTGCACCTTTGGGCCTGCGCCTTTGCGCCTACGCCTTTGCGCCTACGCCTTTTCGCCTCTGCCTTTGCGCCTGCACCTTTGCGCTTGCGCCTTCGTGCCTGTGCCTTTGCTCCTACACCTTCGTGCTTGCACCTTCGCGCCTACGCCTTTGCGCCTGACCCTTTGCGCCTGCGCCTTCGCGCCTGCACCTTCATGCCTGCACCTTTGCACCTGCGCCTTTGCACCTCCCCCGTTGTGCCTGCGCCTATGCGCCTGCGCCTATGCGCCTGCGCCTTTGCCCCTGTGCCTTTGCGCCTGTGCCTTTGCGCCTGCGCCTTTGGGCCTGCGCCTTTGCGCCCTGCGTTTGCGCCTTTGCCTTGTGCCTGCACCTTTGTGCCTGCGCCTTTGCGCCTGCGACTTTGCGGCGGTGCCTTCGCGCCTACGCCTTCGCGCCTGCGCCTTCGTGCCTGTGCCTTCACGCCTGCTCCTTCGCGCCTGCACCTTCCCGCCTCCGCCGTTGTCCCTCCGCCTTTGCGCCTCCGCCTTCCCGCCTCCGCCTTCCCGCCTCCGCCTTTGTGCCTCCGCCTTTGCGCCTCCGCCTATGCGCCTCCGCCTATACGCCTGCGCCTTTGCGCCTGCACTTTTGCGCCTGTGCCTTTGCGCTTGCGCCTTTGGGCCTGTCCCTTTGCACGTGCGCCTTCGCGCCTGCGCCTTCGCGCGTGCGCCTTCCCGCCTGCACCTTTGCGCCTGCGCCTTCACGCCTGCGCCTTTGCGCCTGCGCCTTTGCGCCTGCGCCTTCGCGCCTGCGTCTTTGCGCCTGCGCCTTCGCGCCTGTGCCTTGGTACCTGCGCCTTTGCGCCTGCGCCTTCACGCCTGTGCCTTCGTGCCTGCACCTTTGCACCTGCGCCTTTGCGCCTGCGCTTTCGTGCCTCCGCCTTCGCGCCTCCACCTTCGCGCCTCCGCCTTTGCGCCTCCGCCTTCGTGCCTCCACCTTTGCGCCTCCGCCCTCGCGCCTCTGCCTATGCGCCTCCGCCTATGCGCCTCCACCTATGTGCCTCCGCCTATGCGCCTGCACCTTTGCGCCTGCGCCTTTGCGCCTGCGCCTTTGCACCTGCACCTTTGCGCCTGCGCCTTTGCGCCTGCGCCATTGTGCCTGCACCTTTACGCCTGCCCCTTTGCGCCTGCGTCTTCACGGAAACGCCATCGTGCCTGCGTCTTTGTGCCTACGCCTTTAGACCTGCGCCTTCGCTCCTGCGCCTTTGCGCCTGCGCCTTTGCACCTGCGCCTTCGCACCTGCGCCTTCGTGCCTCACCTTCTCGCCTGCGCCTTCCCGCCTGCGCCTTTGCACCTGCGCCTTTGCGCTTGCGCCTTCGCGCCTCCGCCTTGGCGCCTCCGCCTTCTCGCCTCCGGCGTCGCGCCTCCGCCTTTGCGCCTGCGCCTTTGTGCCTGCGCCTATGCGCCTGCGCCTTTGCGCCTGCGCCTTTGTGCCTGCACCGTTGCCCCTGCGCCTTTGCACCTGCGCCTTTGCGTCTGCCCCTTTGTGCGTGCGCCTTTGTGCCTGGGCCTTTGAGCCTACGCCTTTGCGCCTGCGCCTTTGCGCTTGCGCCTTCGCGCCTGCGCCTTCGCCTATGCCTTTGCGCCTGCGCCTTCGGGCCTGCCCCTTTGTGCCTGTGCCTTTGCGCCTGCGCCTTTGTGCCTACACCTTCGCGCTTGCGCCTTCACGCCTGCGCCTTCGCGCCTGCGCCTTCGCACCTGCGCCTTCGCACCTGCGCCTTCATCCCTGCGCCTTCGTGCCTGCGCCTTCGCGCCAACACCTTTGCGCCTATGCCTTCACGCCTGCGCCTTGGCGCCTGCGCCTTCGCGCCTACGCCTTCCCACCTGCGCCTTCGTGCCTGCGCCTTCACGCCGACGCCTTCGGGCCTGCGCCTTCGCGCTTTCGCCTTCGCGCCTCCGCCATCCCGCCTCCAGCGTCGCGCCTCCGCCTTTGCGCCTCCGCCTTCGCGCCTCCGCCTATGCGCCTGCGCCTATGCGCCTGCGCCTTTGCGTCTGCGCCTTTGTGCCTGCGCCTTTGTGCCTGCGCCTTTGCGCCTGCGCTTTTGCGCCTGGGCCTTTGCGCCTGCCCCTTTACGCCTGCGGCTTCGCGCCTGCGCCTTCTCGCCTGCGCCTTCGCGCCTGCGCCTTCGCGCCTACGCATTCGAGCCTGCGCCTTCGCACCTGCTCCTTCGCGCCTACACCTTCGGGCCTGCGCCTTCGTGCCTGTGTCTTTGCGCCTGCACCTTTGCGCCTGCACCTTTGCGCGTGTGCTTTTGCGCCTGTGTCTTTGCGCCTGTGCCTTTGTGCCTGCGCCTTCGCGTTTGCGCCTTCACGCCTGCGCTTTCACGCTTGCGCCTTCGCGCCTGCACCTTTGCGCCTGCGCCTTCGTGCCTGTGCCTTTGCACCTATGCCTTTGTGCCTGCGCCTTTGCGCCTGCGCCTTTGTGCCTGCACCTTCGTGCTTGCGCCTTCGCGCCTGCGCCTTCGCGCCTGCGCCTTTGCGCCTGTGCCTTCACGCCTGCGCCTTCGCGCTTGCGCCTTCGCGCCGATGCCTTCGTGCCCGCGCCTTCACGTCTGCACCTTCGCACCTGCGCCTTTGAGCCTGCGCCCCTCTGTGCCAACGCCTATGCGCCTGCGC
The DNA here is from genome assembly GCA_023375785.1 of Penium margaritaceum. Lineage (NCBI taxonomy): Eukaryota > Viridiplantae > Streptophyta > Zygnematophyceae > Desmidiales > Peniaceae > Penium > Penium margaritaceum. The sequence continues at coordinate 763,235 of SZWC01000019.1, read as the reverse complement.
TTATGCACCTGCGCCTTTGCGCTTGCGTCATTGCGCCTTCGTCGTTGCACCTGCGCCTTTGCGCCCCGCCTTAGCGCCTGCACCTTGCGCCTGCGCCTTTGCGCCTGCACCTTTGAGCCTGCGCCTTAGCGCCTCTGACTTCGCGCCTGCGCCATCGCGCCTGCGCCTTCGGGCCCACGCCTTCGCACCTGCGCCTTTGCACCTGCACCTTTACGCCTGCGCCTTTACGCCTGTGCCTTTGCGCCTGCGCCTTTGCGCCTGGGACTTTGCGCCTATGCCTTCACGCCTGCGCCTTCACGCCTGCGCCTTCGTGCTTGTGCCTTCGAGTCTGCGCCTTTGCACCTGCGCATTCGCGCTTGCGCCTTCGCGACTGCGCCTTCGCGCCTGTGCCTTCGTGCCTGCACCTTGGCACCTACGCCTTACCGCCTGCGCCTTGGCGCCTGCGCCTTCGTGCCTGCGCCTTTGCGCTTGCGCCTTCACGCCTGCGCCTTTGAGCCTGCGCCTTTGCGCCTGCACCTATGCACCTGCGCCTATGCGCCTATGCCAATGAGCCTTTGCGCCTGCGCCTTTGCGCCTTCGCCATTGCGCCTGCGCCTTTGCGCCCCGCCTTTGCGCCTGTGGCTTACGCCTGCGCCTTTGCGCCTGCGTCTTTGCGCCTGCACCTTTGCACTTGTGCCTTTGCACCTGCGACTTTGCACCTGTCCCTTCGCGCCTGTGCCTTCGCGCCTACTCCTTCACGTCTGCGCCTTCGCGCCTCTGCCATCGCGCCTGCGCCTTCGCGCCTGCGCCTTTACGCCTCCGCCTTCATGCCTCCGCCTTCGCGCCTCCGCCTTTGCGCTTCCGCCTTCGTGCCTCTGCCTTCGCGCATCCGCCTTCGCGCCTTCGCCTATGCGCCTCTGTCTATGCGCCTCCGCCTATGCCTCCGCCTATGCGCCTGCGCCTTTGCGCCTGCGCTTTTGCACCTGCTCCTTTGAACCTGCGCCTTCGCGCCTGCGCCATTACGCCTGCGCCTTTGCGCCTGCGCCGTTGCTCCAACGCCTTCGTGCCTGCGCCTTCGCGCCTGCGCCTTCGCACCTGCGCCTTTGCGCCTGTGCCTTCGCGTCTGAACCTTCGCGCCCGCACATTCGCGTCTGCGCATTCGTGCCTGTGCCTTTGCGCCTGCGCCTTCGTGCCTGCGCTTTCGCGCCTGCGTCTTCGCGCCTGTGCCTTCGTGCCTGCGCCTTCGTACCTCCGCCTTCGCGCCTTCGCCTTCCCACCTCTGGCGCCGTGCCTCAGCCTTTGCGCCTCTGCCTACGCGCCTCCGCCTTTGTGCCTCCACCTATGCACCTGCGCCTATGCGCTTGCGCCTTTGCGCCTGCGCCTTTGAACCTGCGCCTTTGCGCCTGCCCCTTTGCGCCTGTGCCTTCGCGCCTGCGCCTTCACGCCTGCGCCTTCGCGCCTACGCCTTCGCTCCTGCGCCTTCGCGCCTGCACCTTTGCGCCTGGCCTTCACGCCTGCGCTTTCACACGTGCTCCTTCGCGCGTGCACCTTCGTGCCTATGCCTTCGCGCCTGCGCCTTCGCATCTGTGCCTTCGTGCCTCCACCTTCGCGTCTGCGCCTTCGCGCCTGCGCCTTTGCGCCTGCGCCTTCATGCCTCCGCCTTTGCGCATCCGCCTTTCCGCCTCCGGCATCGCGCCTCCGCCTTTGCGCCTCCGCCTTCGCGCCTCTGCCTATGTGCCTACGCCTATGCGCCTGCGCCTTTGCGCCTGCGCCTTTGTGCCTGCGCCTTTGTGCCTGCGCCTTTATGCCTACGCCTTTGCACCTGCACCTTTGTGCCTGCCCCTTCGCGCCTGTGCCTTCACGCCTGCGCCTTCGCGCTTACACCTTCGCGCCTACGCCTTCCCGCCTGCACCTTCGAGCCTGCGCCTTCAGGCCTGCACCTTTGCGCCTACGCCTTTGTGCCTGCGCCTTTGCGCCTGCGCCTTTTGGCCTGTGTTTTTGTGCTTGCGCCTACGCCTTTTACGCCTGCGTCTTTGCGCATGTGCCACTGAGCCTGCACCTTCGCGCCTGCGCCTTCGCACCTGCGCCTTCGCGCCTGCGCCTTTGTGCCTGTGTCTTTGCGCCTGCGCCTTTGCGCCTGCGCCTTTCCGCTTGCGCCTTCGCGCCTGTGCCTTCGCGCCTGCGCCTTCACGCCTTCGCCTTGGCTCCTGCGCCTTCGCGCCTGCGCCTCTGTGCCTGCACCTTCGTGCCTGCGCCTTCACGCCTGCGCCTTCGCGCCTGCGCCTTTGAGCCTGCACCTTTGCGCATGTGCCTATGCACCTTCGCTGTTGCGCCTGCGCCTTTGCACACCGCCTTTGCGCCTGCACCTTGCGCCTGCGACTTTGCTTCTGCGCCTTTGCGCTTGCGCCTTTGCGCCTGCGCCTTCGCGCCTGCGCCTTCGCGCCTACGCCTTCGGACCTGCGCCTTCGCGCCTGCATCTTTGCACCTACACCTTTGCACCTGCGCCTTTGCGCCTGTGCCTTCCCGCCTGCGCCTTTGCGCCTGTGCATTTGCACCTGCACCTTCGCGCCTGCGCCTTCACGCCTGCGCCTTTGCACCTGCGCCTTTGTGCCTGCGCCTTCACGCCTGCGCCTTCGCGCCTGTGCCTTTGCGCCTGCACCTTCGGGCCTGCCCCTTCACGCCTGCGCCTTCGCGCCTGCGCCTTTGAGCATGCGCCTTTCTGCCTGCACCTATGCGCCTGCGCCTATGCGCCTGTGCCTTTACGCCTTTGCCGTTGCGCCTGCGTCTTTGTGACCCGCTTTTGCGCCTGCACCTTGCGCCTGCGCCTTTGCGCCTGCGCCATTGCGCCTGCGCCTTTGCGCCTGCGACTTCGCGCCTGCACCTTCGTGCCTGCACCTTCGCGCCTGCGCCTTCGCGCCTGTGCCTTCGCGCATGCGCCTTTGTGCCTGCGCCTTTGTGCCTCCGCCTTCGCGCTTGTGCCTTCGCGCATGCGCCTTCATGCCTGCACCTTCCCGCCTACGCCTTCGTGCCTCCGCCTTCGCGCCTCCGCCTTCACGCCTCTGCCTTCGCGCCTCCGCCTTTGTGCCTCTGCCTTTGCGCCTCCCCCTTTGCGCCTCCGCCTTTGTCCCTCCGCCTTCACGCCTCCGCCTTTGCGCCTCCGCCTATGCGCCTCTGCCTATGCGCCTCCGCCTATGCGCCTCCGCCTATGTGCTTCCGCCTATGCGCCTGCGCCTTTGCACCTACGCCTTTGCGCCTGCGCCTTTGCACCTGCGCCTTTGAACCTGCCCCTTTGTGCCTGCACCTTCGCGCCTGCGCCTTTACGCCTGCGCCTTTGCGCCTGCGCCTTTTCTCCTGCGCCTTTGCGCCTGCGCCTTCGCGCCTGCGCCTTCGTGCCTGCGCCTTCGCACCTGCGCCTTCGCGCCTGTGCCTTTACGCCTGCGCCTTCGCGCCTGTGCCTTCACGCTTGCGCCTTCGCGCTTGCACCTTCGCGCCTCCGCCTTCGCGCCCCCGCCTTCTTGCCTCCGGCATCACGCCTCCGCCTTTGCGCCTCCGCCTACGCACCTCTGCCTTCGCCCCTCTGCCTATGCGCCTGTGCCTATGCGCCTGCGCCTTTGCGCCTGCGCCTTTGTGCCTGCGCCTTTGCGCCTGCGCCTTTGCGCTTGCGCCTTTGTGCCTGCGCCTTTGCGCCTGCCCCTTTGCGCCTACGCCTTCGCGCTTGCGCCTTCGTGCCTGTGCCTTTGCCCCTGTGCCTTCGCGCCTACGCCTTCACGCCTGCGCCTTCGCGCCTGCGCCTTTGAGCCTGCGCCTTTGCGCCTGTGCCCATGCGCCTGCGCCTGTGTGCCTGCACATTTACACCTTTGCCGTTGCGCCTGCGTCTATGCGCCCCGCCTTTGCGCCTGCACCTTTGCGCCTGCGCCTTTGCGCCTGCGCCTTTGCGCCTGCAACTTTGCGCCTGCGCCTTCGCGCCTGCACCTTCGCACCTACGCCTTCATACCAGTGCCTTCACGCCTGCGCCTTCGTGCCTGTTCCTTCGCGCATGCACCTTCGCACATGCACCTTCGCACCTCCGCCTTCGCGCTTGCGCCTTTGCGCCTGTGTCTTCGTGCCTGTGCCTTCGCGCCTGCGCCTTCGTGCCTGCGCCTTCGCGCCTCCGCCTTCGCGCCTTCGCCTTTGCGCCTATGCCTTCGCGCCTCCGCCTTTGCGCCTCCGCCTTCTTGCCTCCGCCTTTGCTCCTCCGCCTTCGCGCCTCCACCTATGCCCCTCCTACAATGTGCCTCCGCCTATGAGCCTCCGCCTATGCGCCTTCGCCTATGTGCCTGCGTCTTTGCACCTGCGCCTTTGCGCCTGCCCCTTCGCGCCTGTGCCTTTGCGCCTGCGCCTTCGCGTCTGCGCCTTCGTGCCTGCACTTTCAAGCCTGCGCCTTTGCGCCTGCGCCTTCATGCCTGCACCTTCGCGCCTGCGCCTTCCCGCCAACGCCTTTGTGCCTGCGCCTTTGCGCCTGCGCCTTCACGCCTCCGCGTTCTGGCCTCCGCCTTCGCGCTTCTGCCTTTGCGCCTCCGCCTTTGCGCCTCCACCTTCGCGCCTCCGCCTTCTCGCCTCCGCCTATGCGCCTCCGCCTATGTGCCTTCGCCTATGCACCTCTGCCTATGTGCCTGCTCGTATGCGCCTGCGCCTTTGCGCCTGCGCCTTTGCGCCTGTGCCTTTGCGCCTGCACCTTTGCGCCAGCGCCTTTGTGCCTGCGCCTTTGCGCCTGCGCCTTCGCGCTTGCGCCTTCGCGCCTGCGCCTTCGCGCCTGCACCTTTGTGCCTGCGCCTTTACGCCTGTGCCTTCGTGCCTGCGCCTTTGCGCCTGCGCCTTCATGCCTGCGCCTTTGCGCATGTGCCTTCGCCTGCGCCTTCACGCCTGCGCCTTCGCGCCTGTGCCTTCACGCTTGCGTCTTCGAGCCTGCGCCTTTGAGCCTGCAGCTTTGCGCCTCCGCCTATGCGCCTGCGCCTATGCGCGTGTGCCTTTGCGCCTGCGCCATTGCGCCTTCGCCATTGCGCCTGCGCCTTTGCGCCCCGCCTTTGCGCCTGCGCCTTTGTGCCTGCGCCTTTGTGCCTACGCCTCTGCGCCTGTGACTTTGCGCCTGTGCTCTCGTGCTTGCACCTTCGCGCCTACGCCTTCGCGCCTATGCCCTCACGTCTGCGCCTTCGCGCATGTGCCTTCGCACCTGCGCCTTCGTGCCTGTGCCTTCACGCATGCGCCTTTGCGCCTGCACCTTCAAGCCTGCGCCTTCGCGCCTGCGCCTTCGTGCCTGCACCTTCGCGCTTGCGCCTTTGCGCCTGCGCCTTCGCGCCTGCGCGTTTGTGCCTGCGCCTTTGCGCCACGGCCTTCGCGCCTCCGCCTTCGCGCCTCCGCCTTCGTGCCTCCGCCTTTGCACCTCCACCTTCGCGCCTCCGCCTTCAGGCCTCCGCCTATGCGCCTCCGCCTATGTGCCTCCGCCTATGCGCCTTCGCCTATGCGCCTGCGCCTATGCGCTTGCGCCTTTGCACCTGCGCCTTTGCGCCTGCCCCTTTGTGCCTGCCCCTTTGCGCCTGCCCCTTTGCGTGTCTTCGCGCCTGCGCCTTTGTGCCTCCGCCTTCGCGCCTGCGCCTTCACGCCTACGCCTTCGCGCCTGCGCCTTTGCGCCTGCGCCTTCGCACCTGCGCCTTCGCGCCTGCGCTTTCATGCTTGTGCCTTCACGCCTGCGCCTTCGGGCCTGCGTCTCCGTGCCTGCGCCTTTGTGCCTGCACCTTTACGCCTACACCTATGCGCCTGTGCCTTTGCACCTGCGACTTTGCGCCTGCGCCTTCGCGCCTGCGCCTTCGCGCCTACGCCTTTGCGCATGTGCCTTCGCGCCTGAGTCTTCGTGCCTGCGCCTTCGCGCCTGTGCCTTCGGGCCTGCGCTTTCGCGCCTGCGCCTTCACGCATGCGCCTTTGCGCCTACGTCTTCGCGCCTGCGCTTTCGCGCCTGCGCCGTCGCACCTGCGCCTTCGCGCCTGCGCCTTCGCGCTTGCGCCTTCGCGCCTTTGTGCCTGCACCGTTGGCCTATTGGACGGCACTCTGGGTCGCGCCTCTCAGCTACTGCTGCTAGTGTTGCTCTCGCTGATGCTATTGCTGCTTCTATCGCTGGCGCTGATGTCACCTCGTGACGTGATGGGTGTTGGGTCCTCCCTAGACCGATGCTGTGTCCCTGTAACGTAGTCACGCGAGAGCTGTCTTGCGTGCTCTAATACCATGAGAGGCTTCCTGGAAGCTGCCTGACACATCCCTCTACCCATAGTGTGTGATACCAAGTAGGAAACAGCAAGGGTTTGGTCAAAGGACGCACACAGCCGTAAAGTGCTTATCTATAGGAAGAACATGCAAGGGGAGAGACACAAATGAACCACGCAAGCACAAATAGTGGCGACCACACTCGGTTCGCACCACACACTAGGATAGTGTTTCGCTGTGTCTCAGCCAGCCAGAAAATGGAAACAAACATAACTCTTTCGACGGCACATTAGAGTCAGTCGCCGTCTAAACTACTGGGATCGTAACAACGAACACCACAATCCTGCAGCAAGTATGGTTTGGATGGCTGTACCCCAGTGCAGGCCACGAAGCCCCTCACGGGCTCCTCTCCTCACGAAGATGCCAAATGAAACCAGAGATCGGCTGCCGTCCGGCCCACCTCAGGAATTTGCACATGGATGGAGATGGACATGAGCCGACAGGTCACAGTAGTCTGTGAAGACACCCACCAACAACAGGTTGGGCTAGGGAGACGTGCAAAGTCTCATAAGCTTCAAGAACTTAGCATTCATAAAGAAATGGCAATTGACAACCACAATACTTGCCAAAGTGCACGGCTGGTGAAGCACAGGACAGCGCCACTTAGTTCTAAAAACTGACCAAAAACCAATGTTTTGGCCGTAACTCTCCGCACACTCATCCCAAGGCAGAACCGTCTGATCCTATACCATACTCACTGGCATTTTAGTCCCAAATACTCTTTATTTTTGTTTGTCCGCTGGTACCATGACAAGTTATCCTGGCTTTGGGATATCTTGCAGAAGAATTGCATAGCTTTTGACATGGTACGGAGTAACCTCCAGCGGTTGCGGTGAGGTTGCTCCTCGTAACGTGGGTTGCCTAAGGTGGAAGAAGGTGGAATAGAATTCAATAGTCGACTGTGGCTTTAGCTAGAAGATCGTAGCTTGAGATTTAAACTACAAGTTGTGGAGGTTGAAAACGGAAAAGGTGGCCAAAATGGAAGAATATAGGAAATTTATTATACCCTTTCTAAACAGGGATGAATTTAACCATGAGTACGGTAGATGCAGAGTGCTGAGCCAGATGAAATGACTGCACACATGCATGGGTTCGACAACGACTGGTGGACTTACAATGCAAAGCATGCAAATTTGGCTCCAAAGCTAGTCCACAGAGAAAACTTTAGACAGTGCAAAAAAACTGCAAAGTACCTCAGGGAAGCACCCGGGACGTTTTGGCGGAAGACCGGAATCTCTTGGTGGGTGGGGCCACCACTCAACGCAAGCTCAGGCCACATCAGGGATTTGCAAGAGCGTGGACATGGTCGAGTGGTCACAGTAAGATGTACAAAAAAAAGTGTATGGCTTACATCACAATACTCCCCCATGACCCCATGGTACGCATGTCCATACATGTGTAGAATTGACACAAGTATAGAATGTGATGCTCAACAGTCAATACGCACACAGACCCAGATGATGGAGAGCACATGTTCCATTACAAGATCACGCAAAGAGTGACTGGCAATAGATATGTGCTTCATGCATGCATGAAACAAGCCAGCGTTCTTTGCAATGACACAAGCACTCTGGTTTTCACAACGCTGAACAATGCAATGCATAGACCTACGTAACCCATGAAACAGACACTCAAAATGCACCGCCTCAGCAACACTAGTCTCAGCGCAACAGAATCTGCCTGAAATGAGCTATGTGCCATGTAGCCTTGCTTGCCGCTGCGCCACGACAATCCACTTAGGAACTCGTCGTTCACATCCATTTGGTGCAGCTCCCAGTCCTTGTGAGCAACAACCCTCGAACATGGTGCAAGCGGTGGTCATAAGGCCAAGAGGCCCCGTAGGTGGTGCGCTTTGTTGCATTGGCGAGTCCTCTAAGGCTATCGGGCATTGCGCTACGTAGTAGGCAACGACCTCTCTCTTGTATGCCTCTGATGGGTCGCAGTCCTTACAAGGGTAAGCTGGGGACGTTGCAACAAAGACACGACCACTGCTCACGCTCCAGATGAAATTTGTTGTAAGCTAGCACGACATCAAGATTGTTGCGCTCACATTGAGTTGTGGGCAATGTAGGGTTAGGCTCCATGTCTGGCAGCGACGCCAGTGTGCAGGTCATCTTAGAACCCCCAAGCGGCTGCTGGGACAGTGGCTAGGTTTGCTTTTGTTTTACACTTGAGCCATTGGCATAGCAGTCGATGCATTGTACTACTGGCGCAGCTGCGTCATTGTTGCTCCTACGCTCTTGGTGCATTAGTGTGGCTACTGCTACTATTGCCCACCACTGTGTATGCTCGGAGGCAGATGCTCCCGAGAATACCAAGGATCCTGCTAGAAACAGACACACAAAACACCCCTTCCCTTACACCCCTGCGTAGTTCCTGACAACGCGGTCTGGTTGGAACAAATGGTAGGTTGAATGGAGGTGTGTGCGTCAAGTTAGTGGTAGAAACGTGGGAGGGTGTTGTTTTTCTACGGGGTGGACCTCGCTATCCGAGTCCACCCGTCAGCCGGCGATAGGGAGCTCGCCGGCACTCGGTCCATACCTCACGAGCAAACACCGCACACGACACGCAAACCCAGAACCTGAGTTTGGGCCTACACTATGCTTGTCTAAACTAACCACCGTTCACAAGCAGGACTAAACCAGGTCACTGAGTCACTCGAGTTCACACACAACCAAGCATGAGACTGGATCATTTCGACACAAGACGTGAACACTCCCAGAGTGGAGCAAGGACGCGTAGCAAAGAAGAGCGTGTATCCGGTGTGGATGGTTACAGCTGCTCAGCAACTGTCGGACTTGCGTCTGCTCCCCCAGTCTTCCGTGCTCTCCGCCTCATCAGGAATCTGCAAGGCAATGGACGTGAGCCGAGAGGTCACAGTAAACTGTATGTACAATATCACTCCCCTATGACCACACGGCGAACAGAGACATCGATGTAACAGAACTGATGCAAACAACAGCACGAGAACAGCGATGGTGAATGACAACAGACACAGCTCAAGAGCAGAGGTCAATCTACAGTACATGCAGGGTGCAATCCCACAGAACGTACCGCCGCAAGAAATTTCGTACGGCTGATGGCCTTTGTTAGAAAATCAGCCCGATGCGAGTCACTGCCGACCCACACGACGTGAATCTCACCTCGATCCACCAGATCTTGGATGTAATGATACTCGACATTGATGTGCTTCGTGCGTGCATGAAACACACCGGAGTTCTCCGTGATGGCCTTTGCGCTTTCATTGTCACATCAAAGCACAACGGGGGTCATGGACTGACGCAGTTCACGCAACAGATACACTAACCACACACTCTCGGTCGCGCCAACACCCAAAGCTACATACTCTTCTTCGGCGGTGCTGCGAGCGATGCAGCCCTGCTTGCCGCTGCGCAACAAGACAGCAGTTCTTCAAATGAGGAAAATGTAGCCAGTGTTGCCGTCTGGGCTCCATTGCCAGTCACTGTCTGTGTACCCGTCGAGAACCACAGAGGCCTGCCCACAGTAGTGAAGGCCGATCCGAGCGGTAGACACGATGTACCGAACGCACCGGAGGGCAGCATCCAAGACCCGCCTGCGTGGCGCCTGTGAGAACTGCGCGAGCAGGTTGACAGTGAAGGCTATGTCCGGCCGTGTCGTCGTGGCCAGGTACATGAGCGAGCCAATGACTCGCAAGTACAGGGTCACGTCGACTAGCTCCCCCAGGTCTGCTGGATCGGTGACCTGCAGGGCGTCCTGACCGTCAGGGGTGATCGGGGTCGACGCCGTTCGTACGCTGCTGAGTAGCTCGGCGAAACGCTCCCCTAGAGTGAGGGCGTACCACTCCTGATGGACTAGAAGCATTCACCGAGCGTTATCACGCACAATCTGCATGCCCAGAAACACCGCAGCCTCTCCCAAGTCTTTCATTTTGTATGTCGACTGCAGCACTCAAATGCTTTGACAGCCTTCAAATCGGGTGAAGCGATTAGAAGGTCATCAACGTAGACCAGGATGGCCGTGAGTGGCGCAGGAGTCTGGGAGACAAAGAGCGATGGGTCTGCCGCACTCTGGGCATAGCCGGCTCGTAGGAGAGTGTCGGTGATCTCTTTGTTCCAGCACCTGGGTGATTGCTTCAGGCCGTACAATGCCTTCCGCAGCCGCCACACCCGGCCACTGTTATCCTCGAACCCTGGGGGCTGGGCCATGTAAATCTCTTCATCCAGCTTCCCATGCAGAAATGCGTTGTTGACATTCATCTGGTGGAATTCCCAGTCGTGTTGCGCTACCTGGGATAGCAGGCCTAAGGCCGTGGTCGTGCGTCCAACTGGTGCGAAGGTGTCGGTGAAGTCAATCCCCTCCACCTGAGAGAATCCTTTTGCAGTCAGTCGTGCTTTCTAGCCCTCGACCGTGTTGTCCGGCTTAAGCTTCTTCCGCAAGACCCACTTGGCCTGAACAGCCTTTCGTCCGCGCGGCAAGTCAACGAGGTCGTAGACCCAATGTTCATCGATGGCTGCCAGCTCAGCCTCGCACGCTGCACGCCAGAGGGCCGCATCGGGACCGGCCAGGGCCTGACGCAGTGTGCTGGGATCTGGTGCCACTCCCACCACACTGGGGTCTGGGGCCACAGTGTCTCCACTTTGCGTGGCCAAGGCATAGGCCACAGACGGAGGGCCAACAGTGGATTCTGCGGAGTCAACTGCAAGTCGTTCCTCGTGAGCAATGAGCGCGAGGCCTGTATCACAGCCAGGGTGAACTTCAGTGAGTCCCTGCGCGCAGAGGCCTAGGGCCCTGGTGCCGGGGTCTCCACTACTTACACTCCGAGTAGGACGTGGGCGAAGGCGCCCACCCTCACCTCGTCTGTAGGGCTCTGGAGACGATACAGCTGGAATGGGAGGTGGACACGCATCAGGCACCAACAAGACTTGTGACGTGTCAAGCGGTAGCGGTGTGTCAACTAGGGAGACTGAGGAGGGTGACGACACCGGTGAGTTCACCGGCCGCGCTGGCGACGCAAATGGTGAAGACACAGACGACGCAGGGGCCGTTGCTGGTGACGCAGGTGTGCATGATGCGGACGGCACGGAGGATTCAGCAGGTGACGCAGGCGTCGCTGAGGGAGGAGGGAATGACGACACAGGAGACACAGGCGGGATAGGCGGTGTGGGCAGCACAGGTGAGATGGACACGGCAGGCGAGCCAGCTGGCGGGTGGGACGGACCAGTAGCGCCGAGAGTGACCGGGGCAGTGGCATCGGTCAGCCCACCCCCCCTGCGCGAGGTAGCGCACCACAGCCAGGGGAATGTGACTGCGGGGTCCAACCGACGGGCAGATCACGAAAAAAGAGGCGCTCGAAGAAAAGCGCGTCTCGAGACTCGACAATGCGCCGCCGACTAGGGTCCCAAAAGCGCCATGCCTTGGAGCGTGAAGCCACGCCCAGAAAGACGCAGATCCGACCGCGGGGGGAGAACTTGGACCCCTGCTGTTCTGGCGTAAACCAGACACAGGCAAGAGATCCCCAGACACGCGCGAGCCGGAGGTCGGCACGACGCCCGTACCAGAGTTGGTACGGGGTGTGTGTGCTGGGGAGGGGGCCGTGAGGGATCAGGTTCCAGACCCATGTCATGTAGGCCATGCCCTCGAAAGCGAACGCTTCCGGCATGCCGCTGTCCACCCGCATAGAGCGAACCGCATCCTCCATGGTGCGGTTCCAGCGCTCAGACACGCCATTCTGCTGGGGTGTGCAGGGGCGGAGAGGTTGTGAAACACACCCACTTCGGCAAAGTACCTGTCCAGGTCCCCCATGAACTCACCGCCTCGATCAGAGCGGAAGTTCTGGAGACGATGGCCGCACTGGCGTTCGGCCATAACAAGCCACGTACGCACAGCGAGTGCAGCGTCACTTTTCAGGCGCAGATTGAAAATCCAGCGCATGCGCGTGAAGTCGTCCGTAATTGTCAAGACGTACCGACCTCTATCCT